>VDFB02000002.1:214689916-214711860 GCA_007258455.2 Sequoia sempervirens | reverse complement strand
CTCCTACCACCTCTCCCTCTCTTACGTCTCTCTCTCTCAGTCACTCCCTCTTTCTCTCTCCCCTCTACCCTTAATCATAAATCCTAAACTCCTAACACTTAAACCCTAAACCCTTAAATCCTCTACCCTCTACCCTTATCCCTTCCCCCTCTATCTCTCTTCCACTCCCTTCCTCTCTCTCTCTAAAGTCTCTCCATCTCTCAGGAATCTCTCTCTCTCACTCACTCCCTCTATCTCTCTCCCCTCTACCCTTAACCTCCTACCCTATAAATCTACCATATAAATCTATAAAAAAACCAACTTTATGATAATGCGAGTGCATTATGAACAAGTAGAGACATGGCCATTTTAGCAAGACATAACGTGCTCACGTTATAATGTGAGAACATTTTATCTTGCACTAACAATGAAAAAAAACAAAATATACCCGTGATGTCATCCCACATTTTGCATATTCTCCTAGTTTTGTGCGTGCTCCAACAAAAAGTAGCTTTTTGGTTATTGAGTGAAGTGTGCATGCATGATTTTTAGATTCCCCCACCTTTTTCATGATCTTTCCACCACCTTTGCATGAAATAATAGAGTTTTCATGTTGAAATGCATATAATATCACTTCAAGTTTGAATTATAGTGATGACTAATATACAAATTTTGAAGTTTGGAGGGGAATAAGCTTTTGAAAAAGTCAAATTTTTGAGGAGTTTGAGGAAAGAAGCAAAGGCTACATAATTGGGTAGAACTCCTCCATTTCAAACTCTGATTTTTTAGGTATGTGAAGTCTTTGTACATTTTATTTTATTCTATTATGGCTTGCTTTCTTTTTTGTTGTTTTGCATATTCCATGTTGAAATTTTTTTTTTTTTGTCATGTTACAACCTTAGGTTGTCAATGGAAATTTTAAATTACACAATTCTATACACTTTCCTATTACATTTTTAAACCACATCTCTTTGAGGAATTTTGTTAAATTTAACAATTGACTTTCTTTGTGTATGCTTCCAAAGCTTTCATTGAGGTATTTTTCCAAACAATTATACAAACTAGTTGATTGCCCTATCTATGCTACCAAAATTTCCATACATGTCTCTAAAAAATTGGAATATACTCCTAATGTAGTAGGGGGAGGCCTGCAACACACAAACACACAACTCCAATATGCAAACACAATTTTCAATTTACAACTTCATCAGGACCTCTTCTTTCAACAAATTTGCATTGATCAAGTTGTAGCATATCAAAGTCACTCAATCAGGTATAATTCCCCACACAACCTTTCAACTCAAAACACAACACACATCAGGGACTGATGTAAAGACAAGGTGGAGATCTCTCACAATAATTAAAATGTCAATTCTAAACCAAAGAACTCTTCTTTACTATGCAATCAACTTATTAGTCATCAACTCACCCTCATGGGTTTCAACCCTTCAATCTTGGAAAGAAACAAAAAATCTTCACCAAGGCCCTTACAAAGTCTCTCAACATATATATCATGGAAATTGAACCAGATGAATACAATCTCCAAGACAGATTCAATGAAATCTCCAAAACTCACCTTTTAACTCTAGCTTTCCTTGTAGTAGTGGAAAATCAGTTTTCTAGCCTTTTACCCAAATATTTCCAAAACACTAGGGGAAAAATCATGGATTCAAAAACCCATTCCAGAGTTATTCAACATACTAGAAAATAAAACTTACAACTCCTTTAGACTAAACATCTCAAATTTAGGATTTTCACAATTTTAGGCCTCAAAATTAGGCCATTTTTCCAAAGGGACTACCCTCTAAACTTCTCAAAAAACCCCCAAATCCAAAAAAATCTTTACTTAGGTCTCAAAATAAAATATTTTCCAAGTTTTAGGACATTGCATGCTCAAATAGGTTTCCAATACAAAAACCCTCAATTTGCTCAAAAATACCTAGGGTTTTCTATATTTCACAACTCCAAGACCTTCCAAGCCTCACCAAAGCATCAAACAAGTTTTTTCAGGGTTTTCAAAAACAAAATAAACCTTCACTAGGCCTTTAGCTCATTAGATCTAAAAAACACCACTTTGGTTCCTCCTTTTCATGCCAAGAAGTCACATTCTTAGCCTAAGATAACATCACCAACCCTATAGACGCCTTACCACTATTAAAAGAAACATGAAAACTTGAAAAAAACATATTACAAACCTTTTCTCTGAATCACAGGTCACCACAGTAGGAGGAAAGGCTTCATCTTTAAATTAAAGTAAAACTCAGACCTTGTTGGTCTGTACAGGCTGATTAGGAAGAATGGAGTTTTTCTTTCACTGAAACAACCAAAGGAGTCTCAAAATAGATTGAAGTCCAAGTTAAGACCTGCCACCATAGTGATTTATGAATTTCTAATCATGGGAAGCCTGTACTAGGCCGTACACAGGAAAAAGAAACTGAAAATACAAAAAAAATACTTGAAACTCCATAGTTTAGGCATTGAGTAGCCAGTCAAGCGTCCATAGCTCCAATAGAGATACCTCTAGTTTTCTCACAACATTTCTCTACTGCTAGTCAGGTGTCCATAGCCCTAGTAGAGATACCAGAATCACCCATTCAGTATTGAGTTTTCTTTTCTTACATAGTTCTCTTTTCTCAATATTTCAGATGTCCAACATCTGTACTGGGTTGAAAACAACCATGGACCTTATAACAGTATCGGGGGAATTGGATTTTTCACTCAAATCTTGCAACACCATTGTCCTAAGAAAAATATACCATTACAAAAGGAGATGTTTATGATGATTTGTGAAAGATTCAATCATAGTTAGTTAATATTTCTTACTTTGCACCTTGTTCTCAACGCCTTTCCACAACTCTCATTAATAATGGACATAAAACAGTGAATTTAGAACAAAATCATCCAATCAGGAAACCTGAAAATATCTACACAAACTTCTTTCCTAGTAACCAAAGTATACTTCAGATAACAACCCCCTTACTCAATTGAATAAAATGAAGGTCCTACAAAAAAGGAAAAGAAAAAATGAATGGAACAACAAAATATTTACATATATACAACTGAACAAAATACTAGACCTTTTACGACCCAAAATAATGTTTGAGAAATTGTCCATTGATAGGAAATGGAATAGGTTCTTCTATTAAACTACTCAGCTAGAAAGAATTTTCTCCTAGGATTTCGGTAATTTGATCGGGACCCAACCAGAGTGTATCAAACTTCTGGTGGTCACCCTTCTTTTCATTGGCTTTATCCGACAGTAAGATGAGGTCTGATATCCTGAAAGCCTTGACTTTGGCTCTTTTGTCAAACCAATGTTCAACAACAGCCTGGTGCCTAAATAATTGTTGCAAAGCAACATCTCTATGCTCTTCTAATTTTAGCAAGCCAACTAACCTTATTTCAATCCTATCATCACTAGAGTAAAATTATTGCATAAATTTCAGGACAGGTATTTGCAAGTGAATAGGGAACACAGGCTCTTGGCCATACACTAGCTTAAACAGTGAAGTCTTCAACGCAACCTTGATCCTAGTCCTATCTTCCCACAATGCAAATCTTAACTGGGTATGCCAGTCCCTAGTATTTTTCTCTAACAATTTTTTGATTACTCCTAGGAGATTCTTATTAGTTGATTCTGAAACTCCATTTCTTTGTGGATATTAATTTGAAAAATACTTTAAAACAATCCTATGATCATAAGCCCATGAAGTGAAATCGACAGAAGAAAAGGCAGGGCCATTGTCACATACCAATGCAAAGGGTACTCCAAACCTGGTTGTGATGCATTTAGTGAGGGACTTGATTACTACCTCTATTGTGCTATTCTTGCAAGGTATAGCTTTTGTCCATCTCATGCAGTAATCCATGGCAGTCAAAATGAATTTATTTCTTGTGAAAGAATTTGGGTTAATTACCCAAATAAAATCAAGTGCCCATTGGGAAAATGGCCTTACCTCATAAACAGTTTGCAATGGCATGGCTAGATGACACTCTCTTAATGTAGAAGTTTGACATATATGACACGTCCTTACATGTTGGTGGGAATCCTTAAACACACATGGACAACAATAACTAGATCTGAGGATCTGATGTGCTAAAGAATCCATAGAACCATGACCCATGCCATGTTTCCCATGAAATTCAACAATTGCGTGCTTAGCTTCTTGTTGATCAAGGCATTGTAGATAAACCCCCTCAAAATCATTTATGTATAAAAATCCTCCTTTGAGCATATAATGGGATCTTTTCATTCTTAGTGCTCTCCTTTGACTTGTATTCATTCCCTCTAGGCACCGATTATTGAGCATGAAATAAATAATATCAGCATACCAAGAGTCATTAGAAAAGGACTGTGTTGTGTACTGCTGACAAGTAATGTTCTTACCAACATCCACCATTGCCTTAGATAGGCCTTGACCTTAGAAAAGTTTCATAGGGCGAATCTCCATATCGAACTCCTGCAAAATAGCCATCCATTTCCCCCTTTGTTCTCCCAACTCACTCTGCATAAGTAGAGACTTCACAGTAGCATCAGGAACCACAACAATGATCTGACTTCGTAGGATATAATGCCTAAACTTCTTGACAGCTCTAACCAATGCAAAAGCTTGTTTCTCAAGAGGTGGGTACTTGACCTCATCATTCTTAAATGGAGAGCTCATGAAGGAAATTGGCCTTTCATCCCCCTCCTCTCTTCGTTGTGTCAGGACAACTACACATGAGTGTTCAGAAGCAAAAGAATAAATATAAAATGGCTTCAAGTAGTTAGGACTAGTGAGGACTAGTGCCTCTGAAATGGATTGCCTAACCTGAGAAAAAGCATCCTTTTCCTCATTACTCCATTCTATTCTAGCATATTTCTTCATCATTTCGTTCAAAGGTTTAACAATTTTTGCAAAACCTATGATAAACTTCTTCACAAAGTTGATCTTTTTGAAGAAAGATCTCATCTCCTTCTTACATCCTAGCATGGTTAACTTCATAATAGACTCAACTCGGTTTGGATCTATTGATATCCCTCTTTCCGAGATTATGTGTCCCAAAATTTTCCCTTCAAAAACCTTGAGCACACACTTTTTAGGATTAAGAGAAACACCATATTGGATACATCTTTCAAGAACTTTAGCCAAGTCTACACCATGGGTTAGTCTATCTTTAGAGAATACTATCAGGTCATCCATATAAATGATGACGCATTTCCCAATCAAATCTTTGAATGCTACGTCCATTGCACGTTGAAAGGTTGCTCCAACATTTATCAAACCAAATGACATCCTCTTGTAAGAAAATGTTCCCCACTTGGTAGTGAAGGTTGCATTCATTCTATCTTCATAATTAATGATCACTTGATTGTACCTAGAGATAACCATCCAGGAATGACATCGTTTGAGACCCATTGACAGTTTGCAAGACTTCATTCAGAGAAGGGAGTGGATAGTTGTCCTTTTCTAAAGCTCTATTTAGATTCCTGAAATCCACACATAGCCTCATCTCCCCATTCTTTTTACGAACCGGAACCAAGTTAGCCACCCATGTTGAATGTCATATAGGGAAGATTATTCTTGCAAAAAACAATTTTTGAACTTCTTTAAAGATTAGTGGTTCAATCAAGGCATTGATAGGACACTGTTTCTGCCAAAATGGTCTAGCTTCAGGTTTCAAAGGAATCGTATGAGTTATCATAGAAGTATCAAATGTTTTTATATCTTCATATGCCCAAGCTATTGCAACAATATCTTTCTTCAGTGCCCTCAATATATCTTCTCTAATTGCTTTAGGGCATACCTTCCCTATGTAAACATTCCTTTTAGGTTCAAAGTCAGCTAGGTTAATAGTTTCATATTGACCTCCCTTATCTTTGGTTGATACCTTTTCCCAAGCCCTTGGATCTGAATCAAAAATTCTTTCTAAGGCCACCATTCCCTTGGGAATTCTATTATTTTTTAAATTGAGGATGCCTTTTGTATCGCAGTTTTCGGGGTTCCAGTCTCCTTGATCCCTG
Organism: Sequoia sempervirens; assembly: GCA_007258455.2. Classification (NCBI taxonomy): domain Eukaryota; kingdom Viridiplantae; phylum Streptophyta; class Pinopsida; order Cupressales; family Cupressaceae; genus Sequoia; species Sequoia sempervirens. The sequence continues at coordinate 214,705,877 of VDFB02000002.1, read as the reverse complement.
TCAGACTCATCGATGATCTATCCTTCAAAAACATCTAAGCTTGCTAGAAAAGAAAGGATATGTCGATCATCGTCGAAGACATGAAAGTTCCTAACATTATCAGGGACAACCAAGGTGGATATCAATTCTACTGAGAATCTCTTGAGCTTGGAGCCTTGCATGGGATCCAAGGTACTTGTGAAAACAACTAATGAATCAGCTATTTGATTCTCCTCTCTAGTGATTAAACTAATCCCAAAAGCATCAAAGTCTTCAATCAAGTTCCACAACTGATTTCTATAAGCTACCAGCCTTTTATTGTGACATGTGTACTAGTTGCGTACTTGCTTGATAATCACTTCTAAATCTCCTTTAACGATCAAGGAAGTAACTTTATTTTCATGTGCGAACATCAATCCCCGAGCTAATGCTTCATATTCTGCTATATTATTAGTGCATCCAAATTGTAACCTGTAAGAAGCAAAATATGTTTTCCATTTTGGCCTGGTTAACTCAATTTCAGCACCACACCCTATTTTAGATTTGGATCCATCAAATGTGAGGGTCCATAGCTGATTATGAGTTGGGGTTGATCTCTTTGAGCTTGTTGTGGGTGCTTGGATAAGATGAACTTGAGGTGGGGCCACCTGATCTTTTGCATCAAATATTGGGAATGGGTGTTCAATAGGTTCATTAGGTGCAATATCCAATTCCCGCTTAGATATATCATGTAATCCTAGGATATCTTTCTAATAGTTATCTGTATCTTTGATTAACCCCTTAGGTTTTGGTATACTTGTGAGTGTAGGGGTATCAAACAAACCCTAGGGTTATTCAACATAACTATGTTGGTCCGGTATTATGACCAGGGTAAGTTCAGTTTGAGGAGGGACTTCCTCTAAAGGTATATTATCCCTAGTTAACATTATTGCATTTTTGGCTTCAAATGAGAAGTGATCTGAAATGGTCTCAAGGTGACTTGGGCTAGTTTCTTCAGTTTGGAAAACATGATTTAGAACACTGATGCAGGGTTGGCAAGTCAATTCCAAATGATTTTGGTAGTGCACCCTGCACCAATTTGGGAGTAGAAGACTCCACAAATCGATATCTTCCCCTAAGACCAACTAATCTTGTTGCAACTTCCTTATCAATATCTGCTAGTTTACACTAATCATGGGATCAAGGAATTCTTGCATTGAAAAATCATTAGAATCAAGAATCGAAAGAGTCATAATTTCCTCTCTTTTATAAACCCCTATCTCAGTTTCAAAATAAGCTACCTCGTTGGGACAGTCATACTCAGTGATGATATGTTTGAGGTGAGATTCACTCTCAATCCTAATCTGTGTAGGCATTCCCCTCCATGGTAGCCACATATGTGAAAAATCGAGGGAGAGATATCCTCTATACTCTTCATTAGATCTCTGCTCAAAAGCATACTGTAAGTCTCAGGAATGTCTGCTACCTAAATATCCATATTGGTTTGAATCCTAGGGTCAGACCCTACTTGTACATATATATTTCTCAATTATCCAACTACATTAACCTCTATTTCATCAAGTTGGATGACCTTCTTGTTTGTTTGGATAGGATTCAATCCCAATTTATTACATACAAAAAATGGCATAACATTGCAAAAAGCCCCTGAATCTAGTAGACAATTCTGCAGATTCTTCCCACAGATTCTCAAACTTAAAAGAAATGGTGGGGTCCCCACCTTGTTTCTGAACAAAGCTGTGTTCATGTCCACAGTAAGTGCCACCTTGGTTTTCCCTTTTAATTTATTAGCTTCTTTCAAATCTTTTAACACTATATCTCATTAGGAAGGGAACCATTTTAGGATGTCAAAGTATGATAACGAGGTTTTTTGTTTCTACATCTCAAAAATAATATCAAATTTTGTGTTGTAACTTGCATTATATTTGAAAACACCAGATGAATTACCTTTGCTAGGGAAGTCAGGAGGACCCTTCGGTGGATGAGGGTTGTCATCAGTACTCTGATTTGGAGGCACCATGTGGTTAGGTGGTGTTGATTTAGTGAACAGACCCTTATTCTATTTTCTTAGGAAGTGTCCTCCCTTTGTCTAAAAGGATTGGGCATCATACACATCTTATTTTGGTTCATTCTCATTCTGCATTGGGAATGAAGGTTCTTCTTCAAAGAGGTCATAAGCCATTGTTGTATCCATTGAGCCACCTCCTTTATTTGAATTCCCTTGGAATGTTTGAGCATCTTCCCATACCATCTTCACAACCTTCTCCATTTCAGGACAATTCACCTCTGAATGAGTTGCAGTATCATGCAGCCTACACCAGTTAGTCATAAAATTGAGGTCAGCCACATTTGTATTATGTGGCCTATCCTCATTAGCTTGTTAATTGTGAGAAACCCCACCATTATTTGGCCCTATGTTCCATTGTTTTTTGTTATTAGGCCTCTAGTTATATCCTCTATTTTGATTTTAATAGCCTTGGTTAGGGAAGCTTTGGCCTTGATAATTCCTCTAGCTATGATTGTTGTTGTTCTGATAATTACCTTGATTATTATTATTTTGATTAGGTTAATTACCTTGATTAGCATAATTACCTTGGTTTTGACAGGGGTTCAGTTTAAGCTGAGCCATGCCATTTGTGACTTGAGACAAAGTTTTCTTTAGGGTCTCCACCTCGTTTGTGAGTTGAACTATCCTTTCACTCTCAACATTCTTAGCAATAGGTGGTTGACCGGTAGAATTTTGTATTCTAGATTGATTATGATGACCATGTGGACTGTGGTGAGTCTGTGCTTGTTGAGAGAAGTCAAGACCTCCATTGGAAAATAATGGAATAGGGGATTGAGTTTGCAACTCAGCCATAGGTCCATAATGGGAAGGAGACATCCCTAGGATAGTATTGAATAAAGGGGTTGGGTTAGGCATCTGATACCCCATAGAAGGAAAACCTCCTCCCAGGTTCCCTTATTGAGAGTTAGTTTGTTATTGTAGCTTGATGGCTAGATGATAAAATTCAAACAGAGAATCAATATCTGCCGACTAATAAGTCCTTTGTAAGAACAAGCCAAGCAAAGGGTCTATAACTCTAAAATATGCTTGAATGACACTATTCTCAGCAACCAAATAGGGGTCCTACAATCTTCTATACATTTGTTGAAACCTTGTATTAAACAAGGGTAGTGATTCACATGGCTCCTTCCTAATGGTAACAAATTGATGGAACAAAATGGCTGGATCCACATAAATTCTGAACTGATTGATGAAAGCATTCTCTAGATCTTTCTAGCTCATAATAAAACCTTGTGGAAGATTTAGGTACTAATTGTACGCCATATCCCCTAAGGAATAAGGGAACAACCTACAAACCACATCATGGTGAGCTATTTGGGCTCTGGTAAAAGCGTCCTTAAAAGCTTGTATCTGCTCCTCAACACTCCTTGATTCACCATGAATGTATTTGGGATAGAATATCTCAGGATTCTTAGGCATATCATGAAAGCCTCGAGGAATAGTCCCCAATGGAGAGGGATTAATCACAAAAAATGCCATTGGTGGTGGTGGTGGAAGTTGAGCTAGTTGTTGGATGGACTAAACCAGCTGTAATGGCAATTGAGGTAGATTTGGTATCAACTGGGGTATTGGTGAAAAGCTTGGTGGAGTGAGTGGAGTTGACAAGGGTGGTAGAATGGTTTCCTTATGAATCTTGTGTCTCGTGTTCTATCAAAGTTGGTGGGTTTTTAGTTGATCAAAGAACTCTATGGGACCTCTCTGGTGAGAGAGACCCAATGTTATCCAATTTTCTCTTTTGGCCCTCCTTCTAGCACCAGTTCCTATTGATGGTGCCAAATTGACCCAAAACATGCAAGTAAGATAAAAGTAAAAATATCTCACCTCTCCTAAAAGAGACAATTAGTAATCAAACTAATCACCTCCCAAGGTCTTTGATGTTGGTTCACAACGTTGTTGTTTCATGAAGTGGTCAATATGTCTATAATGTTAAAAGGGCCTGCTGGTTTTGAGCTTCTGGATTGTTACAAGATCAAACATCTATCTAAACCTACTTTAACTGGTGGTTTTAAAGAAATAGAGAAATATAGATCAAGGTTTTCAAATTGAAAATAATGTTGATTCATTCAACTAATCAAACTTGTTTCCTTCCAAGGAATTCCTAAACTAGAACTGCAGAATAAAATTAACTTGTAATTGATACAAAGTTTCATTCATTCATAGTGCAAACTTCAATAGTAGATTGTAAATCATCATTCAAACAAAACATAAGATAAAATTTCATTCCTTGAAATCTTTTCAAAACAAAATGATTAACCCAAAATGAATACCATTCTAGAACATAATATAAAGTAGGTTTAAATCTGGCTACTCCTATTGTTAATGAAACAGATAAGCATCATTTAGAAATCTGGCAAGATCACTAGTGTACAGAAGCCCATGTCTTTAAACTATCTCCATCTATGCTAAGAAAATCAAGAAGATACATCACCTCCTCCTCCTGTTGAACTGTAAAAATCATCTAACTTCCTTCAAAACCCTAACTCACTTTTCTATATCCCAAAGATCCTTTTCTAACCCTTCTTAACTTTCCTCTAACCTATATAACTAATCTACTAACTTTGTTTCTAACCTTTCTAACTCTTCTAACCTACTTCTAACAACCATTTTATAACCCTCCAGAGATAGTAACAAAAGAGGCAAAACACCATATTTATAAAACATGTCAGATGCGTCGGTGCAGTTAGGGTTTACAATAAGTCAGCCACAAAACAAGTCAGCCCTAGAAGGATCCTAAACAAAGTCAAATGTGCATTGAATGCACATGCACCAATCAGATCAGCCTAGGATCTACCTCATAACTCATACCAAAACACGTGAAGAAGAGGCAAAGCGAAACAATGAGGAAGCATGAATTTTGATGCATTTTGCATTAACTGCTTCCCCCACTTCACCCATACCTTCCTCCATTCTAGATTCTGTCATCAAGAATGTCCTCTGCAAGCCATTCACAAGTGGCATAGGTAAAAGCCTAGTTCACCATTCAATAGCATTAATATTATTCATCTACCCCATCGTATTGTTCCAGTCTCTCTTGTTGGATTGATATTCATTAATGACTACACTATAGGTCACTACATCATCCAGCTAATACCCAGCTACTGTATCCCATGATAGCCTTAGACCTTTGTAGCAAGGTGTTCATATTCAGATCTGAAGCCTCAAACCAGACTAATGCTATCCAACCCTTAGGAACCCTACTCTTTACGTACAACTTCATTCTTTCTTCTGCTTCAAAGATGGATAATCCCCTTTCTATCCTTTAGCCTCTCAAGCCACTACCATGCTAGACTCAGCTTGCATCCATCAAACACCAATGTGAGAATCCAAATGTTGACAACATTTTTCATCCAAGTGTTAGCTTAAAATCATGATAAAACCATTAAATTAGCCATTAAGCATCAACACTGGATCATCAAATGAACATAAGGAACATAAAATAGTCAAATTCATCAAGCAAAAGCAAGATATGTCAAGCATTCATCACCTAAATCATTCTGGTGTCAACAATTTCAAGTCACTCAAATCTTTAGCAAAAATTCCAAAAAAATATGTCCTGACTGGAATTCCGCAAAGAGTGAAAAACTCCGGACACCAGCACATTTATGGGAAACTGAAGGGATCTGGGAAAATCCAACAAAGCAGGAAAATCCCAAACCTAACAGAAAACCTGAACACTTGCCACAACTTCACTCAAATTGACCAAACTCAGAAACTCAACGGCCAGACAGAAATCCAAAAAAATCTAACCTAGGCAAAATTTTGTGAAGCCCAGAAATCTCTGAACCATAGTGTAAAATAGGCTGAACCAGATTTTGAATGCAACCCAAGAAAATATGACTGGGCAACGAAATCCTGAACTGGCTCAAAAACCTGAAGAACAATGTTGAAACCAAAATTTGAAAGAAATCTGGGAAAATTTGGACAGATCGAAAAATCTCGAACCAGGGTAAAAACTAGAACTCCACCTCCGTTCATGTGGTCGGGGTCCATTTTAAATGGTGGTTATCTGGCCTGCACTCCATACTCCACTCACCTCTTCCATCCTCTCCACTCAGCTGCTCTCGGCTCACGTTCTCACTCACTCACTTTTCCTCCTTTCCTCCACCTCTTTGCTTTCTCCTGGTCTCTCATGGTCTCCATTCTCCACGGTCAGCTCTGGCCTGCTTGCTCACTCCACTGTCTCTCACTCTCTGCTCTCTCCGTCCACTCTCTCTTCCTCATCTCACCTCTCTCCATCCACCCTCTCCCACCTCATCCTCTCCACCTTCTCTCCCACCCTCTCACTCTCACCCACCTCTGGCACCCTCTCCCTCTTTTGCAACTGATCCCACCTCCTCCTACCCTCTCACACCTCTCCCACCTTCTCCACCCTATCTCCCTTACCCCTCTCCCTTCCTCTCTTCCCACTCTCCAACTCTCCCACTCTCTGCACTCTCAACTCTCTCTCCTCTCTCCCTCCCTCTCCACCCTCTCCCACTCTCTCCCTTCCCCTCCACCTCCCCCTCTCTCTCTCCCTCTCCTCGCTCCCCATCTCCTTCTCACTCCCTCCCCCTCTCTCTCCCACCCCCTTCCCCTCTCTTCCCTTCTCCTCCCCCTCCCCCCTCTTCCTCTCTCCTCCCTCACCCTCCCTCTCCCCCTTACTCTCCTTCCACCTTGCCCTCCCCACTCTCCACTCTCCCACACTCTCCCACTCTCTCTCCCACCCTCTCCCACTCTCTCCCACCCTCTCTCCCACTCTCTCCAACTCCCACCCTCTCTCACCCTCTCTCCCACTCTCTCCCATAGACATACACACATACATATAGGCATACATACAAGCATGCATACATGACACACCAACATACATATACATACAAACATACAAATATATCAACAAACATTCAATAAAGTGGCATTTAACCAAAGTAAGACATAATGCGAGTGTGTTATGTCTTGCTAGACATGTTCCCTGGAGAAGCAAAAAAAAGTCAAAACTAAGACATAACACGAGTGCATTATAATGCGCTTGCATTATATTTTTCTTTGAGAATCCTCGAGTCTTAGTTTTGGTATTTTCCTTGGAATACCAACCCAAAGGCTTGCAGGGCATTCTCAATGACCAGAGATGTGTTTTTTGCAAATTCTACAAATTTTCACATAATCGAGTTCATGCTCACCGTCAGGATTGCATCTGGTTCAATATCAACAAAATCAAACACATGGGTAATGTTAGGTTCTCTCTTAGCTTTCCAACGATGTAATCTTTTTCACTTTCTGACAATGCTAAGTCTTTCATCCATAATTTATTTTGTTTGTATGTCTATTTTTTGTCAAAAAGCAGTGTTTGGTGTTTTTTTTCCTTATAAATTAATCATTCATCAAAATTTCAAATAAATTAGATTTTTAGAAACTAGACTCCATTCTAAATTAAAAAAATAAATTACTTTCCAAAATTTGTAGTGGGAACATGGCCAAAATTCTATTTTTTTAGGAAGTACCCACTAGAAAAATTAGTAAAAAATAAATATTCATTAAAAAATTATCAAAAAAATCATGCATCAATTAGATACTATTAGCTAACTTCTTACCATAGCGATTTTAAAAATACTACAAAAAAATTCACTATGCTAGGGTTGTACAAGAGTTGCTATGTTATGTTTTTTCTAACGAAAAAAACAACAATTTGTGTACATCCCTCTTTTGAACCCCTTAATCTCAACCATTTTCAAAATAAATTATTAGTTTAGGAAGTAGGCTCGGAGCACTTCGATCCTTGTTTTAGTTCCATCTCAAAATTTTGAGTGTAGCTATCCTCAATTTCACGTCCAAGGTCAGTATTTCTTGATTTTAGAAAAAAAGTGGCCACTTAAGCCCCCTTTTTGGGAACCATCTTGGTGCATTTACCCATTTGAATTGTACAAATTTATTTTTAACATACTTGTGGATATATATATATATATATATATATATATATATATATATATATATATATATATATATATATATATATATATATATATAACATATATATATATATATATATATATATATATATATATATATATATGTCTTGAGGATCATCATGGAAAAATTAGGCCCTTAAATTGGCAAAATTCAAAAAAATAGAGTTAGGAAACTTGGCGTAAAAAATTTGAATAAGTTATCTATATTATTTCAAAAATGTAAGAATAGAATTTGTAGAAAATTGAATGGAGTTTCTAAACTACTAGGTTTTTTTTTTTTTTTTTTTTTTTAATAAAATCTATTTGGTGAAAATTTGAAATTTCAATGTAGTAGTACTCATGCTCAGATGTGATGCATATTTTTTTGTAATTTTTTTCCAAATAAATAATTAATTATGATTTTTTTATTACAACTTTTAAAAAATATAAAAACTTGTACATATAACCACCTTAACTTGTTCAAAAACTTCATGAAATTCAATTTTTTTTAGTCCTATAGTATATGAAGCATAGAATGTGACGCATGTTTTGGATTCAAAAAATGTGATACCGTTTGAAAGCTATAGATGTTTTTCAATCAGCCTATCAATCACGACTTTAGTTGTAATTCAAATAGAAAATGAATAATAATTATTTATTAGATTCTCATCTTTCCACCAATATAAAGCATAATTTATATTGGTGGAAAGCTGAGAATCTCCTTTAAAAACCCTTTTCGTTTCATCAATTTTGGGTTAAAAAAAAAGTCATCAGCCACATACCCTACAAATGCCATCCTTATCACCACTTTCACGGCCCATCACAGCAGTCACGATGGAGCTAAAAATGCTTGGAGAAATATTATATGAATTATTTATGAGAATGAAAAGTAACTGATAACACAACTTAAAATTATTAAAGAATAAAAAGGGATTTTAGAAGCAATTCTCAAATTTCCACCAATATAAGAATTATTCTTTAATATGAATTTAATAGAATTATTATTATTCATTTTCATAATGGGTCCTGACTAAAGTCTTGTCGATAGGATGATTGGCACATCCATAACTCAACTTGATTATCACAACCCTATCTAAAACATCAATGCATTCTATCTCACACTACTATAGGATTAAAAAGATAAAAATTAAGTTGATGGGGGATTTTGACAAATAGATATTCCGTTTATACTATTTTTATATTTTAAAAGTTTAATAAAAATCATAATTAATTATTTCATGGAGAAAAAAAATTACAAAAATATGCATCTATCCGGTTATGAGTCACTCTATATATATGAAATCTTATAAAAAATATTATCATTTTATTTATGGTTAGGGTGGTAGAGGCAGGACACCTACTTCTTATTTTCCACTGAAATTTAAGTACTATTGCATTGAAATTTCAAATTTTCACCAAATAGATTTTATTTAGTTTTAAATAAACCTAGTAGTTTAGAAACTAGATTCAATTTTCTACAGATTCTATTCTTACATTTTTTTGAAATAATATAGATAACTTATTCAAATTTTTATGTCAAGTTGTGTAACACTTATTTTTCTGAATTTTTTGCCACTTAAGGGCCTATTTTTTCCATGATAATCCTACACATACCCTATATATATATATATATATAATTGATTGGCTCTTATATGATTGGATAATAAATGAAAAGAATTTATATTATTCTCAATGAGGAATGATCATTTTTTTATTTTTTTTAAATAGAAAAGATATAAGACATTTAATTATGTCAATGAATTATCTATTATAACTTTTAGCTCATGAAGATTTAATGGTTGTATATGATGGGTATAATATATTTGTTAATAATTAAAGAGTGTACTTTTGTGTATGAGTTTTTAAATCTTCCAGAGGTTAGGAAAGGAAACTTGTATTGTAAAGCTTATTATGCTTGTACTTTGATGTTTAATTGCAATGATTTTATTTGGGATTTAGCCATGCACGTCTTATTTGTTAACTTGGTGGTTTTTTGAATGTTAAATGATTTGTGTCATGATTGAGATGTGTTCATTCATGGATTTTTTTAATGTGTGTGATGGTTATCCTTTGTGATTGATAATGAGTTGTGCTTGGGTAATATTGTACTTGTGATGGGTTCCTGTTTCTACATGGTTCGTGATGTTGGACACTGAGCATGCTCATGAACAAGGTTGATAGATGTGTTATGATCTTCATGTATATTGTATACACTCTTGATGTGTATGAGTGAACTTATTGTAATGTTGTAATGTTGTTGCGAGATTTGTCATAATCTCACTTGATGTAACTTGATTACATTATAATTATGTGATTGGAACATTCAGTATTGTTATGATTTATCCTTATGCTTTATGTCGTTTGTTAAGTGATGTGATGTTATTCTTGTGAATGTTTAAGTATTTTTGTCACCGAACCCTGAGGACGTATGTGTATATGTTTCTTTTGTACTCTTGTTGTAATCAAATGTTTTTTTTTTTAATGTTCAGTTATTTTGTTACTTTATGTGTTGTTCTTTGGGTTCCTTGGTAGGGCATTACAAGTTGCAAGTGCACCACCTGATAAAATCCCTCTGTTTTCCTAACTACTTTTAGTTCCCTATACTACTTACACTTGGACATCATATGGTTTGACCCTAGTTTTGTGATTGTCCAGCTCAAGAGTGCATGCTAAATAATTTTGTTATATTTGTCAAATGATATCTTTTATATTCTTCCATTTTCAACAATATGCATTTATACCTATAATTATTGGAAATATAAATATGGAGGGTTTCACAATTGCATACGTTTCTGCAAAAGTGGAATAAGTGATTCAATAATTTTTTCTTCATTTACCATTCTAGATGTAATTCGGGCTTCGCTTATTATTTGTTCTGAATTAGTTTCACACACTGCATATCGCTTCTGAATCCTATCATTTTTCATTATCTTCAATTTCCTTTTTTTACAAGCATGTTTCAATGGTTGTGTTCTCTATGATCTTATATATTATGCATTGTATTGCAATTAGCACAATATATTGTATTTTTGATTCCTTGCTGAAATTTTTAGCTTGACAACATGAATCTTTTACACTTTGATTGGAGAATTATGAAACAGATCTTTGTTTGTTATTTGACCTTGATGAATTGCAAGGAAACACTTTAATGTGAATGATACATAAAAACTACTTATCCCTCATGAATCCTATCACTTATCATCATATCTTGCACCCCTATTCCCCTATTTTACATGCATGTTTCTATGACTGTAGCTTTCAATAACCTTATGTTTTATGTGTTATGCTGCATTTACTATAATATGATGTGTACTAAATATGTAAAAAATTATTTAGCTCTACAACATGAGTCCTGTAAAGCTCAATTATAGATTCATGTGTGTTTTCTATACTCGAGAAATGCTACAAACAATTTTGCTTGTTTGAGCAATTATAGATTCTTGTATGTTTTTTTAGATTGGAGAATTGTCACCCACAATTTTGTTTGTTTGAAAAACTACATGAATGAGCTTCTATCTTGGAAGTCATATGAATGTTCATGATTGATATTATTTGGGTGATTGAACGATACATGATTACGATTGACTTGTGCTACTACTTTCAACGATTTTTCAACTTGTAGTGATTCTTGTTCTCCATGGATTTGTTTCCCTTTGTGGAACTTTCCATCTCGGTGCCTTCATGTTGTCTTATTCTCCACATGTAGTCAACATGAGATTTAAACTCTATTTCATATTTAAGAATGATGTGCCTTGAGATTCTTTGTTTGGTAAACTTTTAGTATTTATGGTAACAAATTGTGCAAATTTTCTAGACAACAAATATAGAGGATATATGTGTGATCATCATTACCAACCATTCAGATTACTTTTATTTATGTGCTTAGTGATGTCAGTGACATGGCTCTATATGTATATTATCTCACTCACAGGGGGAGTTAATGCATGCAAGTGATATCCTTGTGTAGTCATATGGAGAATGATATACCACACAATGTCTCTGTCAAGTGTTTGTATGATAGAAAGACAATGATGTTTTCCATGTTGTTCATGCTTCCAAAGATTATGTTGATGTTCTTTGGTATCACAGACTACCTTGATCATCTCTTCTTGATGATGATGCAAGTTTTTTAAAGGGACCTATTTAGTATTTTCCAAAGCTACAATTCATATGATGACAAGCTTCATTCAAGTTATTCTACTATTTACTGTTGCTTCAATATTTAGATAGTGCATGGACACTATACCACTATCATATGACCTTGTTTTATCCAAGGACTATCATGACATCATGCCTAATGGGACTACACTCTCTAAACATTTATCAACTATCATGCTATGCTATAAGCACTATCTACATTGGATCAATATCACTATCCTTTAACAAACTACCTTTCTCTGACCTTGTGAATATAAGGATTGTTGTTAGCTCTGTATTTGGACTATCATGCATTTGAAAGGGTTGTTTCATGTCATGTGACTGTCTTGGATATTCATGATTGCCTAATCCATGGATGTGAATGTCATACACTCTTCTAAAGGATTGCCTTACATTGGTGACTATGAGAGCATCATGATATTTGTCCTCTTTAATGGACTATTGACTATCATTCTTTTTTTTTGCAGGTCTGAGACTTTATATCTTCATAATGCCTTATCACTGTCTTTAATGAATTGAATACCTTTGGTCTTTCATGGTTGAATTTTGTCCTTTATCCTCTTTTGACTCACTTTGGTAAAGACTATCTTTCATCCCTTGTTACCTTATGATTTTTCATATTTAATAGCTACTTATCATTGCCTTCTTTCTCTATCTTGACCCTATTCGTAAGGAAAATCACAATTATATCTAAGTTCTTCATTGTCATTTTTTCAACATAAAATGAGGAAGGCTTTATACATAACAACAAATAAATTGACAATATTTTCTTTGTAGTCTATCACAAGTATATAATATACTCACAATGGTCAAAACCTTAACCTTATAGTGATAATGACTCATGGTAGGGGTTAGGAGAATATTTTGAATGCTCCTCATGGCATTAAACCAATATTTCAGTGGATATACTAATTGAAAGAGATTGTATCAACCAACCAACACATTTACAGAAAAATAGAAGTGGAGTGAAGGAAGGAGAAAAAAATGTGGCTGCCAACCCGCTATCTCTTCCTTGCTCTAAGGTAAGACCAAAAAAACATAAATTGAGGTTTTTTAGCTTAAAAAAAAGGCATCATGTATCAACTGCACAATATATCTGCAACAACAATATTGCCATTCTACTCACTGATTACTCCCTTTTTCAATGGACTAATGTGAGTCACCTTCAATGTCTTCAACCTTGATGTTGATTAGCTAAATCTTCTCATTTGACATGGAAATGAAATTGTTTTATTTCAAGTTGGCAAACAGTCTTCTTAGGTTTATAGTTAAATAAAACATTGTAAATTTCAACAACCATCGTCGTAATTGGCTGATTTGACATGTTACATTTCCCATAGGATATGTATCTTCAGAAGCTTTAGATCGTGAGATATAACCTGTCCTATATGGAGGATTTAAATTTTCAAAACAGGTCATTACTATTTTCTTAACAATTTCTAGCAAGTCTTATTTAGAGGATTTGAAATTTTTTGAACTTGTGCTCTCAAACTACCATTTTTAATTGTTTATTTACAATGAAAAATAAAGATAAATAATAAATGCTTCGCTCTCTGGCTACAACCCTTTAAATCTCCTATTGGCATTTTCCTTGAACCTCTCATGGGTCCCATGGGTGCAAGTGCTAGTATATTATTTTAAGTTTTTTCCTTTCTCTCATGACTTGTATCATAAAATTCTTAGAGAAGATTATTTTGCATTCCTTTGTATGCATGTGCTGCATTATTTTATATGGGGGTTTTATTTACAACTTATTAGTCATTACCAAACTCAAATGGGTGTGTTAACCAATAGTTTTAACCAAAATCAAATTGGTTTGATTTAAAATTTATTAGTTGGCTGAAATTTTATGATCACCTATAGTTTAACATGTGTTCTTTATCATCAAATATAATTTAAGTGCTCTACATTATGTCAGCCTCCACATGGATATGATTAGTGTTAAATCATGATAATGACTATTGATAGTAGTCCAAATATTTTTTAAAATTGGATTAAGTTTAGTTAAAAAAAACTTGGCATTACAAAAATATAATAGAATAATGTTATAAAAAAATACAAAATAATACAAGAAAAGCATGTGTTTATCAACATAATATAAATATTCAAGGTTAAGATAGTTTAAATATCTCAAAGATGTATAAATATCTAAGATTAAGGGGTAAAAATATAAAGTTATGTCATGGTTTTATAAAGGAAACAATCAACATTAATTTGATTTTTTAACTTGATTCATTAGAAAGTGATTTATTATTTGAATTTTTAAATAATGTAAACTAATGAGATGTATATTTATTTTTGTATTTTATGCTTATATTTTTTATAAATTTTTTTAAAAAATTGAATCTAATTTTTAAAATAAATTTGACACTATAATTTATAATTTACTTACATTTTTGAAGAATGAAGTTAAATGGGATTTTGCTCTTTCTATAGTAATTTTATTTTTTCCTTTATTTTTTTGGGTGTATTTATAATTAAAACTTTAGCACATGGATTTATTTTTTCCTCATTTTGATGAATACATTGCTTTAAATAAATCTTAAAATTTGTGTGTTCTAGAAACACAATTGTTTCCTTGGGATTTCAACTTTTATTACATCAAAGGTGTGTCACTCTTTGAGATTTTGAAGCTCTTTGTTACCCTCAATGACTAGAAAGCACAGAGGCACCTGGCAAGATTGTCCATCTATGGGCAACCGTTGATCGTTTGGGGAGGCTGATAGGTCGCGTTTAATGTCGATGGTAGTTGTGCACCCTTTGCAATGCATTAAATCTCCTTCGCCACCTTCCTTCGCCTTCATTCATTTACCCATAGATGGGAGTTCATGTCCAAAATATATGCCTTTTTTATGCCTTTTACATTGCCGATAGTTAGGGTATGTGGTATATTTCTCACCATATTTTACTGATTTCCCCGCCACTAATGGTTTTTGCCCCTTTACTGTGAATAGATTTAAGCAACAACACTACAAAAATTGGGTGTGGAGATTGAATCAAGTCTTATTGGTTTCATTCAAAAAAAACTTGTTGTTTCCTAAAAATATCCTGCAAGCTTTGCCCATTTTATCTCATTGGCGTCATTGACAGGTTGACACAATTTACCCAGAATCTATGGGTAAGTCACTTCCCATGAATTCATCTAATTATATTTTTTTAACCTTCTATAGTATAGAAACGGGTTTATTTTTTTTTTATCTAAATCCCCTATACCTATATGATGATTGGAAGTGGGTATTTTTTCTTCTAGGATAGCCTGATAACCTAACTAGTAACCATATTGTATTTGTACCCAGTGCATTTGTGTTGGTAATCAAGCTCACCATTTTTTAGGCTTGTCAATTCATAGTTCCTATGGTAGTCCCTTTGCTCTTTGTCACTTTTTTTTTGGTGTGGCTCCATAGCCTCGTCTTTACATTCTTTAGAATTAAAATGGAGCCCCACCATTATATTATGAGAATTTCCCTAAACGAATCCTATAGGAGCACCATTGAATTGTAGGAAAATAAATAACTCTAAATTTGAATTCCAATTCACATCAAATTATTATGAATGATCACAAAGAATTATTGAGAATGTTCATGATCCAACAGAGCTGGTTTACAATTTCTGGGAGGATCTTATTTTTGCTAAAATCACATATTTTTAGAAAATATTATGATTTATTCCTTAAAAAGTTTCATTTAAAAAATTCCAATTGAATAGGGTTTGATCAAACTACCTTAAATAAAACCCCCTTGGATAGAACCCCACTAGTTTTAAACCATACCCATAATGGAGTCTCCTTTACGCCTATCAAAATGCTGATAAAAAATCACTGTTGATTTACCTTTTGGGA
>VDFB02000002.1:214600375-214689816 GCA_007258455.2 Sequoia sempervirens | reverse complement strand
ATTAATTTAAAATTAAATAAACTTTATCATCAACCTTTTAATCAAATAAATCAAACATTCATTAAATCCAAATGCATTTTCCATTCTTTTCTGATTTAAATAAATCAAATATTTAAGTCATAAAGGTCAAATCATCCTAATCATCATTAAGCTAATCTAAATTTAATTAGCCTAACCTAATCACCCATCACATCCTCTAGATATTTCCACTTGCACAAATAAATCAATTTATTGACTTATTAAAACCCTTATTTTCCATCAACTTGGCATAAAACAAAACATTCCTTCAAAATTTGAAAATGATGACAAGTTGACTTGTCCCCTCCAACATTTCATTAATTTCCCATTTTCATGTCCCCCTCTCAAAATTTATTGCACAAATTTGAATTTGAAACTCCCTCTCTTGGGAACATTTCCCAAATCTTGCACAACCTTCAACCTATCACAAATTGACAAGTGGCCTCCTTTCATTGGTTTACATTTAGACCCACATTCATCCATTTGGCCAATCCCTCATCAAGAAAATCTATAAATAAGGACCTCATTCTTCACCAAAATCATCTACAACTTTTATACAAAGTTACTCTCTTGGTTTGAGAACTAATTTTTCTCTTCATCATATTGGCATTTGCATCATTTCAGCTTTTGAGCAAGGATTGGGAAAGGGTCATTTGCATATTTGACACCAATCCAATATGGAATAGGTGATTGTCTTGCTTTTGTAATGTCTTCTTGATCTTTTTTTGTTGTTTGTGGCATTTCTTGAGCATAGACATGTTATTTCATAGAGGTATTTGTAGATTTGCATGTTTAAACTAACCCTTCTAATGAGTGTTTGAGATTCGTTTCACTTGCAGATTTTTAGGTACTTCAAAGTGTTTTGAATTTTTTTGTTTGTTTAGTAAATTGACCCCAAAGTGGTGCTTTATATATGCATTTAGCAAATACTTTCAATTGAAAATGTTGTGACCTGTATCTAATTTCGATAGAGTCAATCTAGCTAGACCATATGTTTGACCAAAATTAATTCTTAGTTGGAAATACTTAAATTCACTTATGTTGATAAGTTAGTGAAAAGTGTGATATAGCTTTATACTTTTACCCTAAGAAAAATTTAATACTTTCATCACAAAAAATGAGTTGTTATAGTTCAAATTCATCCATCATTAAAGACTAAGTTCTCGTCCTCGTTATGTTTACAATGTTGTTCACAATAGATTAAAAATCCATTAGGTGGTGATAATTTTCTCTGTAAATGTGGCCTTCATTATGATAGGGTACATTCAAGTCTTTAGAAATCTTGCTAATATTTGAAGTCATTCCTTCACTCTTTCCTTTATTTTCCCTTAAATATTAAAAAAAAAAATTATTCCAACTACCCAAAACATGTCAAAATCGTTATTATTTCATTAAAAATTTAACTAGTTGCAAGTTAGATCCCTGTTTCATTGAAGGGATAAAAACCCCTTATCTTTGAAAAAACTCTACTTAATGCATCAAAATGTACTTGCACAAAAGAGATTATAGTTTTTCATAGGGAGAGAGGCTTTGCCATACTTTTTGTTTTGTACAAAAGAATTGGAATAAAAAACTGAAGGTGGGTATTAATAATGTAGACATTGAAAAGTGTCTTGGTCTGTGAGCATCATTTTTCCCTTAAAAAAATAAAAATTCCAACTACCTAAAACATGTCAAAATAATTATTATTTCATTAAAAAATTAACTAGTTGCAAGTTAGAGCCCTCTTTCATTCAAGGGATAAAAACCCCTTATCTTTGAAACAACTCTACTTAATGCACCAAAATGTACTTGCACAAAAGAGATTATAGTTTTTCATAGGGAGAGAGGCTTTGCCATACATTTTGTTTTGTACAAAAGAATTGGAGTAAGAAACTGAAGGTGGGTATTAATAGTGTAGACATTGAAAAGTGTCTTGGTTTGCGAGCATCATTTTCCCATTGTCCTGGTCTTCTCCCCTGCATAATTAAATAATTTTAATAATTTAATTAATTCATTTTCTTGGTCTTTGTTCTCTTTTGATCAATTAAATAAATTAGATATTTATTTAATTGTGTCGAGCTAAGACCCTTTCCCTCTATAATTATATAATTTATCATTTATTTAATTATTTGCTTGTCATTATTCGTCTATAGTTAAATAATTATTTAAATTATTTAACTCCCTCTCTACACTTTCCCTCTATTAAATAATTAATCTAACTTAATTATTTAATTCACTTTTTTCCATTTTCTTCTATATTTAATTTAAATGGTTGCATAATCATTTAAATTAAATATTTATTTTCTCTTCTTCCATAAATAAATAATCTAAAATGATTATTTATTCTTCCATATCTTTTACCAAATTTAAAATATGGTCAAATATGCCTTCCATGAATTAAAAAAAATATTTTATTCCCCCACTTCCTCTCCCAAATTAAATAATAATATGATTTAATTATCAAGATTCTCTTCTTCAATTAAAAATTATCTTGACCATTGATTCTATTTGGTCTTCTTTCAATCTTGACTGTCTATCATTAGTTGTCCCTAACCCTACCACCATGTGGTGCATTCATTCTCATCTATTGATCTTGGCATCTTTCTAGAAGATTGATCTTAGTTGTCCATTCAAATAGCTTTTTTATAAAAGAGAGTTGCCTCCTTCATTTTGGCTAAACAACCACATATATTCAATATTCATGCTTACATTTGAAAGTACTTGTATACAAAAAAACTAAGGAAAACTTGCAATGGAAGATTTGAGGAGAGGCAAGGAAGGTTATTAAAGTTCAACATGGAGAGTTTTCTTTAATTTTGTTCCTATTTTCTTTCTATGTTGATTGTTCTTGCTTGCTTTGGATTTGGGTTTTTAGCTTAGATTTAATAGAGTGGTTGCTATTATCTTTGTTATTTGGATTTGGATTCTAAACCCTATCTAACATTTCGTGAACTTGACATGAAAAATAAAATATTTTGAGTGTTTTAAATGAGTTTTGCAGGCTACAACCAAGAATTTGCATTCAAAACTTATCATATTCTTTTGAGCACAGAAAAATGGGCGATAAAATATTTCTTTTTTGGGGGGTTTTGCAGGGTTCACTCAGCTTTCTAGAACTTTTTACGATTTTAAATTTTATTAAGATTTGAGAAAGTTATGGATGTTTTAGTATTCATTGTTTTTTTAAATTTAGTAGTTAAAATCCATGTTTTCTTTTTCCTATAACATTTCTATCATCCAGAGTTTTTTAGAATGCTTTCTAGGTTTTAAAGGTTTGAGTTTCAACTTTCCATAGATTTTTATGGTTTTAAATTTTATTTAGATTTGTAAAATTTATTGTTTTTTTTGTTTGTTATTATCATTAAAGTTTTTTTTTTGGTATTACTAATCTCTTATTTTCAACGCGTGGCATCAATCTTGGAGGAAGTTTAAACCATTCTATTTTTCTATTTTATTAGCATAGAATCATTTTACTTGTTTTTTACAAATTATCACTCATGAGGATAAAGCAAACAAAAAACTACATCTTTACACTCATCAGATTAAAATTTACAACAAATCACATATTTACACTCATGGGTTTTTAAAATTACCACAAACTGTATCTTTACACTCATATTGTTGAGAATTTACCACAACTTGCATCAAACTCATTGGGCTAAAAATAACTTTCTTGTTTGACATCATAAGTGGGACTTAAAATAAATCAATAGTATATTTACTTGTGATTGTGTCTTAGTTACGAGGTATGTATGCTCTTCCCTCATGCCTAGTGCGACCTTGGAAATCAAAAATACCTCTTGGCATTTACACTCTCACAACAAACATTTGATTTTGAGGCTAAAATGAATATCATGCTAGTGTAAGGAAAAAAAATTATGCTCTCTCCTTGCACCTAGTGTGATCTTGGAGATTCCAAGGCATTGTGTTTGTCTTACTTTTGTTTACTCTTAGAGGGTTTTCCTCTCGATTTGTGAGAGGGAACGACCCAAGTGATGCTTTTGTTTCAGTCCACCATACAAATAATTGTGGTTGTGACGAAAGTCAGCAATCACCTAGTGTTGATGTTCTATACCGACAAAAATCTCCCTTAGTATCCATGAGATGCATAAAAACCCTTTTTAAGGGCTAGGATACCTCTTAAATGAGTGAACCATTAAATGTATAGACACTAGATTATCTTGAAACACTGACTAGAAACCACTTGTTATATAAATAGAAAGCCTTTTTTGCTTGTTGGTGTAGGAGGTTAGACTTCCAAAGCCACCTACATGTATTATTCATGGTAGAGACAAAAAATCCCTTGGTTCATAAGATCTCCAAATCTTCGGGGTAAGAGATTTGGTGTGCCCATGTCGTGGTGGGGGGGCAGTGTCACCAATATCTCTAGTTATCTACCTTATCTCAGTATATGGATTAATCCAAGTAGGGACTCAACAAGTAGTATCCTCTTTCCATCCTAGGTTGTACATGCTCATGAGTGTTTTCAAAATTTTCAAGACCAATGAATTTTTTTTGGGGCTAATGTAGGCCCCCATTCAGACTTATTCTGAATGGGCACCTAGACGTATTCAGAATGGGGGCCTAATTGATCTTGTGTGATTTAAAATTGCATGAACTTTCCTCTAAGGATTAATGGTTGGAAATTAACTATGTTTTATTCCACTTTATGGCATATTAGTACAGTTTTTAGGAAATATGAAGAAATGAATGTTATCGAAGACATTTACTGATCTCAGA
This sequence comes from Sequoia sempervirens, assembly GCA_007258455.2. NCBI lineage: Eukaryota > Viridiplantae > Streptophyta > Pinopsida > Cupressales > Cupressaceae > Sequoia > Sequoia sempervirens. Next base: position 214,685,076 of record VDFB02000002.1, on the reverse strand, counting down.
TGCTCATTCTAGGATGAGCCAAATTTCCCTTCAACCCAGATATCAGTCATCGGTGTTAGGAAAATGTGTCTCAACCTTGCAATTATATAAAGGTTATTGTTGATAAGATATATATATGAATATATATACATATATATTTCCTAGATACACCAATAGGTCTAATATATAATGGGAACATAGGGTGGTGTTGAGGAGCGAAATGTGAGCATGTCAATTTTTTGAGGAAACTCCTAAAATAGCCGACATACACTAAATAATGATATATTATAAATCTTGACCTTTTGTTATTAGGTTTTAGATAGATAATGGAAAATATTTTTTTGTCCTGTCTTACCCTAGAATGTAACCCTATTTAATGAGGGCATTGTATTACAACTATGGTATAGTGATGTATTCTAAGAGTCTGATAGTGGTCGTTTTGTCTCTGTATCTCTAGTCCTAATACTCTTGTGAGAAGCTTCCTCTCCAAGTATATTATAATATTTACAGTGATTCTTGAATAATATATTGGGAGGCTTTTGGAGTGTGGGGTTTTTCTCTTGAAAGGGTTTTCCCCACATAAATCACTATGTCATGGTATGCATGATATTTATGTTTAAGTTTCTATAACTGTTAAAGATCTATAAAGTTTTATATTATTCTCCTCTCAAGATTTGTGTAGGAAGTTGTTTTGCTACCTTAGCCTCCTTACAAGTGGTATGAGAGCTTCATCACCTTTAGTTTTAGTTGTGGGTTGTTGGGTTTTTGAAACCAATCCAGATTTGAGTGGGAGCTTATGTAGAAGACACTTTGTGATCTTTATGCAGGGATTTTTAGATGGAAAGTTCATCAGGGAGAATATAGGTGGAGAAATTTTCTAGAAATAATTTTGAGATGTGGAAGCTGAAGATGGAGGATCTATTGATAGATCAAGATCTGTGGGATGTTGTTGATGAGAGTGTTTCAAGGCCTGCAAATCCTACTTAGGTTGGTCAATATGATGTAATGGATTGTAAAGCCAAGGGTCAAATCAGATTGTGTTTGGCATACACTGTTTTAATTAATGTCCATGATGATACCTATGCACAAAAACTATGGAATAATCTTGGTGAGATGTATTATGCCAAATCTTTAGTGAACAAGATTTTCTTGAGAAAGAAGTTGTATTCCTTGAGAATGGAAGAGGTGGGTGAGTCATAGACCACATGGAAGCATTCAATATATTGGTGGCTCAATTGGCATCAATCTGTTGGGCCTGCCAAATTCTGCAAATTTGAAGTGCCCATATCAAAAATTTTGCCTCTGCACTCTCAAAAGTGCACTTGAAAAATATGCCAAAGTGACCTACTTTGGAGGGTCATAATTTGGTGCCTATTGATTTTCATACAAAACTCCTTTGTGGACCCACTCATGTGACATATGTGAGTATGCATGTCAATTTTCAGCTTCCCATGATGAGTTTTGACTGAGTTTTGAAAAGCGAAGCTGTAGGTTTTTGACACTTTTTTGTTGTTTGCAAACTTTCAGTTTTGCAAAGTAGCTTCCTGTTTGAGCTTGCATTTCACAAATGGATGATCATAAGATAAAAGGATTGTTGCTCCCCATTCTCCATGCCTAAATGAACTCTCATTTCAGGTTTCAAATCCTTATGATTTGATTTGCTATTTTTTCAAGATGAAAAGAAAATACAGTTTGTTCAATTTTGCATTTGCATTTCTGACAGTGTTTCAAGGTGGTCAATTTTGACATATAATATCTCGTGAATATTGATGATTCAAGAAGAAACCTCTTACACATGTGCTCAGTGTACCCAAATGAGCTTATGTTTCTAGTGGCAGCTCGCTTGGAGTTCATTTGATATTTTTTCAAGAATGTGTTTGGATGAGTTTCAGTTGGCTTTGAACTACTGCAATTGCAGAAAAGTTCAACTGAGCAACTTTGACAGTAAATAAATTTCACCCCAGGATCGCTTTTGTCAAGTTGTCTATTGCACTCGATTCTTGGACTGAATGTCTACATTCCTACAAGTTTTCATGGCTCCAGGAGGTCATTTGCCTAGTTTCCTACGGCAATTCCAGAGCCAACTTGACCAGTTTTCACCATTTTGTAAATATGCTTGAAAATGGATTTTAATGATGACCCATTTCAAATTTCCACTTCAAATGCACCCAATAGCTGCCTCGGGTCAATTTGAACATAAAATTTGTTTGAAAACAAAAAAAATAATTAAACAAGCCCACATGGGGCCTGACATTTTGCATTGTTATGAAGTAAATGTTGCAAGGGTTGAATGGAGTATGGGAATCCATCAATGGTTGTTTCTAGTAACTTCTAGTTTTCAATGCATCATGCAAGGCAACTCTTAAGGATAGCACCCAAGCATCTGAATATACCACCCTGGGATACAATCACAACGCTTTTAATCTTGCTTCAATGTTTGAACAATTGTATGACATTGATGGGGCAAATCACTCTATACAAGCTAATATGTTCAGGTCTCATCTTCATATGATACATCTTCGTGCCTCACAACTATGGCTCAAATTCAAAATGGGATCCAATTGATATTAATTTGACACGAAATTTTGTTCTCATGAGAATCAGATGGAACTTGAAGAGAGGGGAATCAATTTGAGTGAGATAAAAGCAAGGAATGTAGCTTGATCATTCAATATACCATGATGTAGAAATCTATCTTTTTATGGATTTTCTTTAATATTCTAGATGCACATACAGGGACGCAACTCTTTAGTGAGTGCCCACATGGAATTTTAAAAGTTGAAGATTGTTATGTACATTGCACACCGTCAAGCTTTGCATCCATTGGAGAAGCAAAGAAAGGGAAGAGCTTATGACTTTGTACATCGCCTGAAGTGAAAATGTAATGCAATTGTTTGAGGGAATTCTATTTCTGAATGCAACGTTTGAAAATATTAATGTTGCAAGTCAAATGAAACTACCCCTGCGCCAAGCTACATGGGCCGGTTGGATATCTCAAAAGGAAAATTTTGCGCAAGCAGCCACACACCATGGACAAGGCATGTGAACTTCATAAAGATCAAATAAATGTAATCTCATGAAATTCCATAGCATGGTATGCATAAAACTTAGTTGTTGAAAGAGTCTCAGAAACTGTTAAGCAAATGTCATTGACATATGTAGGGTTCGGTATTGCCCCTTTCAACAACATCCTCCCAGCCATTCTTGCGTGCGCTTAAAAAAGAAAGAATGGAGGCAGCCATTATACTTGGCGTGATACTGCAAACAGGGCAGTGACTAGAAGGGACGCCATATGCTATAATGGCACATCAAATGGATTTGATGAAAAGACTTCAGAAACTTCAAAGCACAGAGAATGGCGCATCATTGTTCCTGCTACAAGAGAGGATCTTGGTGAGTGTAGCGGGTCTCTAAAAGAGGACCATTGTTGTTTGGGTCTGTCCACTATTATGCTCACGATGGGTCAATTTAATATTACAAATCAAGTTTTATGATGATACAGGGAGCTGCTACAATAGACATTTTTGTTTCCACTGTTTGTAATCGGCCCGAATGCCCTGTGAGCTACGACGTATAAAACAAGAGATACTCACGCTGTGGATCTCCCATGTAGCTGCCACTTTGCCAAGTTTTGAAGGGATCTTCTGATATCCCAAAGTATCTTCATACTGTTTACAAGGGGTGCCAGCGTATGAGTTCAGACTCTGCTGCAGAATGTATTCATGGTGGACAAAACTCACCAAAGGCTTTGTGTTTACGTAGCAACAAGGAGCTAAGAAACCAAAACAAGCAACTAATCCATTGAGAGGAGGCTCGACCTTGTTGGAGAAGCCGTTTCAAGAGGTTGGTGTAACATTGCTGGGTACTGCACATTTGGGAGCCGTTTATTCCAACTGAGGAAGGATCCTCATAGATACCAAAAGCGCCTATAAGAAACCACAAGTGCAGGATAGACAAAGTGGATACGCTGAAAAAAGCTTTAGAAACCTCCAAATGAATGTATGGGGCAACAAACTACCTGAAGGAGCCACCATTGGAGTGCAACTGAACAAGCACGAGTGAAAGAGGACTAGGGAAAATGAAGGGCAACAAGTTGAAATCAACGACAGACAAAATGAGCATGAAATGCAGCCAAATCCCATTCCTTCCCTTCTAGCTCGCGGATGCAAAGTGCAAGCTCGTTAATCACTGCGTGATGCGCGAAATTACACCACGTAGCATGTGGGCTCGGGTGGAGTCTTCAGTGCACGGTTAAAGTTTCTTAAAGAGGTCCGATGTTTTAATTTTTCAAAAGCTCATTTTCTTTTTACAAAAGCAAAACTAAAAAATATTGACCGTGATAAAAGTGTTTAAGAGTTTTAAATGTGGCTGACATAATGTTTAAATGCCCTCATATTTTAAAACAATGGAGATTTAAAAGATAAAGTGCTCCGTAAATTTTAAGGGGTTGAATATTTTAAATATGAATTGAGGGTGAAAGGTGCAAATAAAAGAGTGAAAATTGAAGGCACGGGTAAAATCATTTTGCCTGTTAAATTTTAATAGATTTCACTTTTGTAAAGTGAAATAAAATCCCATGTGGGAAAATATTTTAATGGTGAGTATAGTGGGTGGGTTAATTATTTAACCCCAAATAAATTTCAAACATTTGCACGCACTTTGAGGAAATCTTTTGATGAGAAATGTAATATGTGTTAGGAAATAAAAATGAAAAGTGAAAGCTGGGAGTTAAATTGTTCCATTATAAAGTGGAATATTTTATTTTTCTAAAGGTGAATAAAGTAAAGTGTAGCAAAGGAGTAGAAACATGAAAGGCTTTCACAGGGGATTTCATGGGCAAGGTTGTTTTACACACTGCAGAGTGAATGGATGGAGATTCTCCACATGGGGAAATTTTATGTTGCTGAACAACTTGAAGCAAAGAAAAATTGAGAGGAAAAGTTTGTTGCAAGGAAGAGAGAGGAGATAAGCTTTTCATTTTGTTGATCAACAGGAAAGAGGCTTCCAGGTGTCTTCAATGGATCAGCTCTTGGACCTCTTCTGGAACTTTCTATTCTTCTATATCTTTTCATTCTTCTCTCATTGTAAAGGGTTCTAAATTCATGTATGGGTTGGGTAGATAGAAAAATATTGAATTTGAGTCATTAGCTAAGTCTGTAAATTGTAATTGTTGATTTCATGAGTAAATATCAGCCAGTTTGTGCAAATAAATCAATAATGTCATCAAATTGTCTCTAGATTTGTACATTTTCAGTCATATGAATTCAATTTAATACCGAGTATGTTTGATTTTTTCATCTCAATTTCTCTGAGATTTTTTTGTCTGTTCATGGTTCTGTTTCAATGAAATGGTTAAAATACTTTGGGCAGATAATTGTGATTTTAAGTGTGCATTTTGGATCTATAAGAAGAATTTGATTAACAACAAGAGTGAATCTGTTGGTGTAATGCATCAACAATTTAAATCCACTGGTTGAAGTTCATTTACTAATGAATTCTCTTTATGTGTTTGACTCCATGGCCTAGAATTAGGCACTAATCTGTTATTTAGCTTGATGCATCTCATAAACAATTTATAAATTCAAAATCATTTTAAATCCTTGTTGTTTGGTTGAGGTTTTGTGTTGAGTTCTGCTTCCCAATTGTTGAGTGAGTGTTGAGAGACTGAGAATTTAGCCATATTTAAAGTTGTCAATGCTTTCCTTGGTGTATCTTCATTGGGAATTATCTATTATAAAAATAAATGTTAGTGTATAATTGGATTGAGTCTCTAGGCATTGTATAATGAGACCCCCCTTGGTTCTGCAGAGCTAAAAGTGTAGGATATTTTAGTCTTTGACTAAATCTTGTTAGTTGGCCAAATCCATCTTTGAGTCGGCCAAATCCATCTTTGAGTCTGAGCATAAGACATTGGCTAAGTCTTTAGGATTCATTTGATCTATTGATTTGGAACACCAACACAATCAATGTCAGATCTTGCTTTGTTCTTTTCCTGATTCATGAGATTTTCTTGTTATGGCTATTGGTAGTACTTATGTTATATTGAAGACTGAAGATGTGGTGGTTTCTTTTCTTTCTGAAGATATGAGGAAGAATGTATCCATCATTTCCAAGGAGGCCCTAAATGTTCGTGGAAGACATAAGGAAAAAGGAAAGAAGAATGAGAAGCCTGAAAAATCCAAATCCAAGGGGAAATCTAAATCTCATAGAAATTCCAAAGTTATTTGTTGGAATTGTGGTAAGCCTGGACATGTTCGTAAGGACTGCAAAGAAGAAAAGAAGAAGAAAAAGAAGAAATTTTATTCTCATTTTGAATTTGAGAAGGAAGATGGTGACACATTCATTCCAGTTTTGGCAACTCATGCAAGTAATGATGCATGGTTAATTAACTTAGGTGAATCTTTTCATATGACCTTTAATAGAGATTGGTTTTATGAATATGAAAAATTTGATGGAGGTAAGGTGTACTTGGGTGATGATTCTCATTTAGACATTGTTGGTTGTGGTAAATTTAAAATTAATGGTTTGTTGCATATCCATCGATTAGCATGAAATTTTTTATCAGTGAGAAAACTAATAGATGCAGGTGCACAGTTAGTATTTTCTGATGTAGGATGCAATATGGTTAGAGGTGCTATGGTGATTGCTAGAGGTGTCAGATATGGCATAGTGTATAAGCTAGATGCATGCAATATTGAGTGCAATAGTACTTATGTGAAAAGAAAGTATGTGGAAGAAGTGAGGATTTCACCTTCAACAGATGGTAATGGATTTTGGGTACCCAAGGGTGCTCTTTCTTCTGAGTCAAAGTTACCTGCAGAGAAAACTATGTTATGGAACCAAATACTTGGCCAATTTGGAGAAAAGGTTCTAAGAACCTTAAAAAATAAAAACCTCATTGAAGGTCTATCTAATTGTAATCTTCAATTTTATTTTTGTGAGCATTGCATTTATGAAAAATAAAATTGCGTTCATTTTTACTCGTGTTCTCATAAATCTTGTGGTGTATTAGATCTTATTCAATATGATGTGTTTGGTCCTATAGATGTTCATTTGATTAGTACATCCACATATTATGTTTCATTTATTGATGCTTATAGTAGAATGACATGGGTATATTTTCTAAAGAGTAAATATGAAGTTTTCAATCAATTTAAATAATTTAAAATAATGGTTAAGTTGTAGATTGAAAATAAAATAAAATGTTTAAGGACTAAAAAAGGTAGTGAATTTTAATTTAATGATTTTGATAGAATTTATAAATATTGTTGCATTCATAGATAGAAGACAACTCCATATTCTCCACAACAGAATGGAGTTACAAAAAGAATGAATAGGGCACTGATGGAGAAGGCTAGGAGTATGTTGAGTGGTGTTGGTCTAGAACAAAGGTTTTATGCTGAAGCTATTGCCACTTCCTGTTACTTGATTAACAGGTCTCCTACATCAACTCTTGTTCAGAAGACACCCATAGAGGCATGGATGGGTCGCAAGAATTCATTAAGAAATCTTAGAATTTTTTTTTGTGAGGCATATGCACATGTGCCAAAAGAGAAGCAGACAATGTTGGATAACAAGGCTATGAATTGTATCTTCATTGGATATAGTTATGGTGTGAAAGGATACAAGATTTTGGATCCTATTGCAAAGAAGGTAATACATAGTAGAAGTGTTATTTATAGATAAAATAAGCCTTCTTTTGTTACATTGAAGCTAGAACAAGGTAAACAAGAGGTTTTGATTCAATTTCCTTCTACACTTGAGAAATTAGAATCGAGGCCCAAGGATAGATAAGAAGTTGAGGAGAGCTCATCTAGCTCTAGATCTTTAAAAGAGGAGGAAGAACTTGATGGAATGCCTAAAATTTTTCATGTTCCATCTCTGAAATCTTGCTTAATTTTGGGTCGATTTGTGTCTGAAGACTATGAGTTTTGTCTCTTGTCAATGTATAAGGGTTTTAGTTTACTCAGTCTTATTTAAAAAACCCTTTGAGTTTGCATCCTCCCCAAGGTTCTAATCCTCTTTTGACTCCTTACTTTTGGTTCTCAGTCTTGTCATTCATATCTTGTGTCATTGAAACCCGTTAAGTAACTGCCCCTCTAGTCTTGTTTTACAAGTTGTCATGTGTTAGGCCATTACTTTAATCTTTCCTAAGTTGAGCTAATTATTTCCTATTAAATTTTTTTAGGGTTTAAGTCATCTTTTCCATGGGTATTATTTTGTCATCCTAGTCAAGTTACCCTTGTAAGATTAAAATTTTTGGCATGTGCAAATAAGAGGACCACTGACAGATGTTTGATTGATGTAAATAAATCTCCAGCATTCCCAACATGCCCATTCCATTTTATTACTTATTATTTTATTCCCACGGGATCACAGGTGAATGCCATGTGTCTTGTATGACTAGTAGGCCTTATGTCTTTGATAACACATGTAGCTAGTTGTCAAAGGAAATCAACGGTGGGCGATATATGATGTGGCTGCATTTGGACCATTCCTCACACACTCGTTTGATTTTCTTTCCCATTAAAATAATCATACGGGCTGGTAGGTGGATGCTGCATGTCTAGTCTAAAAAGTGGGCCTAGTGGTTTCAAATTGTTAGCATTGCAGAGATTTCAAATGAATCAATGGTCGATAGTGGGTGACATGGATTAATCTTGACCACTCCCTACTATCTCATGTGAGTCTCAGCTTTACTGGCAGAGTCCCCATAGGGAAGTGGGCATTGGCCACATGGAGTGATCTAGAGGATGTGGAAGCATTAGCGCAAGGGAAAATATTAATTAAATATTGCAACACAAGGCATGGAGAATAAAATGTGTGTTAGTAATGCAGATATATTACACATGTTTGAAGATCTTTAAATCTGGGTCATGGATGTTGTAAGAAGGATAAAGTTGTGAATAATTAAGAAGTGTGTATGAAGAAGTTGAGAGATTTAATCTTGACCTCTCCCCGTATCCTCGTTGATGAAAGTTGCACACAGGTTATGACTCACAGGGGCAAGGGAAAGAAGAAACATGGATTCAGGATACAATGAAAATGAGATGGTGAATCCCGCATACCACTAGCAAGTGGTTCCATGTGGCTTTTTTCCATTTGGTAAGTATTGTGGCTGTGTACAGTCAGATCTTCCATATCAGGTTATTTCAATTTGTTAGAAAATTGATATGGAGATATTGAAGATAAATATGGATATGTTAGCTCATGTTGAGACTGTCCTACTAGAATTTGATTAGGAAGCTAACAATATTGTCACCAAGTATGCACCTTATAGGGAAAGGGCTGATGAAGTCATGAATTTTGATTGGCCCACTGAAGATGAATTCCTAGCAAGGAAAGGAAAATACTTGGAAGGAGTGGTGGACTAATATGAAATGGTAGGGTAATAATTTGAAATTTTGAAGTTTGAAACCATGAAGAATAACAGATAAGTGAGAGTTGCACTACATAGCCTAGATTTAGTAAAGAATAGGCTTTTGATAAAGTATGGAAAATATAGTGCATCTTCTTCAAGTTAAATTGATGACAATGTTGCAGACGTGGAAATTTCTTTTGTCTTTTCTTTTTTGTTTCTGTCATGCTTTCCTTCTTTCACTTTGTGTTTGTGGGCACAAATTTTGAGGAAACTGTTTGGTGGTCCTTCTTGAAAATTGGACTAGATCTCCAATGATGAATGAAGACTACTTTTATTTTCCCACATGTTTCCCACCTCTTAGGAATGCAGTGTAATTGAATAGGAGAATCTTTGTTACACCAGTCCATTGGAATATTGACATGTGTACTTTTCTAGCCTGAGATTTTTGTTCTCCTCCATTTCTATAAGAAGGAATTCAGGGCTAGAAATTAGGGGTTCATTGTTTTGCAATCAACATTGTGAATTGTAGAAGGAATATCAAGCATTTTTTAGAGTTTTGTCTTAATTTTAGAGTTCAATGTTATGTATGTAACTTTGATAATAGTATATAGCAAATATAGTACAAAGTAATACCAATTTCATGGCTATTGTCTCTCCTTGTACTCATTTTATGAGTTATGAATGAAAGTAATGTAGGATTCCTTTTGTTTGACTCGATTGTTTCTCAATGGATGTTTAATTTCATTCTTGCTAATTAGTTCAATGAATTAATGTAAATGCTTCAAGGATGAGATTGTTAACTCATAAGAATCAGGTGCTAGGATATTTATAAGCAATAATGATCATGAATGTAATAGGGGAATGTTGTAATGTAGTATTTCTTGAGATTGTATGTTACTATTGTTGATTTGTTATCTGGTTATTTAGGTTGATATTGACTTCATGTTTAGGATTGTTATCACCTAAAATTGTACCCTCATTGAACCTGATGTCCAACACCTCAGTGTAACATGGGAAGACCTCTAAAGCTATGGGTCACTTGTAGACAGAGGTCAACCTCTGGAGAAGGCCGGCTTCCTTTGTGTTATCACCTAAACTACTTATCTTTGTGAGGTAAAGGGAGAAGGAATACATAAATTGGAAACTACTCGTATGGTGATACCCCTAAACGTTACTTGGATTTTGAAACCAGACTTCATACACTTGCTTGCAATGACTGAAGATAAATTTGCACAACTCACTTCTGTATATATTTTTGTAAAAGTGTTTCACAAACAGGTCCTCGTGCTATGATTCCTAGAAGGAAAGTTAATTTCACATATAAAATTCATTTTACATCTTTTGACACAATTTGTAACCTGCAAATCATACTTTCTGCATAAAGGTTCTAAAATCTGAGACAAAGTTGAAAGGAAATAAACATTATCTCACTAAAAGATTAATCAATCAGCTAACTGAACACAAAAATGTAAAGAGAAAGAAGGCAAGAGCTTCAAATCAATAATAATCAAGGTCTTTACTGAATTTCATCTCCAAAATTGAGTTACAAAAGTTTGCTAATCTGAGAAAGGATTGCAAGAGTCACAAACTTTAGAAAAAGCATCCGAAGAACTCTCCTTTTTCAAAGAGGCGAAAAATGCTATATATCCTAAAAGTGTTCGCCCCTTGGGCTTACAAAATATCAGCCTTCAGAAAGATTTGCCCTTAGATCTTTTTTTAAGTTAATTTTGCATTGAATGTATATCCCCACTATCCATGTTTGAGTCTCCTTGAAGGGCCTCTTTGAATGCTCTAAAGCATTAGCATTAATGTCGATGCCCCTTTGCCAGTAGCAATCCTAGCTGTCACTATGACTCACAATTTCTTCTTCCTTTGGCTTGATTCTTGCTCTAGATCTTTCTTCAAGTCGACCATCTTTGAGAAGCAACATCTAACCTACCCTATTAGATTCAAACACCATGTTCACCGAGCTGACTGATCACCTTTGATCTCCGAGTAGATCATTATGCTCTGTTGATCTCGTTCTCAGGGGGTAGTCAAATAGTCAAATGACTCATGGTCCATCCTTAGCTCCCTCTGATTGGTTGAATTATTGCCATGGAGATTCCTAGACAGTCAAAGGTCGCTTTAGCTAGAATCACATGTCGGTGAGACACTGGTCGTGTCTCCCCAATGTGATCATACTTGTAGCAGCATTCGGCAAGACATATGATGGTCGGCAAGACCTCATAGCGAGCGTCCAGAGTTATATCGATATCAAAAAATGTTGCCCAGACTATCACTGTCTTCCAGAGGTCTCACCAAAGAATATAACAGATCCATCGCTTTTGGCAAGACACCACCAGGTCCGCATGACTTCATAGAGAACTCCTCCATTCCACCCAAGCTCACTTCATTTCATTAATACCCCTTCTTGGTCAGTGATACTTTTCATTGAAATCTCCATTTCGCTGAGATATTATTAGGTTGGCAAGACTTCACACTGACGATAAACAACTCTCCCCAATGTTGGCCTTGTGAACAACTTTCAGCATGACTCCCACCAGTCAGGAAGACTTCACAGCAGGCTACAAGAGTCTTACCGATGTCCCTTTCTATTTTGGCAAGACTATCAGCGGTCACCAGGACCTTACAGCGAGCGCCAAACATTACACCAAGACCCTTTTGTTATGGCGAGACCACCCTTGGTCATGGGGACATCATAGTGAAGGCACAAGCTTTTACTGAGACCTCCATCCATTGGCAGGACCTTATGCCAAAGGAAAAATCCTTCGGCGAGCTCGCTTCATCATGTGTCGGCAAGACCTCATGGCGAAAGCACCCTTCATTTGTGAGACCACCAGGCATCAGCAAGACATCATGCCGAACTCACAACCTTTCGGCGAGACATTCACTTCATCGCCGAGACATCTCCCTGAGCTTAACATTACACCGAGAGTTCCATTCTTTTGGTGAGACTTTGTTTGATCGGTAGGACTTCACACCGACGCTACCCTCCTTTTGTCGAGACTTCTATCAGTCGGGAAGACTTCTCCCCAAACCCAAAATCTTTCGGCGACACTAGCCTTGTGCACAATGGTCGGCGAGACTTCATCATGTTGGGGAGACATATAAAAATGCATGGCGATTAATATATCTAGCCAATTGGTATATTTCAAATGAATAGAACCAAACTGCTAGTCAACAAGACAATAGGAAGGTCTCAGCGACTTTCTTCATTAGAAGTTTTATGTCAAATCTAATTGAGGCATTCCTTCTATTAGACTTCCTTGAGAAATACATCGGGTGTATGATTTAATCCTGCACAAAAATTTCCCCATTTGGCCTTCATGAACACCTAAAACATAGATTTCCTTGCCTGATTGAGCCTGTATGTGAAAATTAGGTAACATTTCTAGCGACCTCAGCTGGATGTTTGCCTACTAAACATGTAGAATAGTAGTCAAGGCCTATCCATTGGGTATGGAATCATTTAGTAAAACCTCAGAACCAGATCTAGAGCAACTTGTACATGGCTTTAACTCACTTGAGACTGACTAGAACACTTGGAAACTTATTGAAAATACGAAAAATTGAAATAACACTTTTACTATGTTGGGACAGCACTTAGGGAATGTAAAATGCATCTAAACCTACCCTACACTAACCAGTGAGAAATTGGTCAAACAAAAGCATTCACAAGATGGTTGAAATAGCTTCCCTTTCTCCTCAATATGCAATGAATCTCAAGCTTAATGGCAACTAAATAAAGATGGTACACTAAAAAATGTTTAAAATTACAATGCACTGCCTCATGAAAGAGGGTAACAAGTTCACTTACCTCCTTAAACCGATCATATGCATTTGTATTCAAAGGAGGATAAGTAAATTGTACACACTCTTTTTCAACCGCAAGTACATATTTTGTGCCAATTTCAACTGTGGCTCCATGTGTGAGTACTTGATTAACCATTGGCACTTTATCAAACTCCATCTGGGCTAAATCTCTAATCAAAGAGCCCCTTGTCAAGACAAAAAGTGAGCTCTCCTTGTTGGTCTCTTGCCCATTCACTGTTGTTTTATAGCCTTGGTTGGAAAAAACTAACCCTTGTGACTGACTTAGTGAGAAAAAAGAAGCTTCTTCAATAAGCTCAAATTTTTCATGATTAACTTCATCAAGAGGTAATAGTTCAACACCCAAATTAGTATAGAAAGCTTCTAAATCTTTCCAAAACATATCCTCTTCATTGTCTTCTTTACTTTTCTTAACAAAAGGACTAATTTCAGGCCTAAAGTAGTTCGAGCATCTAGCTTTGATAAAGCATCAAAATCACCCCCTTTACAATATAGTAAGTGCAGTTCAGGGACTTGTTCAACCTGATGGGTATTTTCATGCACATCAAAATGTGACTCTCCCTGAACAGTGCTACTTAAACCTCCTTGTTCGTGAGTAGAGACTTTAGACTCACCTTCACCTTTATGCAACAATAAATCAGCATTGCCTCCATCAACCTCATGTCAGTCGAGTTCCTTATCCTTGTTAATGAAGTAGGGAAAATCATCAAATGAGAAGATTAACTCTACCCTTTGATTCTCATCTATGTTTGTTACAGCAAGCTACTCAACCTGATTCTCCTCACTTTCTTGTAAAAGTTTAGATTCCTCATTTTCCAGTATTAAGCAAAATTTAGCAATTACCTCCTCTTCATCAAGCTGAGAGAATAGAGATAGTCCCTTATTCCAAGCTGTAAATTGACCTTTTTTCAACAGCTACTTCCATTTCGCCCTCTTTTCATCCAACTAGAACTTGAGAGATTTCCTCCTATCTAATTATTTGTTGCTATAGTTGATGACACTTTATAGCTAGATGTAAAGGAGTTACCTTTTTAATCCTTTCCCATAGGAGTAAGCTGTCTAGATCAATGGGCTGCTCTTCCTCTGTTTTCTTTTCAACAAAAAACTCATTCTGTTCAAAACTTGGAACATTGAACTACGAAAAGTGAAGCCCTTCCTCAAAGAAAGGATTTGGAAAGGTAGCAACTGACTAGGGCATTTGAGAAATTTGTTCTTCAGGAGAGTTAGACTAACTTCGTTCAAATTCTTGTACTAAAAAGGATCTTGTTTGTGTCTCAACCCCCTGCTAATGAATATAAGCTTGATAAGAAAGCTCCTCCTGCTACCTATTGACCTTCTACTGATTTTCAATTTCCTCAAACTACTTTTGGAAATATAAAGACATATTCTCCAAACTCATATTGTCAAAACTTTGAGACTCATCAGAAAAATTGCTTTGTTGGTAATATTCTATGAAATCAGCAGCATCACTTCTTTGATATGGCAGATTAGAACACATATAGATAGAATTTTCATTAAATGGTGAATGGTAAGACATATTACCATGAAATTAACACTTAGCCTGTTGAAACCAGTTACTTTGGGCATGGAGTTGCAAGATATGCAGATTTCAACCTCTTAAGGTCTGAAAATTGTTGATTGCATATCAGAATCAGCAATAAGATGTATCTTCTTTTAGCTATCTAATTCAACAGTCCCACTGAGCGTGCCAAAAACTAGTATCACCTGAAATTGCACCCTCATTGAACCTGATGTTCAACAACTTAGTGTAACATAGGAAGACCTCTAAAGTTGTGGTTCACTTGTAGATAGAGGTCAACCTCCAGAGAAGGTCGGCTTCCTTTGTGTTATCACCTAAACTACTAATCTTTGTGAGGTAAAGGGAGAAGGAATACATAAATTGGAAACTACTCCTATGGTAATACACCTAAATGTTGGATTTTGAAACCAGACTTCATACACTTGCTTGCAATGATTGAAGATAAATTTGCACAACCTACTTCTATATATTTTTGCAAAAGTGTTTCACAAATAGGTCTCGGTGCTACGATTCCTAGAAGGCAAGTTAGTTTCACATCTAAAATTCATTTTACATCTTTTGACACAATTTGTAACCTGCAAAAAACATACTTTTTGCATAAAGGTTCTAAAATCTGAGACAAAGCTCGAAGGAAATAAACATTACCTCACTAAATAAAAGATTGATCAATCAGCTGATTGAACACAAAAATGCAAAGAGAAAGAAGGCAAGAGCTTCAAATCAATAATAATCAAGGTCTTTACTGAATTTCATCTCCAAAATTGAGTTACAAAAGTTTGCTAATCTGAGAAAGGACTGCAAGAGTCACAAACTTTAGAAAAAGCATCTGAAGAACTCTCCTTTTTCAAAGAGAAAAAAAATGCCATATATCCTAAAAGTGTTAGCCCCTTGGGCTTACAAAATATCAGCCTTTGGAGAGATCTTCCCTTAGATCATTTTTGAAGTTAATTTTGCATTGAATGTATATCCCTGTTGTCCTTGTTTGAGTCTCCTTGAAGGGCTGCTTTGAATGCTCTAAAGCATTAACATTAATGTCGATGCCCCTTTGCCAGTAGCGATCCTAGCTGTCACTATGACTCATGGTTTCTTCTTCCTTTGGCCTGATTCTCACTCTAGATCTTTCTTTAAGTCGACTGTCTTTGAGAAGCAACATCCAACATACCCTGTTAGATTCAAACACCATGTTCACCAAGCTAGCTGATCACCTTCAATCTCCAAGTAGATCGTTATGCTCTGTTGATCTCGTTCTCAGGGGTAGTCAAATGGCTCATGGTCTGTCCTTACCTCCCTTTGATTGGTTGAACTCGTCCCACGTAGATTCCCAGATGATCAAAGGTCACTTTAGCCAAAATCACATGTTAGTGAGACACTGGTCATGTCTCCCCCATGCGATCAAACTCACAGCAGCATTTGGCAAGACATATAACAGTCGGCAAGACCTCATAGCGAGCAGCCAGAGTTATTTCAATATCAAAAAATGTCACCCAAACTATCGCTATTAGCCAGAGGTCTCACCGAAGCCTACAACAGATACATCGCTATCGGCAAGACACCACCAGGTTGGTGTGACTTCATAGTGAACTCCTCCATTCTACCTAAGCTCACTTCATTTTTTCAAGACCCCTTCTTGGTCGGCAAGATCTTTCACCGAGATATTATCCGATTGGCAGGACTTCACACCAATGGTATACAACTCTCCCCGACACCAACCTTGTGAACAACTTTTGGCGTGACTCCCACCAATTGGGAAGACTTCACAGTGAGCGGCAAGAGTCTTACCGATGTGCCTTTCTATTTTGGTAAGACTAACAGTGGTCGGCAAGACATTACAGCAAGCACCAAACATTACATCGAGACCTTTTCATTTCGGCGAGACCACCCTTGGTCGAGGGGACATCATAGTGAAGGTATAAGCTTTAGCCGAGACTTCCATCCGTCAGCAAGACCTTATGCTAAAGGAAAAATCCTTTAGCAAGCTCGCTTCATCATCTACCAGCAAGACCTCATGGCAAAAGCACCCTCCGTTGGCGAGACCACCGGGCATCGACAAGACATCATGCCAAACTCATAGCCTTTCAGTGAGACATTCACTTCGTCGCTGAGACATCTCCCAAAGCTTAACATTACGCCGAGATTTCCATTCTTTCGGTGATACTTCGTTTGATCGGCAGGACTTCACACTAATGCTACCCTCCTTTTGTCCAGACTTCTATCAATCGGGAAGACTTCTCCCCGAACCCAAAATCTTTCGGTGACGCTAGCCTTGTACAAAACGGTTGGAAAGGCTTCAGCATTTCGGGGAGACATATAAAAATTCATGGAAATTAAGATGTCTATCCAACTGGTATATTTCAAATGAAGAGAACCAAATTACTAGTCAACAAGACAATAGGAAGGTCTCAGCGACTTTCTTCATCAGAAGTTTTATGCCAAATCTGGTTGAGGCATGCTTTCTATTAGAGTTCCTTGAGAAATACATCAGGTGTATCATTTAATCCTGCACAAAAATGTCCCCATCTGGCCTTCATGAACACCTAAAACATAGATTTCCTTGCTTGATTGAGCCCGTAGGTGAAAATTAGGTAACAAGGATAAAGTCAGTGGTTCATGCAAAGTGTTCATGATTCAATTTATGGGTTGATTCATTAGCTAATCAATTTTATTTTACAAACTTTTAAATGGTTACCACTATAGTCATTTTGTGTTGAGCTCTGCCTTCTCATGCTCTAAGTATAGGACATTGATAAATGAGCTACCAAATTATTTGATGCACTATGTTGTTGAGTGATTTTATGAGAAGTATATGTTATTAACAATGTATTGAATTATAGTCATGTGAATTCATGAGTATACATTATGGGATCACCCTCACAGGTTTCACAGAGCCCAAAGTGTAGGAGTAGAAGTCTTGTAGCTTTTGCTCATTCGTTGGCCAATCCATTTAGATTATTAAGTATTGGAAATGGAAAATTCCATAGGTATTTTTGAAGATCATTTTGGTTCTTAAAAAATAGCCAACAGATTGGCGACTTTGTTGGGGACTAGATAATTCCAAAGTCTCTAATTCAGATCCGGTACAATCAGAATCAAGTGTTTTGTTATGATATTCTTCACCACTTGAAGAATAATTGATTTAAATTATTTTTCATTAGTCACGTCATACCTAGGCTTATGCGTCAAGTCTTGGTTCATTCTGTCACCTTGTGTCGGGTTATGTTTAAAATATTTTCTGAAGTTACAAGTACAAATTTAAAGTGCAATCACTTTCTATTTCCTAGTATCCTGGGTGGTGACTCTAAATTCTCTAATACCAGTGTGAAGATAAGTTCTCAAAAGGAACGTAATAAGAAGGAATTCTAACTATAGACATCCAAATTTGATCGCTCTCATATGATCAAATTCATCTTTCTATTCGTCCACTCAGTCAATATTAATTTATTTAATTAATATTACACTTTTTGCCTAAGGTCCTAAAAGTATTTAATTTAATGATTAAATGCTTTACCTTACATCTTTTTCCTCTCTAAATTAAATAAATACATCAATTTATTTAATTTAGTCATTTAACCTTTTTGAGTAAAATCAATTTAAAATTCTTCCTTTTTCTCTCTCCTTGTCACATCCTCCATAATCCCTTTCTAATCTAGATTAATTTGATTAATTCATGATTAGGATGTGCATCCTCTGAATCAAGGATTAATGTCACATCCTCCTACATTTTCCACTTGCCTCTAATCTCTCATTAATTATCCTAATCATGTGTTTGCACAACCTTAATCAAAGTCATTAGCCATATTTAGCATCCCTTTTTAGTCAACCTTTTGATTTTTCCTTTCTTGGTATTGACCCTCTTTCCCATGAGAATTTTTAATTCACATTTATTCATCCTAGGTCTCTCTCTTCCCCATGTGAATTTTTAATTCACTTTTTATCCCTCCAAGACTTCTAGAACATGGGACTTGTCACCTCATCCACATGTGACCAACTCCCACCTTTTTGGAGACCCTCTCTTATCCACTAGATTCTCCCAAGTATGTGAATTTTTAATTCACATTTATTTCTCTAACCACTTTCTCTTTTCCTATGGAGATTTTTGAGGAATTCCAAAATTCTTCAAAGGTCACTTTCATCCTCACTTGGCAACAAGAAGTTCTTTTTTGAGGAAATCTTCTCACCCACCAAGGTACTTGTTCTTCCTCCACATCATGTACCTCCCTTCCACCTCACTTCCACATCATCTTATCCTAGACCATTTCACATTCCACATGTCAAGATGTGAGGGCTTGTGAGTCCTCAACTCACCATAGCCCTACATCTTGACCTTGGTGGCTCAGTCTCAACCATTGAATTATCTAGAGAATTCAAATTTCTCTATAAATACCCCCTCCTCTAAGGCATTTACAACACTTATTCATTTGAGAAACCTTATGATGTCATTTTGTGCACTCATTTTACAAGAATTTTTCTCTCATATAGCCATCCATTTAGCCATTTGCATTTGCATCCCACCATCTAGTTAATCTTGAATTTAGCTACATCAATAGCCATCTAAGGAGCATACAAATAAATCCAAAATCAAGGGACAACCAAGGAGTTTTAGCTGCAAAGAGAAGGTATAATCATTTGCAATCTTATTTCATTTTATCTCTTTGTATTAACAATTCCTTAGGCTAATCTTGAGGTGTTTCTTTGTGTTTTTCCATTGCATTTTAGTTGTTTTTTCACATTTAGAATAGGTAAAACTTGAGGATATCACACTAACATATTTGAAATCATGAAGAAGACTAGAAGTTATGCAAAGAAGCATCATGAGCAAAAGGCATAATCTAAAAGGAAGAATCTAAACCTTCAAAAGAGAAGCAACCCGCCTAGGTTAAGAAACGCTCTGAATCAAGTAATTCTATTGATTCACCTAGTGATGCATCTCCTACTTTTAATGTTGGTGTAAGTAGTACCAACATCCATGAAAAGGCACATGAAGTTGAAGGGTCTAATATAGACCAAGGAAGTTTTCTTGTTGAGAAAGTTTTTGATAATGAGCTTAATATTTCAAGAGAGGAAGATAGGTGGGAGTTTTGGGGTAAGAATAAGAAGTTTTCAAAGCCTGTAACCCCTAGAGTTGGCTCCATTTTTAATGGAAATAATTTTAATCGAAGAGGTGAATCTCTTGATTTACAAGTGCACCTTTCTCTTGTGGAAGATCCTATTGACCAGTCCTACTATACTCTTGTGTCAAGTGATCCTAGAGATGTTCTAGAAAATGAGGAAGACATAGATAAAGATATGCAAGCTATAGAAGATGAAGAAATGAGGCTTAAAGAAGAAGATGTGAATATATTGAGGGTGTTAAAGGAAATGGAAGATAGCATTAGAGCTAAGAAACTTGAGAGAGATGCTAGAAAACAAAGATTGGAGAAAATGAGAGAAGATGCCACTAGGTGTAAGATCTTTGAGGAAAATTTCTTAAATTTTGCTGCTAAAATAACCAATGACATCCCTGAAATAATAGTCCCAATGGGAATCTTTGCTAATGACACCTACCCCAAATTTGTCTCAACTACTAGAGCCTTAGATCCTCCTATTACTACTAAGAAGACATCATTTGTAGATCATGAGAAGAAACCCATTGATCAACCTAGGAAAAATACCTTCAACACCAGTACCGCTACCCATACTTCATCTACTGAAATCCCGACACACAAGGCCAAAATTGATCCTACTCCATCCACTGCACCTCTAGATCTCAATATCTTGAGATTACATTTGAAGAATTAGAAACTACAATAAGATTTTAATAAAGCTGAGATAGAAGCTTCTAATGTGGAGATGGCTAGGAAGATTTATTTTATTAAAATGTCCACACCCACTCCAGAGTCTTCAAGCTCTGGGCATACTAGTAGTGAGTCACACAAGAAGAATCCAGAAGTAAATACTCCTAGTGGAGGTGGTGGCGGGGATCAAGGTGGTGGAGGTGGAGGAAATAATAAGAATAAGAATTCTTAGTTTGAAGATGATGAAGGAAACAAGAAAGGAGGTGGTGATGGTGAAAGTGAAAAGGGTAAGGATAACAGCCAATCTGACAACAAAAGAGATGATGAGAAAAGAGATGTTAGTAGGGATCAACATAGTAGGAGGCCGACCGCTCCATGTAGATAGATACCAACAATTGTGTTTCATTGGAATACCTAGCTACCCTAAGCCATTCCCTAAAGATTTTAGACTTCCTCTAGTCAGATTTTCTAGTAATAATGCCTTGAGTGGTGAAGACCATATCAAAGAATTTTCTAACATTATGGATGATTTTGAGGTGGAGGCAGAGGATGTCATGGTGAAGTTGTTTATGCAGCCTCTAATTGAAGATGCTCGAGAGTGGTATAGGAGTTTGTATGCCAAGTGCATTAGCTCTTGGGGGGAATTCAATAGGGTATTTAATGAACAATATGGTGACAAGAATGATTCAATTTTTTTATTGAATCAATTTAATAATATTGCTAAGGGTTTTAATGAGTTCATGGTTGAGTTCAATACAAGATTCCAAAAGGCTAGGAAGAAGTTTCCTCCTCATTTACAATTGAATGACCGTGTGTGCTTGGTAAATTACTATAATGCTTTTGATTCAAAAATGAGTTACCTCCTGCTAGATAAGAATCCTCAGACATTGATGGAAGCCTACAAGTAGGCAGATCATATTGAGAATATTAGTAGAGCAATTGGTAAAGTTGGCAGAAGAGATGATGCAAAACTCTTTAGAAATTCAAGAAAGGAGGATAAGAGTTTAGGTGCTAAAGGGCAAACTCTTGAGGACAAGATTGATAATTTTATGAAAACTATAAAAGAAAAAATTGTGAAACAAGAAAATCTCCAACCAAAGAATTATCAAAGGAATGAAAGACCTCCTTGGTTGCAAGATCGCCCATATAATACTAATTGGTAGAATGAGAAGTATATTCTCAATAATCAGATAAATACTCAAAATAAAGTCCCTCCTGATCCTCTAGAGAAGAATTCAAGGAATTTTGTGGAAGATACCCCTTGGTGCCTAGTGTGCTAAACACCACATTCTCCTCAGTAATGTGTAGTTGCACAAATGGTTGAAGTAGAAGAGGATATGTCTGAAGAATGTGATTAGAAAAATGAGGAGGATGTTGATGTACTTATGGTTATGGGTGATTCTAATGTTGTCGATAGTGAATGCTCTTATGATATGGACTCCTACAAAGTGGATGTAGATAATCAAAAGTAAATTTATAGTACATATCATCAACAAGTTCTCTTTGATGAAGATGTTGATAGTGATATTGAGGAATATAATTTGGAAGTAATAGAAGATGGCATGTCACTAAGAAGGCCCTTAGATGAGGATATTGAAAAATATACTATAGCCCTGGCTACCCAAGCTAGAAGTTCCTACCATTTGAGGAACAAAATAGTCAGTGGTGAACAAGGTACTCCTTCTGGTCTTTTCATCAAGGAGTAGAATTCTAAAAGAAAAGAGCATAAGCCTGATGGAAAAATAGAAGTAGTCAAAGCTAAAGAAGGCAAGGGAGATAAAATTAGTTCTAAGAGAGTAGAAAATCCTAAAGCTACTAAAGAATTCAAATCTCCTATTACAAAGATCTAAAGAAATAGAAGCAAAATCCTAAAGTTACAAGGAAGGATTCCAAGAATAGGGATGAGGTACCCAAAAATAAATAGAAGGCAAGCAACAATGAAAAAGGTATGCTCCCAATTGAATTACCCAAGTATACTCCTATTGATATTTTTCAATTACTTAGCCAAGTAAAAGTATCTACTCCTTTTCTTGAAATGATGAGAATAAAGGAACATAAGCAAAAGGCAATAGCCCTTATCAATGGTGCTACTATAGCCTATAATGATTTAGTGGTGCCCACTGCACCTAAACTAAGTGAAAAAGATAAGAAAGATAAGGAAGTGGAGGGAGTCATCCCTAAGATTCCCTATATCTTCCTAGGAAATTTAGTAACTACTTGTCCTGAGAAGATAGATCTATTTTTCCTCACCTTGATGGTTAGGGGAAATTCTATAAAAATTGTATTATTCACTCTATAGAATCCAACTTCATGCCAGCTAAAATCATGGATGCACTAATATTGAAAGTTGATAGCACTCATGGCAAGTGTTATGCCATGGATGTAAGAGAAGTCCCTATCATTGGTGTGATAAATGAACTTCACTACAAATCAGTAGCCTACCCTGACAAAGAATTCAAAATGAGTGTTGTAGTAGAGATATCCCACCAGATTATGGAATGTTGCTATCTCGAAAATGGAGTGCATCTATGGGAGGTAGTATGAAATGTGACATCTCTTATGCCATATTTCCCATTAATGGTAAGGATGTTCAAGTGATGAGAGAACCAAGGGTACCACATATGTTGGAGCATGCTCCCGAAAATGACACAATTATTTTTATAGACACTGATATCAGTGATTTCAAGATGGAAGAAGCACCAAGAGAATTTCATAGGTACCCTATGCTTATAGAAAATGAAGTCTCAAGGTTACGTGACAGTAATGGACTTTGGAAAATGTACTTTGATGGGGCAAGTTCTAAAGAAGGGTATGGTGCAAGGATATTATTGGTATCACCTAGTTCTAGTACTTATAAGTTCTCTTTCACATTATCTTTTTATGCACCAATAATGTGGGAGAATATGAAGCTTTATTATTGTGATTGAGATTGGATAAGAAGCACAGAATAAAAAATTTAGTGGTAATTGGTGATTATGAGCTTGTGATATCCCAAGTAAGAGCCAAATATTCTTGCAAGAATAATAGACTGAAGCAATATAGAATTTTTTTCTAGGTTTCCATTGAGTAGTTTGATGCTTTTGGAATTGACTAGATCGAAAGAGGACATAATAGAGTATCTAACTTACTTGCTAACATTGCATTGATACTAAATGATGTAACTTTCATAGGAATCTCTAAGGTTGAGATACAGACAAGGCCTTCCATTCCTGACAATGTGCACAACTGGTAGATTTTCAATGATGATGAGGATATCCTCAAATCTTGAGCTATGCTGATGAATATGAAGGTCAAGAGATTGAATTTGGTGGATTTTTTTAAACAATTGATGGAAAGGACACAGTATTTGGAAAAGAGATCACCCAGTTAAAGATAAATAAAATCCCCAAAGGCCTTGTAGCACTTGAAAGGTTCTTTGATAGTCAAGATAAAATCAAGATCAAGACAACTAGTGCTCACCCAGAAGACCTGGAGGAAGTAAATTTTGGGATTGAAAATTCCCCTAATAAAGTTATGTAGGAAAGAAGATGAAGCCAAAGGTAAAAGAAATTTTTTTTCCTTGCTTAGAAAATATAGACATGTCTTTGTTTGGTCATACGATAACTTGAAAGCTTATATAGAAGAATTGTTTTAGCATGAGATTCCTTTGAACGAGAATGCTAAACCTTTCAGGAAAAAGTAAAGACCAATTAATCCTACTATGGCAAGAGGAGTTGGTAAAGTTGAGAGATGTTGGTATTTTAAAACCCATTAGACACTCTTCATGGGTATCCAATCTGGTACCAGTAAGAAAAATGAACGACATAAGGTTGTTTATTGACTTCAGAAATCTGAATATATCCTCATTAAAAGATAATTACCCATTGCCAATCATGGTGGCCATGTTAAAAAAGGTGATTGGTTGTTAGTTGTTGTCAATGATGGATAGTTTTTCAGGTTATAACCAGGTAAAGGTGAAGGAGTCTGAGTAGTATAAGATTTCATTCACTACTCCATGGGGCACCTATGTCTATGTGAGAATTCCTTTTGGTTTAAAAAATGCAGGTTCCACCTTTCAGAGAGCTATGGATGTAGCTTTTTCTAGTTTTATTAATTTATTTATGGCTATATATCAAGATGACTTGACTACTTACTCCAAGAAGGAGGAAGATCATTGCATGCACTTAGAAAAGGTATTTTTCAGGTCTCTAGAGTATGGGATATCTCTAAATCCAAAGAAATGTGCTTTTGGGGTCACTAAGGGAAATGATAGGGACAGGGTTGGATTGAGTCAATCACTCACTCAATGCTCTGGGTATCCAATAGATAACCCCTTGGTGTTTCTCTCCACCACTCAACCTATAGATCCTAAAGGTTATTAGGCACCCCTGGTCTCTTGCCAACCCTGCTATCAATTCCAGGTTGCTGCTACCAAGTAGTTCTTGGTGCTTTTCCACACATTCTCCATCTAGCCCTTAGTCCTTTTAAAGACTAGACAACCTCTACTACCTCCTAACTTGTTTTTAGGGGTGTGCTTAGGCTTCTATGGTTTCAAAACCATCAAGGAAGGGATCTTTTTTAACCTCCATGCTTTGATTCTCCATTGCTATCTCAAAACCCTAGTCTAGGGTTTGGGAAGGGCTACTAGGATTAGGCCTCCTCAAACAAGAAAAATGCTTAGCACTTCTCTCCTTCAACAATTTGGACCAA
The DNA here is from genome assembly GCA_007258455.2 of Sequoia sempervirens. Classification (NCBI taxonomy): domain Eukaryota; kingdom Viridiplantae; phylum Streptophyta; class Pinopsida; order Cupressales; family Cupressaceae; genus Sequoia; species Sequoia sempervirens. The sequence goes on along the minus strand of VDFB02000002.1, from coordinate 214,659,902 downwards.
ACACCCTCCTAACACCGTGGCTCAAATCCCAAGCACTAACATTTTCTTGAAGTTTTGGATTGTTTTCTGTCTATACACAGGTGTACCCTGTTCTTGCAAAAACTAGGGCTTTTCTTGCCCCTTTCTTGGATTGTTTTGCTTGTTCCAACCTCCAAAGGATTAGCCAAGGACTTTGCTATCATGAGAACCTTTATGAAGGCTCCTGAAAACATTTCACACACTGCTTTAACAAAAATTCAACACCCCTGCCACGTTAGGTCTGATTTTCAACCACCTTTTCCAAACCAGGCATCACAAGCTCTCCTAGGAAAAGATTATATTCATGCTTCTAGAACTCTTAAAGACTCCTATATTTAAATTATGTACAAGGATGGAGTCTATATTTTTTTTCACTACACCCATACTCCTTGGTACAGACAGAAAACAAGTTAAAACTCCATTTTTCTAGATTTTACCAGTCAAAATAGCAAAACAGGAAAAACACAGTATTTACAAAATGGAAGAAAGTGATGGAAAAACTATCTAAAATTCCACAAGAAATGTTTCAAAAGGTTTCACTACATGCTATTCAACTCAAAAAAATCTTTCCTCAATACATTTTTTCAGCTATCACATGCAAGAATAGAAAAATTAGAACTTTCACAACAAAAATCATTGTTTCTTTTATTGTTCTCCTGAAACTGCCAATATCAAAAGCATCTAACCCCTTCAAAGGTTGAGATATCTCTTTTTACAATCCCAAGAAATAGTTAGGTTTTCACTTTTGAGCCTAAGAACGGCCAAAAGTTTAGCGTTGGAAAACATAGTGTGTTTTGCAACGTTTGTCTAAAACTAGGGAACAACCACAAAAGGATTCCCAACTTATTCAAATTTCAACATAAGAAAACAAAAAGTCCTCAACCACAATCTAGATGGTATTTAAGACCTTACGAAAACAAAAAAAGGATTTTGAGACAAAAACCTTTAAAATAAGCTTGCACTTAGGCACTTTGGCAGGTGCTCCTGCACCATTCTCCCCCTCTCTGCACAAAGGTTAAGGAACTTGAGGTGATATCAGTGTTAGATCAATGCCTAGCTTAATAAAATCAGCTTCCTAAATCCAAGTAGCCTCATATTCATGTTTGTTCTTCCACTTGACAAGGTGCTCCTTGTATACCTTGTGTCTTGTAGCCTTCTTCGCCCTGGATTCCAAGATCTTCTCTACTTGAGGCTTCTCTTGATTACGAATGGGTATATTACTGATATCCTTAAAGATCTCCTGACTATTCTAAACTTCATCATTGACTGTTCCCTTATACTTGATCAAATCAATAACATTAAATACTGGAGATATGCCCAAATCTAATGGTAATTCAACCTTGTATGCATTCTTCCCATACTTGGCTAACACCTTGCATGGTCCTACTCTTTTCATCTGCATTTTGGTTGAAATTCCCTTCTGTAACCTTGATTTGTTAAGATGAACCATAACATAGTCACGTACTTCAAATTGCACATCTCTTCTTGACACATCAACTTTATCTTTCAATTTTTGTGTTGCTGCTATGATTGTCTTCTTAACCTACTCATGAATCTCCTTCATGGTCTAAGTAAAATCTTTTGCATTTCCACTCTTATTCTCCTGACATCCAAGGTCTCTAAGCTCACAAATTCCTCTTGGGTTCATCCCATACACAACTTCAAATGGACTTTTCCCTGTAGTTCTATTAACACTGTCATTGTAGGAATATTCAGCTTGAGAAATCACCATATCCCATGTATGTCCATATTTTTTTGTCAAGCACCTCAAAAGATTACCTAGCACTCTGTTAACCACCTCTGTTTGACCATTGGTCTGAGGATGGTAAGCTAATCCAAAAGATAGATTTGTACCCAATCTGCTCCATAGTGTCTTCCAAAAATGACTCATGAACTTCACATCTCTATCAGAAACAATTCTTAGAGGCAATCCATGGATTCTTACAACTTCCCTGAAGAAAAGATGGGCTATGTAACTTGCATCATGTGTAGTCTTGCAAGGGATAAAATGACTCATCTTGCTAAATCTATCCACAACTACATAAATACTATCAAAACCATTTTTGGTCTTAGGAAGTCCTAACACAAAATCCATACTGACACACTCCCATGGTCTATTGGGAATGGGCAGGGGCTAATACAAACCAACATTGCTAGCTCTCCCTTTGGCTTTCATGCAAACAACACACTGTTCCATATATCTTCTGACGTCTCTTGCTAACTTAGGCCAGTAATAGAACCTTTGGACTAGCTCTAAAGTTTTGTTAATACCAAAATGCCCACTAAAACTGCCATTATGTTTCTCTTGGATCAGATTTTCCCTCATTGATCCCCTTGGGACACATAACAGATTGCCCTTAAATAACAGTCTATTTTGCAATGTATACTCAGCATACTGACTATGAAAATGATTCTCAAAATTAGAGCATACCTTGTAGGCTTCTGAAAAGTCTTCATCATCACCATAGAGGTCTTTGAAACTCTCTAATCCAATGCTCTTCAGCTGTATTTCCTGCACTATCAACATTCTTCTGCTTAATGCATCTGCCACCTTATTCATTTGTCCCTTCTTATGCTTGATGGTAAAAGTGAAAGCTTGGATGTATTCCATCCATTTCAAGTGTCTATTACTCAGCTTCTCTTGGGTGTTAATATAACTGAGTGCTTGGTTATCTGTGAAAACCACAAACTCTTTGGGTAACAAATAATGCCTCCACTTCCTAAGGGACTGCACTAAAGCATACAATTCTAGATCATAGGTGGAGTATTTTTGCTTGGCTTCATTAAGATTTTCACTAAAAAAGGCTACATGCCTACCTTCTTGACTGTGTACTCCTCCTACTACTACTCCACTTGCATCACACTCAACTGTGAACAACTTATCAAAACTAGGAAATAACAAAATTGGTTGAGTTGCCACTTCTTGTTTCAGCTTTTCAAACCATCTATCAGCTTCTTGAGTCCATTTAAACTTTTTTTTTAGACCACCTTTAATAGTATCCAGAACTGGTGCACATATACCACTAAAATTCTTGATGAATTTCCTATAAAACTAAGCTAAACCATGAAAATTTCTTACCTATGTTGCTGTGGTTGGTGTAGGCTAGTTTAGGATGGCTTCCACCTTGCTTGGATCCATCTTCAATGTTCCTTGGGATACTACAAAACCTAGATACACAAGTTCTTGTTTGAAGAACTCGCACTTCTCAAGGTTAATTACTAATTTTTCTTCTTGCAGCCTTTTAAGTACCATCTCCACATGCTTCAAATGTTCTTCTGCTATCTTACTGAAAAATTAGTATGTCATCCAAGGTAGACTACTACAAAAATTCCTGTCAAATCCTTGAGCACCTCATTCATTAGTCTCATGAACATGCTAGGAGCATTTGAGAGGCCAAATGGCATCACTTTCCACTCATATAAGCCATCATTTGTTTTAAAAGTTGTCTTCCATTCATCACCCTCCTTGATTCTGATTTGATGATACCCGCTCTTAAGATCCAGCTTGGTGAAGTATTGAGCACCTCCAAGACAATCCATCAAGTCTAAAATTCTAAGAATAGGAAACCTATACCTAATTGTGATTCTATTAATTTCTCTAGAATCAGTGCATAATCTCCACTTACCACCTTTTTTTGGTGCCAAAACCACTAGAACTGCACATGGACTAATACTCTTTTGAATCAAACCTTGATTCAACAATTCTTCCACTTGTCTAGCCACTTCAAGATTCTGATCAGGTGTAAGCTTGTATGTTGCTTTGTTAGGCAATGAGGCTCCAGGTATGAAGTCAATTTGATGACTTATTACTCTCTTTGGTGGTAGACTTGGAGGTGTTCCATCACTCACTATGCTCTTGTATTTATCAAGCAACTTTTGGACTACTTCTGGTAAGACAATCTTTTCAGCCTTTTCTTCCCCTTTGGACTGCATTAACACCACATAACCTTCACCTCCTTGATGTAGATTTCTGATAATCTCTTTACCACTGCTCAACATGATGTTTGGTACCTTGGACTGCCCCTCATCTTCCTCATTCAATGACTGCATCTTAAAGGTTCTTCCATCCTTCTTGAATTCAATGGTGTTCTCCTTTCCATGGTATATAGTAACTCTGTCATATTTCCATGGCTTTCCAAGTAGAAGATGGCATGCATCCATGGGTAGTACATCACAAACCAACTTGTCTTTATAGCCTCCAATTGAAAATTCTACTATGACCTGCTCATTCACCAAAATACTCTGCCCTTTATTCAGCCATGTGACCTTGTAGGGGTTGGTATGAGGTACCTTCTACAATTTAAGCTTAGTTACTTCCTCCTCTGAGATTATATTCTCTGTAGAACCAAATTCTACAATGACCTTGCATACCTTTCCAAATATCTTGCACCTTGCTCTAAACAAAGCTCTCCTTCGCTTGGGCTCTTCTTTGACCGGTTGTCTGATCAAAACCCTATTAAAATCAGATTTTCTCCCACTCCTGATTCTATATGACTGATCTTAGGTGATTTGACACTCATGGTGTCCTCTTGTGCATAGGCTACTCTTTTCTCATTGCTAGAAGAGGATGCTTTCTCTGGGAACCTATAAGCAGGGTGTCCTAGCTAATTGCAGTGATAACATTTCATGGTGGCAAAGTAAGAGTTACTTCTACCTGCTCCTCTTCGTTTGTTTGAACCTCCTTGAGGTCCTCTTCCTCTGTTAAATCCTCCTCTTGAATATGTTTCACCTCCATGCTTAGTGATTTTTGATTCTCCTTGGTTTCTTTGTTCATTACCTCTACCTTGGTAACCTCCATGCTGTCCTCTTTGATCTCTGCCTCTGCCTCTGCCCTTAGAGGGCTGATCATGTTTTCTTTTATTCCACTCTTCAATCTTTATAGCCAGCTGATAACATTGGTGCACTGTCTTGGGACTTAGTAAAGCCATCTCTTCCTGAATGTTCCACTTCAAGCCATTAAGGTACCTAGCCACTTTTAGGCTCTCATCTTCTACCACATTTGATCTCAAGAAAAGCTTCTGAAACTCTTCAGTATAGGTGTTGACATCTAGGTCTATCTGCCTTAGACTCTGTCTCTTCTTGTGAAGTTGGATCTCATAATCATCTAGCATATATGCTTCCTTAGCAATCATTCCTTTCCAGGTTGATATGGGATGTTTGCCTTCTTTCCCCCTTTCAGTCTGAACAAACCTCCACCATGTCAAGGCTGATCCTCTCAACCTTGATTTTTCTACCTTCACCTTCTATGCTTCGGTGACTCCATCACACTCAAAGTGATTCTCCATTCCATCTATCCAATCCATGAGCAAATCAGGATCCATCTTTCCACTGAACAGTGGTATGCCCTCAAGTCCTTTTCCACTCAAGGCTTTCAATTCCTTCAAGAAGGGCTCCTCCTCCAAAACAAGGCCAGGTTCAAGGACTTTGTCCTCCTTTGCAACCTCTTCTTCCTTTGGCACTTTTACTTCCAATCTTGCATCATTCAATGCTTTCTCAAGTTGCTCTATTCTATCTTTTAAAGACTTGTTTTCCTCTTCCTGTTCTTCAACCCTCTTGGCTAACTGTGCATTGGTCACCATGTTGGGTGTTTCACTTGACTCAACTTCTGACATATAAGTTGCTTTCCCAAATCTTTCACTGCTCTGATACCAATTTGATAGGGACAGGGTTGGATTGAGTCAATCACTCGCTCAATGCTCTGGGTCTCCAATAGATAACCCCTTGGTGTTTCTCTCCACCACTCAACCTATAGGTCCTAAAGGTTATTAGGCACCCCTGGTCTCTTGCCAACCCTGCTATCAATTCCAGTTTGCTGCTACCAAGTAGTTCTTGGTGCTTTTCCACACATTCTCCATCTAGCCCTTAGTCCTTTTAAAGACTAGACAACCTCTAGTGCCTCCTAACTTGTTTTCATGGGTGTGCTTAGGCTTCTATGGTTTCAAAACCATCAAGGAAGGGCTCTTTTTTAACCTCCATGCTTTGATTCTCCATCGCTATCTCAAAACCCTAGTCTAGGGTTTGGGAAGGGCTACTAGGATTAGGCCTCCTCAAACAAGAAAAATGCTTCACACTTCTCTCCTTCAACTATTTGGACCAAACAAGCTCCTGACACCCTAGCTCAAATCTCGAGCACTAACAGTTTCTTGAAGTTTTGGACTGTTTTCCTGTCTGTACACAAGTGTACCCTATTCTTGCAAAAACTAGGGCTTTTCTTGCCCCTTTCTTGGACTATTTTGCTTATTCCAACCTCCAAAGGATTATCCAAGGACTCTGCTATCATGAGAACCTTTATGAAGGCTCCTGTAAACAATTCACACACCACTTTAACAAAAATTCAACACCCCTACCACGTTAGGTCTGATTTTCAACCACCTTTTCCAAACCGGGCATCACAAGCTCACCTAGGAAAAGATTATATTCATGCTTCTAGAACTCTTAAAGACTCCTATATTTACATTATGTACAAGGATGGATTCTATATTTGTTTCCACTACACCCATACTCCTTGGTACGGACAGAAAATAAGCTAAAACTCCATTTTTCTGGATTTTACTAGTCAAAACAGCAAAACAGGAAAAACACAGTATTTACAAAATGGAAAAAAGTGACAGAAAAACTATCTAAAATTCCATAATAAATGTTTCAAAAGGTTTCACTACATGCTATTCGACTCAACAAAAGCTTTCCTCAATACATTTCTTGCAGCTATCACACGCAAGAATAGAAAAATCAAAACTTTCACAACAAAAATCACTGTTTCTTTTATTGTTCTCCTAAAACTGCCAATATCACAAGAATCTAATCCCTTCAAAGGTTGAGAGATCACTTTTTACAATCCCAAGAAACAATTAGGTTTTCACTTTTGAGCCTAAGAACGGCCAAAAGCTTAGCATTGGAAAACACAGTGTGTTTTGCAACGTTTATCTAAAACTAGGGAAGAACCACAAAAGGATTCCCAACTTATTCAACTTTCAACCTAAGAAAACAAAAGGTCTGCAACCATAATCTAGATGGTATTTAAGACCTTACCAAAACAACAAAAAGGATTTTGAAACAAAAACCTTCAAAATAAGCTTGCACTTAGGCACTTTAGCAGGTGCTCCTGCGCCAGGAATGTTTCTAGGGAATATTGCGTCTAAAGAAGGAGTAAGAATAGACCCTAAAAGAGTAGCATCCATAGATAAAATCTGTTAGCCAAAAACTGTCAAAGGCATTCAGTCATTTTTTGGACAACTAAATTTCTTAAGAAGGTTTGTGAGTAACTTTGTAGAAATCACAAGACCTATTTCCAATATATTGAAGAAGGGAGAAAAGGTTCTTTGGAGTGAGGATCCTAGTTAGGAATTCAATAAAATTAAAAAAGCTATCAAAGAGGCTCTAGTTTTGAAGTTTCCCGACTTCTCTAAGCCAATGCATATTTTCTCTTTTACTTCCTTTGATACTATTGTTGTTGTATTGTTACAAAAAAATGAAGAGGGATTTGAAAAAATCGTTGCATTCTTTAGCAAATCCTTACATGCTGTAGAGCTGAAATATGACATGATTGAAAAGCAAGCTTATGCTCTATTTAAAGCTGTGAAGAATTTCAGGACTTACCTATAGGGAGCTACTACCATAGCTTTTGTACCAAGTGCTACTATGAAAGATATTTTCACTCAGAAGGAGACTGTGGGTAGAAGGTGTAGATGGATCAACATGATGCAAGAATTTAACATTGATGTTCAAATCACCAAATTAGTAAGAGGGTAGGGCCTAGCTAAATTGATAGCAAAAGCTAATTTGGAGGTGAACCAAGTCAATCAGGTAGAAGTGATTGATGTTGCACCTATCTCTGATATGTAAACATGTGGATGATATAGAAGAATTGTCCAGTACTTAAAAACTTTGTAGTGTCCTACAGATATGGATGGTAGTGACAAGAGGACATTGAAATTTCATTCCATCAAGTAAGTAATTATTGACAACAAGCTATGGTGGAGAAACCCAGATGGTATACTTCTTACACGTGTGGATGGAAAGCAACACTAGATCTCTTGCAGGAGATGCATAATGGGGTTTGTGGTGGTCATTACATGGAAAATACCACTACTCACAAGATCTTGAGAGCAGGATTCTGGTGGTCTACTATTTTTAAGGATGGTCACAAGTTTGTTAAGACTTGTGGTGATTGTCAAAGTTTTTCAGGAAAATTGATGTTTTTAGGAAATTTACCACTTAGGCCTATGACTCTTCAAGCCCCTTTCCAACAATGGGGAATTGATTTCATTGAAGAGATACCAGAAAATTCTAGTGATGGGAACTCATGGATCCTTGTTGCCACTGATTATTTCACAAAATTGCTAGAAGTAATACCCACAAGGAAGAAAACAAGCAAGGTGGTGGTGGATTTCCTTTTAAATAACATTCTCATTAGGTTTGGAGTTTTAGAAAATATCATCCTAGATAATGCTATGTGTTTTAGATATGAGTAATTGAAAGAATTTTGTGATAAACACGGTATACAAGTTTCTTATTCTTCACCTTATCATCCTCAGGGAAATGGTCAAGCTGATTCTAGCAATAAGAGCTTGATGAAAATAATCAAAAAGGGTGATGGAAAAGAACAAAAAATCTTGTGACTCAAAGCTGAAATTAGCACTCTAGTCAGATATAGTGACTATGAAAAAGGCTATTGGTTATTCACCATTTGGCTTGGTAAATGGCCTAGATGCTAGATTGCCACATAATAACTTGTTGAAGATGTATAAGTTTTTGCAAGAATATGATGAAGATATATGTGATGATATGCAACACAAAATTAATAATCTGGTACAATTGGATGAGAATAGAAGAGAAGCTCATGCTAAAAATATGAAGATGCAGTTGCAAGTTAAGCATTTACATGATAAGAGAGTTTCTCCTAAAAAGTTTGAGGTAAATAGTATGGTGTTATCCTATAATACAAGCGCTCAAGATAAGGGTACACATGGGAAGTTTGAAGCATTATGGATAGGCCCTTCTCTGATAACTAGTACACATGGTGAGGATTCGTATTTCCTCCAAAGTTGGACAGGTGAAATTTTTGAGTTGCTAGTACATAAATAGTTTTTAAAGTCATACTTCTCCTAAGTATGTTGTATTTCCTTTTACACTATAGATATTTTATATTTTGTGTATAGGTGTGTTTTCTTTGGTTGTGTCTGGATTGGTCTTACTACCTAGTCTAGGTAGTTCCCTAATTTTTGGGTTCACTATGTCTAGTTGGTCTACTTCAACTTGAGCTTCTAGGATCTCTCCATTCCTGCGAGAGACATATATTCCCAGTTGGAGCCACTGATGGAACCATCATTATATAAGGGTTTTAGTTTACTCAAAGTTTTTGTTGATATAAAATCCCTCAAGCTCCCTCTAGGTTGATTATTTTGCTAAAGTCCAACCCGCACTCCATACTTTTGATAATCTTGACCTCATCTTGAAAATGATGCAGGGATAGGATGTCTCACACCTTAAGTAACACAAAACAAGTTAGGTCAAACAACAAAAGAACCACAAATCCTTCACAATGTCACCTATTTAGTATCACTTCACCTTGCCTATGAGGTCTACAGACCCACTTTTACCAAATTTTCTTCTCAAATACCTTTCACTCACTCAAACCCTTACCATTTCCAGACACCCATCAAAGAAAACTTCAACATATGTCAAAACCACCATGGAATCTTTTGGACTTTGCCTCTCTAATCCCTGAAACAATGTTGATCAAACCTCCAATTAGGCCTATTTTACAAAGTAGGTACCCTAAAAACTTGCATTCAACTATGGTAAACCACTTAGACGTTTAGGAAAGATGAAAAAACCTCAAATTTATCTATTTTTTGTTTCCCAAACTCTCAACTAACTGCTGCTCCAAGAAACCCTCCTTTCCCTTCAGTTAGGGGTAGGGTTTTATGGTTATCTATCTTCCCAACCACATAAAACTCTAAAAATTCCTCCAAAACTTTGAAAATAGTATGCACAAACTCAAAAAATCCACACAAAGTCTCTTCTTACACTCCTTCAACAAACTCTTTAACAAAACCATCATTTTCAATCTCAATTTCACTAATTTCATCTTAGGACGGTCATTTTACACCTTAATAACTCACCAAATAGAATCAACCCTCCAACATACCATACTAAAATAATATTTTATTTCCCATTCAACAAAGATATAGGGAACACAACACATGGAATAAGCTTTTACTTCATCTTAGGGCATCAAAACTTGAAAACTAAGCCTATCGGCCTATCAATAAAGATTTATGAATAAATCAACTAAAACTCAATGAAGTTCCCTCCAATTGGATTCGAAACCAAGTATCAACAAGCCTTAAAAAATTCCTACAATTATTTGAATGATATATTGTAGTACAAACATGTATAGTACCCTGCAACTTGAAAAATGGATACAAAAATACATAATTAACTATAAAATTGGGAGTTCTTATTGATGAATTTTCAATATAGTGTTTTCTAACCTCCTGTTCGAGGTTCTACAACCTTTTTAAACACAAAAAAAAACATTCCAACAGTTCAAACTTTGTTTTGGGCTCTCAAGACCATTGGGCTTCTAATAGGTGCAATTTTACAACTTTTGCCAATTTTGTTCATTTTGCAACTTTAACCTCAAAAACCCCCTTAATGACCAAAAAATTACTTAATACACCCCAAATGGTCTAATAAGACCTTATTTACCATAATAAAAGACCCCATACACACTAAACCCTTCTAAAACCTACATTTACATATTATGCAACTTTATGTATAATTTTGACAATATTTGTATTCCCTTACAAAATTAAGGCCCTAATTACATCCTAATGATCATGTGGACCTTATTGACACAACTTGGAGACTAAAACTCCTAAAGCAACCTTGCACTTAACAACTTGATCAAATTTGAATGAAAATAGTTGGGTGCTCCTACACCAGAAAAGCTCCACCTGCCATCGCCACATGTCTATCAGGTGCTCTTCACAAGGATCCCCTCCTTTGTTTCTTCGACATCCCCGTCATGCTTCCACATGTCAGTAGTGCAGGAATTTGAAAGTCACTTCTCATCACTTCCCTATTGGGACCCATCCATGTGCTAGGTAGCATCGATCTACATACACTTTGTCAGACCCCATAGTCAGTGCCAGTAGTGAAGACTTCTCCATGTGTCTTCACCATGGGGGGTTTTAATCACAAGGAGAGAGGAATTAACCATAGTCCCCAACCTATTGCCACGTGTCCTCACTGACTTCATGATTAAGCGACACATGTCTACAAAGGATTCTAGTACTTCTAGACTAGGACCACTACCATCATTCGTAGGGGATGCATCTGGTTCGAAGGTGACCATGTTCCTTGCCCATAATATTTTCTATTGCAATGACCATGGGAAATCCTTGCTGTAGGCATCATTGCTCCTGATTCAAAATATTTTCTATTACAGACTCCTTAGCAGTGGGATGTTTTCCTTATAAATACTGCTTCTTCTTTTTGAAAATGAGTTTGGGATATTCACAAAAAAATTGTAGAAAGACACCAAAACTTTTGTATTGTTTTTATTGCATTAAGACTCACAAACTGTGTCATTTTTTAGCTTATTTGATAAAGCATTATACTATGCCATTATTGTACTGAATAGTTTATTTGCAGAACTTCTATAATTTCAATATAAGTTTTTTGATTTAGACCATGTCTTGGACTCTTCTTTTCAATAAATGTGTATTTGAGTTATTTTATGTTATTGAATAGATTATTTAGATCTTCTTCTATGATTTTTGTTATTCTAGAACATAGCAGATTACTAAATGTTCCCTCAAATATTTGAAAGGAAGGTTTCCCATGCACACTACCTAACTCTTGGCGCATTGCCTTATATTAGTATTTATTTTTTATATCTACTTTTTTTTCCCATTCGAAACCCCCAAATACAAAAGAAGCCAGCTTCTTTAAAAATCTAGAGGTCACTCAGTTTAAGTGCAATTGGTCCCCCCATTAATTGAGTGTCCCATAAGGTTGTTACCTTGTCAATTTTTCGCATCAACAATTTCTTTTTTTGGCATGCTCAATGGGACTGTTGAATATATCTAAATCCAAAGAGGGTATATGAGTCATATGCCTATGACTAGATTTTGAACTGTAATTAATCCTAGCTTGTTAGTACCACCATTGGTCACATTACAAGAAAGATCCCTTCAAGCAAATGTCCCGACCCCTCCATCGGTCCCTCCACTTATGGCTAATAGAAATTTCATATCATGGGCTACTGAGAGCCCTCTCATTGCACTAGTAGCACCGGTTGTATGGGATCCTATCCCTGCTTTAACACTAAATCTTTTTCAAAGTTTAATGGGGAAGGCTCGAAGACACCGACCAAACATCTACAAGATGTGGCAGATGTGTGTTTGGTGCATGGCGTCACTTCCCAAAACGTTGCTCTAAGATTTCTTGCACCTTCTTTCAAGGGAAAGATGCTTGATTGGTACCACACTCTGGGAGCTAATACTATTGCTACTTGGGATCAGCTTAGAGATCCTTTCTATGAAAGATTCTCTAATAATGGAGATCAGTCTTCACTCTATTAGATGTTGATGACTATAAAGCGAGCCCCATATGAAGCCATGACTGAATTCAAGGCCTGGTTCCACACAACCTAGCAAAGGATGTAGACTGCTATCCACCCACCAACCGAGTTGGCATTCATGTTCTACTTAAAATCCATCAATACAAAAATTTGAATGATGATCCAGTCCCTCAGTGAAACCACTCTATAGGATGCATACAATGTCATGGTCAAAGCGGAGAACAATCTAATAGATGTCGAGAAGTTGCCACCTTGGCCCACTATGCTTATATTTCCTAAGATATCAGTTCCTAGCTAACAGATGCCATCTACCGACATGTCTGCTTCTCCCCAATCTATGTACACATATCCAAGTGCACCACAAAGTGGTACTTCCAAATCTGGCTCTTTGAAGGATGAGATAGGTGATGCCAAGGAAATGTTGCGGACCATCGCCAATGAAATAACTACCATCAAGTGGAACCAATTTGCACCTTTGAATCTAACCTATCAAAATTATCAAGGTAGAAAATATTAATACCAACAAAATTAGTTCCAAGGAGGCACACACAAACCCATAGGTTCAGACAACTAATCAAATAGTGCCAGTACCTACTCTTCTACAGAGTGCTAACCCAAGCTCTAGTAGAGATTTGGCATTAGGGAAAAACAATCTCGTCGATGACATCAACCACTGGTGCTTCCCCTGTAGTGACGAACATATGCCCCAAAATTTCCCGCGTGGTAACTGTTACCAAATTTTTGCCTCAGATCAATTAGTGAAGCTGGCTAAATGTTATTTATCATAAGGTGGAATTGCACTTAATTTGAAATGTTGTTTCCATTTTTATCATTATGCATTGAGAAATAGTTATACATTTTAAAAGAGGAGGTAGAGTTTTCAAAGTGCCATTCAGATGTTGCAGAATGGCAGAAATACAGAATTGAGTAAATGAGCAAATAGCATTTCAGATGCTTTGTTTTATTTCATGAAGAGACTCATCTTTTACAAGGCTTCATTTGATCTCACAATCAGAATGATATTACAACATTGCATGAAAATGCAATTTCTTTTCAAATGAAAAGCAGAATTGAAATCAAGAATCCACACAAGCCGTGGATATAACTGTTACAATACATCGCTAATAGCATATTGCACTACTGAAGATGTAGAAAATAAAATATATAAGTGATCACATAATCATCATTGCCTAATTATCGACGTTTGATGTTGAATGGTGCACCTTTTCTTCTTGAGCTCCGTCTGCTTGTAAGAGGAAAAGAGGGGTGTCAGTGGCTCTAATTATGAAGAAACCTATATGAGGCACCCGCAATAGTACAACCTACTATTAATCATGCATTGAAACAATCAATCAAGTGTAGTATGAAAGAAGTATGCTGAAGGAGAAATAACAATATCATGATCATCATGTCCTATTTTTATGCTAATATTGTTTGTTTCCTTATGCAGGTATAGGTAAAATCACGAAGCTAAACATTATTCGAAGACCAAGCATGTGGAGGAAAATGGGATCCCACAAGGGTAGAGATCGGCATGTTGCCCTATTCATTAATGGGCTGATTTTAAAAGATACTTTATCATATTCATCAAATGAAGTGAAGAACAACTAAAGGAGTAAAAAATAGATTTATCTATCAAGCAAGGAAACCAACTGTGCATTCATAATGATCAGGTTTGCTTTTTGAAGGCTACAGGTGAACAGTGAGTTTACTTCACTTATGGAATTCAACTGAGTACATTTGCATCAGATTTTGTTGAATAAGTTCATGTTCTGACTAATCGTAATTATGTATGTCATGCAAATTTCAGTTCATTAATTCTTTCTAGAATAGTGAACAGGCATACATTATGCCTTAATGTTTTGTTTTAATTTTCACCATGAAAGAGAGTGGTTTTTAAAAAGCAGTTTGTTAAGTGAAACATAAAAATTCATGAAGAGTACCATGTTACAACTGAGTACGAACACAAACAGTGCATTCAAGGGGCTAAGTGAATCATCAGTTATAGTTGACTGGTAAAGATAAACACAACATTATGAGTGTAATGAAAAAGTGATCATTCCAGAATAATGAGGAAAGAGCAAGCATAGCTAGGATGTCTCAGATGTGTCAATCATGCATGGAAGAGGTCAAGTAAGGTGTAGCACATGATAATACTACCATGTTTCACTTTAGAATCTCTACAAAATCCCAAGAATAGAAAGCAGTGTTGTTGTGTGGTGAGAATTAAGAAATCTAGAAGGGAGATTCTTCTATGTCAAAAGGAAACAACATGAACTCCTATGGCTGTGGTGCAAACAAGGGATGCATTTCTAGAATTTATAAGTTTGTGGTTCTTTTTTTTTAGGAAGAGACAAATACAGAATCAGGCTAAAGATGGAATTTCAAAGTAGAGTATCAGTTTTCATTCAATATCCAAGAGAATTTTAGTTGAGGATGGAATTCCCACAATATTTCCATGAGGAAAGCTAAAAGGTGTCAAGCATTTGTGTGGAGGAAATTAGCAGGAACAGAAACACCAACAAAAGAAAAGCATCACTAGTTATTTGAGTCAAAATACTAAGAGTAAATGCAAGCAAATATATAGTTTTATCACCATTTCAAATCATCCATGTTCTGAATACATAAATCCATGAGGTTTTACATTTCCAGTGATACCCATAACTTCAGTTGAAGTCACTAGTTGTTTTGGGTCGAGCCCATATGAATAAAGTCGAAAGAATGGAGTTCCAGCTTTGAATCTCAAAGTCCATTTTTGGGTTTGCATTCAAGGTGCAGGAAAATGTAATAATCTATGATACCCATTTTGGGTTTTACATTCAAAGGTAGTATAGCTACAAAATATGCAAATTGCACAGCTGGTTCGAGCCTCAAATAGAAGGAAATGCAACTTTCATTCATTTTTCTCAATACCCACGAAGGGATTCATTATCAAATATGCATGAAGGAAAATTTCTTGTTGTGGGTTGAGCCCAAAACTTCAAATAATGTTTTCTATAATATACATTTTCCATGGCCTGAACATGGCCAGAGACTCACAAGTAAAGATTCTTTTAGTCTCTAAGACTGAAGTATCTGGAGGTGGTTTACCAGTTTAGGATTATGGAGAGTGCGTATAGCTACATCCAAGAGAACTACATGGAGTTTCCAATGGCCCTGAGTTGAGCTCTCAAACTGGTGCTCGAGATTTAAAAGAAAATGAACACAGGGAATAAACATAGAAAATAAAAGGTAGGGGTATTAGAGTGGGAATAGCCACAGCTATAAAGCCATAATGAACAAAATGAGAAGCCATGAAAAACTATAACAGGAGGTTACCTCATGCACAGTAGACAAAGTAAAAATTGCAAGTTGAGCTCTCTCATAGAGCCTTCAATTGAACCCAAGCTCATAGGAGAGGACCAAGCAGGCTGAAGTAAAACAAGTGGAGGGAAAAATTTGAGAATAAGCTCATATAGGCCACGACCTTAATGTATTCCTGGTTCTTTGAAATGAAGGGAAAGAACTTCAATAATATAAAAATGAGCCTACCCATTGAAGAGTTCGACCTTCTCAAGATCATGATGAAGTTCTCAAAGCACATGAGTACCAGTTCAAAGTCCATCATGGTGGCATGTGAACTGGCAGTGCTCATTTTCCTCAACAGTGATCATATGCAAAATGAATAATTTAGGGTTTGGCCTTGTTTTCCCCATGCCCTAATTCAACCCAACACTATAATTCTCTAGAATATTTGCATTTTTTCATAAGCACATGGTTAATTTGAGTTAGGTCAGTCCTTGCATCCTATTTTATTCAAAGATTAAATTCTAATGTATTTGAGGGTGGCCGAAATCATGTGCCTAGGTCAATGGTTATGTCTTGATTTATTCTTTTGCCTTAGTGGAAAGTGAAGACTTCAATGTAGCTCATATTATTGTTTTATGAGAAAACAATGAGAATGTAATGGTGAATCCCTCCCTAGTAACCTAGGGTTAGGTTTTGATGATTACCTATTTTAGGGTTCTGATTTTAATTGATTTTAGAGAAATCAATGAGATAATTTGAAAAGAGGATGATTATGTTTTAATTTTATGATTTTTTGAGAAAATCAGAATATTGTAATGGAGGGATAAGGATATTTTCTTTTTTGCAAAATATTTTCAATCTTTAATTGCAAAAAATAGACAAATTGTACAAATTTGCATCTTGTAAAGCAGAATCATAAAGCAATATTCTATAAATTGCTTTGTGTTTTCTTGCTATTTTTAGCAGATTTTTGTTGACTTTTCCTCTTGGTCGGATTTCAAAACTATCTTGGAGAGATAGGATTGTTTTTGAGCTTTTAAAGTGAGATTAACCTATTTTTTAGAGGATGGATTGTATGATCATAAAAGCATTGTGCTTTTTTCTACTTTTTAGCAGTTTTTGAGATAGTTAGAAGCCTTTTTTCCTTGAGCTTTTTCTGAGCTCGGATTAGGGTTTCTTGAGAGCTAGGTTTTTGATAGACTTTTTCTTTTCATCTCTCCTCTCTCAGTAGTGCATATTAGAGTTTCTTTCCCTTACACATTTTCAGAGCTTGAAAACTTATGTGTGCTCATATTTTGAGAGTTCCACTCCATCATTCAATAAAATAGCAGAGTTTTCCTTTCTCAGTTCATTTTCATGACTTGGAATAGTAATTTGATTTTGTCTTGTGATTCAAATCTATTGAATCCTTCTCTTTTCTTACTATCGTCAAGTGATTTGCAGGAGTTGCATGCTAGTTCAGGTTATGCTTTGTGTTATTTTAACCTTTTCATAAATCACTATTGGACTATATGTTTTGTGAGATTGTGAGAATTTAATTTTAAAGAGTTGGTGAAAGTGAGTTATTATCAGAGTCTTCTTATAGTTGATCAATTTTTTAGGGTGATAGAATTTCAGTTTTAGATTTTAAATCCAATTTATCCTTCTATCCTTTTTTCCTAGAAAGTCACTTAGAATAGAATTCATCATTTAGAGAACTAGCTCGCTCTGGAGATTCCTTCTTCATTCAGATCACCCACATCTAAAGAAGTTTTCCATGTTTTAGTAGTTTGCTGAATACTACATTCAGCAGGGTGCAAATCTATTGAAAACAGTTTTTGGCACGCCCGGTGGGACTCTAAAAATCAATTTCAGAGAAGTTTTAACATTTTAAATTTGTTGTTTGGTGTATGCAACAAGTTATTCACCCTTTTGGAGGCCCTTTTTCAATATACCTGGTGACTTCATTCTCTGATTTTCAAGCAGATCCAGTGTGAACAACACACAAAAGAACACATACTGAAGGGTCGGGTGTTCACTTTAGAATTATCAGCCTTTGGAGGCATAGTCATCAAACACCATGGCGACTCTGAAAAGCTTTTTCTAGTTTCAGAATGATCAAGTGTTGGTATGCTTTTACAGATTCTAATTTGTGCTTGTTTTTAAGCCTTCAAATGAACAAGCATGTTGAGGCTTCATGATAATATGTCATACCATCCGCCATATCATGAACTCCCTACGTATCCATAAGTGTATCAACCATATCAGCATAATCATGCTGCTGGTTTTAGTTCCATGAATTTTCAAGACCAACATACCCAGTATAGTTGCCACCCACCCACCCCTACTCATTATCCATCTCAACCCTCATATGTTCAAAATCATCCCCAAGATACTCAAGACCAATGTTTCAGAGATATAAAGTTGAACCACAAGAGACAAATGTGGGGAATAGAAGAAGAAAGGAATCGATCAAATCAACAAGAGGAGATGGCAATTATAAAGACCACACTACTAGACTACGTGAGTCAGCTAGCAGAGATCAAGAGGTAGTATGAGTGTAATCAGTAACAGGATGAGCTGGCTTATCAAGCCTATCCTCATGATTAGGAGCTAGAGACCCAAAGAACACAGTTTGAGGAGGATTTAGAGAGAGAGGCAGTTGCACAAACAAAACTTCTGCTTGCTTAATATCAAATGCATGAAGCCCAAACAACTCCTGCCATCTCAAAACACCCTATTCAAGAAGAGGTTCGTGAGTTTAAATTTCCAAGTTTTGAGCATTCAAGACCAGTCCATTAGAGAGCAACCTCTTTTCCTCTAGGAGGCTCTAGAGATTTGCCAAGTTTCCCAAACAGATAAGTCTAATGGTTCTACCACTAATTTCCTTTATGAGAGTAGATCTATTGTCTTTGAAAATGACTCACCTTTCGCCATGGAAGAAGCTAGTAGAGTAAATTTATTGCATATAGCTATGGAGGAATATCACATGCACCAATAGAAGATTGAACGAGAAGAGCCTTATTTTGTGGAGGACAATGGAAATTTTTTAGAGTGCACTCCTTTCTTGGCTGAGCCTAAAAGTGTTGCATGTGCAGAGGAGTTGTTTCTTTGGAGTGACAGAATATTGATGATTATTTCAAAGTATCCAGTCGGCACAGTGATAAAGAGGACTCAAAATGTCAAGAGAAGTTGTTGTAGGAGATAGGGGAGACTGTGTTTGAGGAACCACAAATTCAAGATCAAGAGGTGGCCAACAGCTCTCAAGTTCTGCTGATATGTTCAATGATTTACCATTTTTTGTGGATAATGAGGAAATCTCATCTCATATTATGCCCATACCCACTTTGAAACAACAGGGAGAGGTTCAAAATTCTAATGTTTTGATACCTTAGAGGAGCTGTAGTAGAGTAACTAATAGTCTTCCTCCACAAGATGCAGAAAGTGAGAGGGAAGACGACATGTTTTGGGATGACCTCAAAGCTTTTGTTTCAAAATTAGATGCCAAACACTCACCTTTTGAGGGAGAAAATCTAGAGCGGTAGCTTGAGGAGACAAAAGGGGGTGTCCAAACTCAAGGTTTGACCAATTTATTTGAAGAACTTCCTCTATTTTTTAGTAATAATGAAGATAATGCATGTGAGATAACAAAACCATCGAGTTTTGATTAGAAAATCCATGAAGATGTTAATGATAAGGTGCTGATCTATTCACAATGAAGTGAAGATAACATGGTTATCAAATGTCAAAACCCCGATGAGCCTGGTGCAATAGCTCAAATAGAACGAGATCAAGCTGCGCATAAGCATGACACTGCTATACAAGGTAATGGCCTTGATATCTTTAGAAGTTTTCAAGAAAGTATTCAGGAGGACACCTTAAAGCCTATTTTGCATACAAAAGATAATGATGGGACCCACGAGAACTTGTATGCTAATATAATTGATGAGTTTTGCGCAAGGTTGGGTGATCTGTTCTCAAATGATCTTCATCAGAAGGATAAGATCTAAGTAGTAGGTAAACAACAAAGAAGAAGAGGTGAAAGTTTTGGTTTCACCCTTTCGAGAGGCTACCCCATCAGACATCTAGCCAGGGTTGTTGGCAAGATCCAAAGGATTCACAGTGTGCCTAGGGATGAGGTGGCAGTCGAGGGGCAATAAATCCCACTTATTTATTCTGGGAAAACTAGAGGTATGCTTGATCAGATTCACATGATTTGCATCTTTGATTGTTATTCACAAGTTCTAGCACAACAATGTGTGGGAAACATCTTCATTTTTAATCTTCTAGTGCAAATTTTTGAACAGGCAAAGTATCTTCAGTTAACTAGGAGAGGAAGTTATTTTTCAAAACCCGTAAATGGTTTCATTTGAGTACCTTTTTCCACTGGTTAAGTAGGGTAGTTGCAGTCAATAAGTGCATTTCGCACATTTACTTTTAGTAGTTTTTCTTTCCCTAAGCGTTGTTGTGCATTGCTCTATTGGCCATCAGGGCCTGTTAGTTTGCTTTCAGTTTTGCTTTTGTTTTCATGCTGTTGTTTGTAGGGTTGTTCAAATTTTTGAGTTTCAAGAAGGGGAAGAATTGACTCCATTCCCAATGAATTGTTTAAAAGGTCACTGATCTATGCTTAGCAGGCAACCATATTGCGGAATTTTCCAAAATGTTACCAAATTTTTTCCTCGGCTCAATTAGTGAAGCTGGCTAAATGTTATTTATCATAAGATGGAATTGCACTTAATTTCAAATGTTGTTTTGCATTTTTATCATTATGCATTGAGAAATAGTTATACATTTAAAAGGAGGAGGTAGAGTTTTCAAAGTGTCATTCAGATGTTGTAGAATGGCAAAAATATAGAATTGAGTAAATGAGCAAATAGAATTTCAGATGCTTTCTTTTATTTCATGAAGAGACTCATCTTTTACAAGGCTTCATTTGATTTACAATCAGAATAATATTACAACATTGCATGAAAATGCATTTTATTTTCAAATGAAAAGAAGAATTGAAATCAAGAATCCACACAAGTCATGGATATAACTGTTACAATACATCGCTAATAGCACATTGCACTACTGAAGATGTAGAAAATAAAATATATAAGCGACGACATAATCATCATTCCCTAATTATCAACGTTTGATGCTGAATGGTGCACCTTGTCTTCTCAAGCTCTGTCAACTTGTAAGAGGAAAAGAGGGGTGTCAATGGCTTCGATTATGAAGAAACCTATATGAGGCACCTGCAATAGTACAACCTACTATTAATCATGCATTGAAACAATCAATCAAGTGTAGTATGAAAGAAGTATTCTGAAGAAGAAATAACAATATTATGATCATCATGTCCTATTTTTATGCTAATATCATTTTTTTCCTTGTGCAGGTATAGGTAAAATCACGAAGCTGAACATTATTTGAAGACCAAGCATGTGGAGGAAAACGGGCTCCCACAAGGGTAGAGATTGACATGCTACCCTATTCATTAATGGGATGATTTTAAAAGATACTTTATCATATTCATCAAATGAAGTGAAGAACAACTGAAGGAGTAAAAAAATAGATTTATGCATCGAGCAACGAAACCGATTGTGCATTCATAATGATCAGGGTTGCTTTCTGAAGGATACAGGTGAACAGTGAGTTTAGTTCACTTAAGGAATTCAACTGAGTACATTTGCATCAGATATTGTTGAATAAGTTCATGTTCTAACTGATCGTAATTATGTATGTCATTCAAATTTCAGTTCATTAATTCTTTCTCAGATAGTGAACAGGCGTACATTATGCCTTAATGTTTTGTTTTAACTTTCACCATGAAAGAGAGTAGTTTTTAAAAAGCAGTTTGTTAAGTGAAGCATAAAAATGCATGAAGATTACAATGTTACAGCTGAGTAAGAACACAAACAGTGCATTCAAGGGGCTAAATGAATCATCAGTTATAGTTGATTGGTAAAGATAAATACAACATTATGAGTGTAATGACAAAGTGATAATTCCAGAATAATGAGGAAATAGCAAGCATAGCAAGGATGTCTCATAGGTGTCAATCATGCATGGAAGAGGTTAGGTAAGGTGTAGCACACGATAATACTACCATGTTTCACTTCAAAATCTCTACAAAATCCCAATAATATAAAGTAGTGCTGCTATGTGGTGAGAATTAAGAAATCCAGAAGGGAGATTATTCTATGTCAAAAGGAAACAGCATGAACTCCTATGGCAGTGGTGCAAACAAGGGATGCATTTCCAAAATTTATAAGTTTGTGGTTTTTTTTTTTTTGGAAGAGACAAATACAGAATCAGGCTGAAGATGGAATTTCAAAGTAGAGTATCTGTTTTCATTCAATATCCAAGAGAAGTTTTGTTGAGGATAGAATTCCCACAATCTTTCCATGAGGGAATCTAAAAGGTGTCAAGCATTTGTGTGGAGGAAATTAATAGGCACAGAAACACCAACAAAAGCAAAGCATCACTGGTTATTTGAGTTGAAATCCTAAGAGTAAATGCAAGCAAATATACAATTTTATCACCATTTCAAATCATCCATGTTCTGAATACATAAAGCCATGAGGTTTTACATTTCCAGTGATACCCAAAAGTTCAGTTGAAGTCACTAGTTGTTTTGGGTCAAGCCCATATAAATAAAGTGAAAAGGATGGAGTTCCAGCTTTGAATCTCAAAGTCCATTTTCGGGTTTGCATTCAAGGTGCACGAAAATTTAATAATCTATGATACCCATTTTGGGTTTTACATTCAAAGGTAGTATAACTACAAAATATGCAAATTGCACAGTTGGTTCGAGCCTCAAAGTAGAAGGAAATGCAACTTTCATTCATTTTTCTCAATACCCACAAAGGGATTCATTATCAAATATGCATTCTTCTTGTGGATCGAGCCCAAAACTTCAAATAATGTTTTCTATAATATACATTTGTCGTAGCCTGAACATGGCCAGAGACTCACGAGTAAAGATTCTTTTAGTCTTTAAGAATGAAGTATTTGGAGGTGGTTTACCAGTTCAGGATTATGGAGAGTACATATAGCTACATCCAAGAGAACTACATGGATTTTCCAATGGCCCTAAGTCGAGCTCTCAAACTGGTGCTCGAGCTTTAAAGGAAAATGAACTCATAAGATAAAAGGTAGGGGTATTAGAGTGGGAATAGCCACGGCTATAAAGCCATAATGAATAGAATGAGAAGCCATGAAAAACTATAATAGGAGGTTACCTCATGCACAGTAGATAGAGTAAAAATTGCATAGCAAGCTCTCTCATAGAGCCTTCAATTGAACCCAAGCTTGTAGGAGAAGACCAAGCAGGCTGAAGTAAAGCAAGTGTAGGGAAAAATCTAAGAATAAGCTCATACAGGCCGCGACCTTAATGTATTCCTGGTTCTTTGAAATGAAGGGAAAGAACTTAAATAATATAAAAACGAGCCTACCCACTGAAGAGTTTGACCTTCTGAAGATCATTATGAAGTTCTCAAAGCACATGGGTACTAGTTCGAATTCCATCATGGTGGCATGTGAACCGGCAGAGCTCATTTTCCTCAATAGTGATCATATGCAAAATGAATAATTTAGGGTTTGGCCTTGTTTTTCCCATGCCCTAATTCGACCCAACACTATAATTATCCAAAATATTCACATTTTTTCATAAGAACATGCTTAATTCGAGTCAAGTCAGTCCTTGCATCATATTTTATTCAAATATTAAAGTCTAATGTATTTGAGGGTGGCCGAAATCATGTGCCTAGGTTGATGGTTAGGTCTTGATTTATTATTTTGCCTTAGTGGAAAGTGAAGACTTGGATGTAGGTCATATTATTGTTTTATGAGAAAACAATGAGAATGTAATGGTGAATCCCTCCTTAGTAACCTAGGTTTAGATTTTGATGATTACCTATTTGAGGGTTCTGATTTTAATTGATTTTAGAGAAATCAATGAGATAAGGTGAAAAGAGGATGATTATGTTTTATTTTTATAATTTTTTGAGAAAATCAAAATATTGTAATGGAGGGATAAGAAGATTTTCTTTTTTGCAAAAATTTTCAATATTTAATTGCAAAAAATAGACAAATTGTGCAAATTTGCATCTTGTAAAGCAGAATCATAAAGCAATATTCTATAAATTGCTTTGTGTTTTCTTGCTATTTTTAGCAGATTTTTGTTGACTTTTCCTCTTGGTTGGATTTCAGACCTATCTTGGAGAGGTAGGATTTTTTTCGAGCTTTTAAAGTGAGATTAGCCTATTTTTAGAGGCTGGAGTGTATGATCATAAAAGCATTGTGCTTTTTTCTGCTTTTTAGCAGTTTTTGAGACAGTTAGAAGCCTTTTTTCCTTGAGCTTTTTTTTAGCTCGGATTAGGGTTTCTTGAGAGCTAGGTTTTTGATAGACTTAGTCTTTTCATCTCTCCTCTCTCAGTAGTGCAGATTAGAGTTTCTTTCCCTTACACATTTTCGGAGCTTGAAAACTTATGTGTGCTCAAATTTTGAGAATTCCACTCCATCATTCAATAAAATAGAAGAGTTTTCCCTTCTCAATTCTTTTTCATGACTTGGAATAGTAATTTGATTTGTCTTGTGATTCAAATATGTTGAATCCTTCTCTTTTCTTAATATCGTCAAGTGATTTGCATGAGTTGCATGCTAGTTCAGGTTATGCTTTGTGTTATTTTAACCTTTGCATAAATCACTGTTGGACTATATGTTTTGTGAGATTGTGACAATTTAATTTTAAAGAGTTGGTGAGAGTGAGTTATTATTAGAGTCTTCTTATAGTTGATCAATATTTTTAGGGTGATAGAATTTTAGTTTTAGATTTTAAATCTAGTTTATCCTTTTATCCTTTTTCCTGGAAAGTCACTTAGAATAGAATTCATCATTCGGAGAACCAACTCGCTCTGGAGATTCCTTCTTCGTTCAGATCACCCACATCTAAAGAAGGTTTCCATGTTTCAATAGTTTGCTGAATACTACATTCAGTAGTGTGCAAATCTATTGACAACAGTAACCTACAACAAAAGGTGGTGGAACAGCGCAACCAAGGCACTGCACTAGATTTTGGAGGTTATGTAAATGCCTCCCCCCAAATGGAAAATGTGGTACCCACTACTCAAATGCAAGGGATGACCTTGGAGTAAGAGATAGACATAGCTCTCAACCATGTATTATTTTCATGGATGGAAGAAGTGGCGATGTTTGCAAACAATGCTTCTACATCCAAGGCCCTGCAAGTGCAATCGAATTATAACACTCACTCAAAGAGGAGATTCACAGGAAAACTGGTCAACACACAACCTAATAGTGTTTCAAACCCAAATCCTAGTACCCTCGCTATTGCACAACAACCTCAGTCTCACAAGGAGATTGTTATAACAAAGCCCAAGGAGCAAAAGCCTTTGAATCCACCACCATTCAATGTGGTGGAACTGTAGATATGTAAAATGTACTGATTGAGGCTATACACCTGATGTTGATTTCACTAACATCATTTCATCCTAAATCATCATGTTTTCTAACCATTTAATTGAATAACCTTTATTCGATTAAATTCATCAAATTCCTCTCTTAATTAAATAAATCAAATTTATCTGATTAATTCATCATTTCCTTTTAATTAAATAAATCATTTTATTTAATTGAATCTCTAAATTCATCTAGTTAAATTAAATAAATTTATCTTTATTTGATTTAACACTAACATCATCAATTTTTAATTAAATAAATCAATCTTTTATTTAATTAAATCTAAAATCATTTTCCTCTCTATTTGATTTAAATTAATCGAAAAGTCTAAGTCAAATTGTCAAATCATCAAATCACCTCTCTTAAATTAATCAAACTTGATTAATTAACTCTATAATCACTTAAATCCTCTAAATTTTGCAACTTGTACAATAAATCACTTTCTTATGATTTATTAAATCTTTAATTTCCCTCAACTTGGCATAAATAGGGAATATTCCTCCAAATTTGAAAATCCCTCCAAAGGGATGTGTCCTATTGGAACTGTAAAAATATGATGATTTTACATATTATTTTCCCATGTATTTTCCATTTTGGTCGTACTATGTGCATATATTTCACCCATGTTTTGCCATATAGCCCCATAAAATCCATTGGGTCATGCATTTTCCATGTTGCAGTTCCTATCGGCATTGGTCCATGACTGTCTACCTGACCCATGATGTTTTTATGCTAACATTTGTATGCCACAAGTCTGTCGGTGAGACTCCTTTGATATCTCAGCGATCACAGTGGAATTGTCTTTCGACATGAGTATTTTCACCGGGGTGAGGTCTCCCCAAATGGGTTGGTTCTTATCGACTTGTACATATGGAGGTTCATCGGCAAGAGCTATGCACTATCCAGGTGAGGTCTTGGTGAGTGACCTTCGGTCTTGCCGACATCACATATGGGGTTTCACTTCGGCCAAACATAAAGTCTTCGGTGAGTGGTCTTAGTGAAATATATATGTCTCACCAATAGAGCATACAAGGTTTCTCTCAAATGGCTTTTAGTGAGAGGTTGGTTGTGTCTCGCTGATTGGGTGTGGATTTGGGATGCTTCGGTATGACACAATTTAATCTCTGATAGGTCTTCCCGACATTGATATGTCTCATCGATACACATGATGAAAGGATACATTTCGGGAGGAGTTATGACATCCGTAAGAGGTCTCGGTGAGTGACCTTCGGTCTCACCGATGGAAAACAATGAAGGACATTGTCGGCGAGAGTGTGATCTTGTCTCAACGACACACAAGATGAATAAAAGGCTTTTGGTGAAACACGATTTGGTCTACGTGAGGTCTCCCCGATATCATTGAGCTACATCGAAACATAGAGGGAACATGTGAATGCTTCTTGTCTTCGGTGTAACAAGTAATATGTTATAGCGACATACAGTTTGATTGTGGGGGCTTTCATTGAAACATAATGTAATCTATATGATGTTTCCCCGACTCAGGCGGGTCACGGCAAAGGCGAATAACACCACAGAGTGATTAACGATTGAATTTCCTTCAGCATAACTGCTAGATTGTCTTGACGATTGTTTTACTGGTGAATAATAGAAATTCAAATACTGTGGCCGACATGTATATGCTTGAAAACCATTGCAGGCTGGCTTGATTGGAGCTCGAATTCTATGGAGGGCCAGCATATAATTTCAATATGATTTATTTTCTTTGATGCTGGTGTATAAATAGGCATTTTGTAATTGTAAGAACATCAGCTATTAGTTATTCGATATACAATAGGAAAATTTTATGGATACAGTCCAATAGATTTATTAGATCGGAGACTATGATGCATGTTTTCAAGGTGGAGGTATTTATGAAATTTAATTGATGTTGTTGCACATTTTTGGTGTCAATTATCTGTTGAATTTAATAAAAGCATTGCTAAGCTATCTCCAAGGTGGATTATTTCTGATTGTTTAAATTGATGTAACAAGTTTATACTCAATTCATCAGTTCACATTTTTTGTATTTGTGTGGTTAATTGATTGGTTCTTTCAAGAAAAGATTAAATCCTTTTAGTTGATCATAGTAATCAGAGAGATTCATTTGGATTGTTAAAGTAGAGCTTAGTAATCAAAATCTTGCATGTTTATACAAGTTGTAAACAAAATGTATGCCATATGATTTGAGTTTTCTCCAGAGAGGTGTTGTTCATCTTGATTTCATTTGACTCTGCACACCCAATAAGGCACTAGTCTCTACACTTCATCATTTTGAATTCATTTGGTTTCTTTATATCTGTTAATTGAGAATTTTAGGATTTAGATAAGAAGATTGCTATTGCTATCAAGTTTGATTTCATTTGTTCACTCCCATCTGCCATTGTGGACAAAGAATTTTAGAAGGATAATCATAAGTTAAGTCTGCTTCATTCAAATAGGTACACCCGCCTAGGTCTGGCAGCACTTGAAGAGTAGAAGGTTAAATTCTTTTGACCTTGTCTATTACCCTAAAGCATATCAAGAGATTGGCAGCGTCTTGAGGCATCCCACCTGCGTTTTTGAGAGCTAACATGTCCTTCGAACAAGGCATTGAATGCCTCTTACATGTCCTTGTGCATTGAGCAAAGTGGCATTTAAAACATTATTTTCTCCTTCCAACTTGTCATTTCATGAATTTCAAATTCCACCTAAGATCATTTATTGGCACATTCATCAAAATGTGCTCAAGCTTCCTCCATTCACATCTTGAAAAGTGACACTTGGCCATTGGATGTTGAATAATCCCACATTCCTCCATTTTTATTTTTCTTCCATCTTGTTCTTTTATAAATAGAAGGCTTTCTTTCTCATTTTGGATCTACAACTTAGAGAAAAGTTATTATCTTCACATTGAGAGCTAATTTCATCTATTTTCATTGCATTTGCTATCATCATAGTTAGGTTATTGCAGATTTCATCAAGGAGCTCATTGTTCTTCATCATCAAGTGGATCAATCTTCATCAAGATTGCAAAGGAGTTGGGAAAGGGCCATTTTCCACATCAAAATGACACCAATTCCCCCATGGCATTGAGAGTTTGCTTGCATTAGATAGGATTTGATAATTTTAATTTGTGTTCTTCATTTCCATTTCCTATCTTGTGCATTTCAAATGAATTTGATGGGGAATGTTGATTTAACTTGCATATTGATCTAATTGTGTGTTTGTTTCTCATTTTTGTGTAGGTCTAGGATCGACATTCACATTTTGGTGCTAGAAGGAGGGAAAATTAGAAGATTTCAACACATTTTTTGAGAAATTTCATGGTTTTCTTGATGTTTTGTGTGCCTACAAGAAACTGCACTACTACCAGTCTAGCAGCACCATACTGCGCTGCTAGTAGTCCAGCAATGCCATACAGTGACACTTAAAACTACAAACTTCGCCGCTATGCCTTTCCCACCAAGAAATTCAAAATTTCAAACTTCAACGCTAGGCCTTTTTCCTTTCAACCAAACTTTCAAACTCCAAACTGCGTCACTGACTAAAATAGTGCTACAATCATGCTCTCTAAAAATTCTATAGTCTGTCACTTGCTAGTTGAGCAGCGCCATATAACATTGCTGACTTCTCCAAACTTTGCCACACCCACTGACTATGCCACTGGGGTGGAGTGAAAAGCTAAAATTTAGACTATTTTGACATGTGCTCTTTACTTTGGGTCATTTTTTATTTATAAACTATTTGTTGTCTTTGTATTCCTTGGTTTTAATCATTTTTTTTAAGTTGAGGTAGGGAGGGAACAAGGAGGAGTCTTCTATTATGACATCATGTCTTCATTGTATTAAATGTTTTTAAACACTTTGGGATAACTTATAATCCCTTTCTAAGGATTTTTTCCATCTTCATGCTTTTAGGATTTAGTAATCTTCGTTTGGGTTTAAAAAGAACAAGACAAAGGGCTTAAAAAGAACCATAGGAAAACTTACTAGATTTTGTTTTGGGACTTAACAAATTGAACAATCAAATCTCAAACCTCCTTTGGTGCTTAAAAAGAATCAAATTATTGCTTTGAAGGATTTAAAATGAACAAGTTCTTTTATGTTTTGTAATCACTTATCCAAAGTAATATCATCTAAAATACATATGTGCTTCTCTCATTCCTCATAGCGTTCTTAAGAATCAAAAGGTTTTTTGGTGATATTAGGTTGTGTAAGTGATTACCTCCACACTTCAATTTGGGATTCTTAAAATTGAACAAACCATGCAAGTGTGAGTGGAATATATCACATATGTTCTCTCTTTGTTTCTAAATGAAGATTGATCAAACTACAAATGTGTTTGCTTGCTTTTGTTTAACCTTAGAGGGCCTACCCTATGGGAAAAAGAAATCACCCAAGGGAATGACCCAATCAGGAACACGCTAAAGCCAAGTGACTTCCACTTGGGATATAAGTGTGGGTATTTGAGGAAAGTTCAAGTATCACAAGGATTGTTCTGACAAGAAGGGAAACAATGGTCTCTTTCCATATGGATGATCCCCCACAAATGGAATGGCCGTACTAGAATCTTTTGTATAAAGGCCAAAATGTTTAATCTATTTGTTGGTGCAAGATGTCAAAACTTTGAAGCCAACCCACATTTTTGTGGTTCCTAGTAGAGATGAGAAGTATTCCATGGGAGTTTCATGGGTACTGATGCTTGGTTGACCTAGAGTGCACTATAAGGGGGAGGCTATGTGGTCAAGCATCTAGTCATCCATTTTGAATAAGCATAGCTAGATTTATCCAAGTGGGAACCCAAAAAATACTATCTTTCATCCATAGGATTGTGCATGACTTCGAAAATAAAACACTTTTCTTGATTTCAAAACAATGAAAAAAACAAACATTCAACATGAGCATCAAACTTCAAATTGTTTAGAGAAGCAAATATCCTTGAACAAGTTCACATGCTATTGCTTTCCCTTGGGATTCTTGTCCTTAGAGGCTTGTAAGCATTTGTATTTCATCTCAATTTACTCCTACTAAAGTCAACATTAGGTAATCTTTGCCTTTATTTCCTTGATTTCCACATAATGCACCTTGTGGGATGAGAAGAAGTTAGGACATTGTAAATCTAGTTTCAAAAGCTAATCAAGAGTGTGTTTGTGGTAAAAAGAAGCACTAGTACACAAACAACAATATATGACTAAATAAACTAGTAAAAATTGCATATAAATGACTAACTTTTGTCACGTGACTATTAGTGGTTTATTTGTAGTCATTTATAACACCACTAAATTTATGACTAAACAATTTTAGACATTTATTTAGTCATTGATTTTAGTCATTAATTTGGTCATTGATTTGGTCATTGATTTAGTCATTGATTTAGTCATTGACTTAGTCTTTTATTTATTCGTTACTTTAGTCATTTATTTAGTCATAGTAGTGATTTGTTTAGTCATATATTTACTCATTAATTTATTCATGGTAGTCATTACTTTAGTCATATATTGAGTCATTAATTTAGTCATATATTTAGTCATTAATTTAGTCATATATTTAGTCATTAATTTAGTCATATATTTAATCATTAATTTAGTCATATATTTAGTCATATATTTAGTAATTAATTTAGTCATTGCTTTAGTCATATATTTAGTCATTAATTTAGTCATTCTTATTTACTCATTTCCATTAATTGGTAGTAAATATAGTCATGAAATGAATAATTTATTAAGTACCATAAATTTATAATACAAAACTAACATAATATTAAACTGGAACTAAAATGTAAAAGAAAATAAAAATATTACATATACGAACAACCTACAACATGCTAGAATTAAAAAATTGATTCAACATCATGAGAAATAAAGGTAATCTGCAATAAAAAAATTAATGCAAATATATATATATCAAGTTACAAGATGTCAAAGTTGTCTAAGAGTATATATGTAAATATAATAAAAAATGTCAGATTTCTCTAAGAGTTTCCAACTCTTTCAAATACACCATGATAATTAAGATCCCTAAACAATACATTCAAAATGATGCATAAAACAGTGAGCCAAGATGTCTAACATTAACTAGTACATGATAAACATATTCAACTATGTCATTTTCTACAAATATTTTAGTGGCCACTGTGTGAAGGTTCCCTCTTTCTCTTTCAGACGAAAAACTCCATCTATTTTGTCTTCATAAACAAGGGGTATGTTACTTGTGACCTTTAGAATGTTTACATTTGCATCTCTTGTTCCTTTCAAGTTGACTTCCTAACTTTATCCCCTTATTTGAGTTTATTAATAGATTTCTGCAAAAAGAAAAGAAAAACACATTATATTACATAAGTAATGATTACCTTTGTTTGCATAATAAAACAACCATTACTTACTTAAATAGTACTTGCATATATGTGTTAAAATAATTGCAAAAGGAAAATTTCAAAAATAATTGCAATGATCAATCTAATCTACTAAAATACCAACACTCATAGCACTAATTACAATGTTACTATTAGCTTCATGCTAATCAAATACAAAGGCCACAAATATATAAACACTACATTATCATGCACGCATACCAGACACATAAGGTTATGACAACATTGTTACACATAAAAAAGGTAGCTAATGCACAAAAACAAAGAATGAAATATGAGAGCACTACAACTACTACTACAAGGTGAAGGTGAAATACATTGGGATGTACAAAAACAGTGGCATTAAAGCTCTGAAACATAACCCCATGCATTCAAAAATCAGAAAAAAGATTTAAAAAAAAAGTTCAAAAATTGTAGAACAAGAGAAAAAAAAATTGAAATTGAAAGGCATTTCCATATCCTAGAGATATAGAGAGAAAATAAAATAAAGAGTTTAACTAATTAATTGTAAAAAATAGATTTATGTAGTTTATATTCATATCTTTGATTACATTACATTGCACACCTTTCAAACTCAAAGCATTACTTCACATTGCATAACTAATAACTAGATGTTGATAAATGAAAAAATTTCAATTACAATATAGTTTTTACAAGGTCAACCTAAGTAGTTATGCAATTACTTCACATTGTATAACTAATAACTAGGAGCAGCTGCCAATTGCATTTGTTTGTCATGGCATTCTATGAGATTGCATTTCTTTGAGGCATTTTTTCAAACAATTCAATGCCTTGTCTATGCTACCACATTTTCCATACATGTCTACCAAAGCATTTTGTCAAACCGTTCACTGCCTTGGGAAAAATCTATCAAAAGCATAATAGTAAGCATGAGACCATAATAGTATGAGGTTCCATAAATCTTTCCCCATCCCTAAATAAAAATTAGCACTATCGGCCTAACAATGCGTCATCAGCGGAACCCCCATTATAGCCTCGTCGATGGCCTGATGAAAGCAATTCATAACCTAGTATCAGTGTAAAAATACCCTATTAGGTTGACTCCTAAGGCGCTCTCCCCGATAGACCAATAGAGTCAACAAAATTAAGCACATCGTTGTCACACATGAACATCGGTGGAACAAATGTTTGCATTCCCCCAATAGCTTGATATAACCATGGATTATCAAGTTCATAATGTATATCGATGGAGTTGGGGTGCATTGGGGTGATGTTATCTGGCATCCCGCCGATAGACCTAAGGAAAGTTGTTCATCGGTAGAGAAGGTGGCTATCGGTGGAAGAAGAATCACAGTCTCACCAATACGCCGATAATGATTATTCTAACTGATGAAACATCCCAAGGCATCATCAAGATATTTAAAATTAATGTTCTCCCCTGATGACAAGACTAAAATGGGTGGTGCATTTATGGAGCTCTAAAATGGAATAATTGTAGTTTTTAATTCTTGAAGTGAATGAGAGAAGTGTGTGGAGTCAGGTGGTGGGGATGATTGACGTATGTTGAGAATTTATGGAAAAGAATGTGAATTAAGTTATTAAATTCTCAAGGCATTACTTTCTCGATGTTCCTCTACTATGGTGAACAATAGGTGTGAAAATGGTGTATAGGAGGTGGTGGCTTTGTCACTGCAAAGGTGATGGAGGTTGGTTTCACGCTTAAAATGATGAAACAACTCTCACACTTTTATGGAGAGCCATGGTAAAGAGACTAATGGTGTGTTTATTGTACATTGATGAACGATTAGTGCAGTTAGTGCAACTAATTTTGGGAAGAGGATTTGGCCAGCTCATGCATAGGTACAAAACTAATTTGGACATTTATTTGCTCATAATGGCTTGGGGCTTAGATTTGGGAGAGCCAATTGAAGTTGTGAAAAAGGTGATGAAGGCACTAGTCCATAAGGATTATCTGGAGAACATAGACTCGCTGTTGGAATGCATGATTCCAAGAGTTGGAATCGATATCGGTGAGGGAATTTAAAGAAAAGAGGATGAAGAAATAGTGTGTAGACATCCAAATTTGACCACTCACACATGGTAAAATACACATATCCTCCATCAATATTAATTAAATTAATTTATTTAATTAATATTTCCTCCTTTACCTAAATTTTTTAAAGTATTTAATTTAATAATTAAATACTTTACCTTTAGGCCCCTTTCCTCTCTAAATTAAATAAATATATCAATTTATTTAATTTAATCACCTAACCTTTTAGAATTTAAATCAATTTTATATTTTTTTTTCTCTCTCCTTGTCACATCCTCCATAATATTTTTCTAATCTGGATTAGTTTAATTAATCCATGATTAGGATGTGCACACCCTTAATCAGGGATTAATGTCACATCCTCCAATTTCAGCCACTTGCCTCTAATCCTTCATTAATCTTCTTAATCATGTATTTTCAAAATCTTAATCTAATCACATTCCATCTTTGGCATATCCTCTAATTCAACATTCATTATCACTTTCTTCATTTGGCATTGACCTCTTCCCCATGTAAATTTAAAATTCATATTGACATCACTCACATGGGTCAAAGTCCTACTTTTTGGGAACCTTGTCTTATGCATGAGATATTCCCAATCATTTGAATTTAAAATTCACATTTATTATCCCAATCACTTCTCTCTTTCCCATGATGATGTGTGAGGAATTCTAAATTTTCTCACATGTCACCATCATTCTCACTTGAGGACAAAAAGTTCCTTTTTGAGGAACTCTTCTCCCCTTCCAAGGTACTTGTCCTTTCTCCACCTCACTTGTCCTTCCTCCACCTCATTTGTACCCTCTCCATCTCACCATGTCCTTTTGACACTTCATCTTCCACATGGAAAGATGCGAGGGCTTGTGAGTCCTTAACTCACCATAGCCCTCCATCTTGGCCATGGTGGCTCAATCCTGAACATTGAATTCTTTAGAGAATTCACTTTTTCCTATAAAAAGGCCTCTTTTCTCATTCATTTCAGCTAATCACACAAACACATATTTTTCATTCAAGATCTCCAACTTAAGCATTTTCTTTGCATTCAAGCCATTCTTGCATACTTACCTTCATTCATCATTATTGCATAGTTTGAAGCTCTCATTATATCCTTTTGCATTGCATCTATCATATCACCTAGATCATTTTATGTCCCTTTGCATCACATTTTCCATCAAAGGAGCACACAGTCAAGCTTCAACCAAGGTCCAACCAAGGAGATAAACACAAACAAGGTATAATCAATGTTTTTATCATTCTTTTGTTTGTGTTCAACTTAGGCTAATCTCAAAGTTTTGTGTTTTTTTTTGTATTTACTTTCTAATTTTGCATAATTAAAGTAGAAATAACACTGTACAGATTTCTAGCACACCCATGAGACCCACAAATGGGTCCTTTTTTCTTTTACATTTGTTGTTTTTTGAATTTTTGTAGTTTCAGGTGACAGAGAGGTGACTCAGATCTAAACAAGGGTGACCTCGCCCTTAGATAGGTGACCATGGCTTGTAGAGAGAAGACCCTACCCAGACATAGACACCTATTTGAGAAATAATAGTCAATTTCACTCTCTGTTTTGGCAATAGACGCTACCATGCCCAAAAAAGGGGTGACTAGGCCCTATAGAGGGGTGAACACACCCTGTAGAGGGGTGACTAGGCCCTGTAGAGGGGTGAACACACCCTGTAGAGGGGTGACCACACCTTGACAAGGGTGACCAAGCCTAGAACAAGGGAAATCCCACCCAGATAGAGACTTTTGCAAGGTAAAAACTATGTTTGGAGTCATTTTTGTAGATTATTTTCTATTTTTTTGGTTATTACTAACCCCCTAACTCATATTTTTGGTGGATGTGAAGGTTTTTACTAACATTTGTACAATAATATCACGCTTAACGAAGACGAGAGGTTAAACTACTAATGTGTTTGTTTCAAGATGAAAGGGCCAAGACTTTTAGTTAATTTGTTTGCTTTCGTTTTCATACTAGTTAGGCACATAGTCTAAGTAGGGGGAGTCAAAAAAAATTTACTTTGTTTGTAAGTAAGCTATTGACATATCCAATCCCCTTGTGCCATTTGGAAATCCTAGGTGAAGAGAAATCATAGCTTACTTAGTCCTTTGTGTTACCTAAGAGGGCATTACATCATTCAATATTTCCCCTTGCACTTCATGTGACCCTAGGGAGTAGCCAAAAATGGTTAGTGTTCTCTTTTTAGTGGGACCTAGTTGGGGATTTCATCACCCCAAGGGATGATCCCAACCACGTGTACTAGCAGGGTATATAAAGGGGGTAGAGCCAAAGTTGTACCCCAATCTAGTCACATCATATCTGGCAGAGCGTAGAAGCTAGGGTGATACCTAGATAGACATGAAGAGTTGGTATGAGCCTTCAGTATCTCACTGGGGTTCCCAAATCAGGCTTGTGGTAGGCTGGTGTTCATGGTTGTGCCTCACATACTGAGTGTATATCAAGGACTCCCTAGTTTCCTTGTTCATCCTAGTTAGAGGACTGTGTTGGCCATACCCTTAACACTAATTTTAGGATTGTGTTGCTTGAATTGTCTTTCTTGTACTAAACCAGTGAATTTTTGTTTAGTCAAGTCAACCTTACCTTGTGCTTGTTGTTTGAATTTTTTTATGTCCTTTTCCATAGCCATTTTTCCTAATTCAAGTTTAGGTTTGTTGATAGGGGAAACCACACCCTAAACAGGGGTGACCCCAACCTCAAAAGGGGTGACCCTTCCCTCTGTCTTAGTCATTTTTTAGTCAAAATTGTTCATTTTTCACTCAGACAGGCGAGCACACCCTAAACAAGGGTGACCAAGCCCTAACCAGGGGTGACCATGCCTTGCAGAGGGACAACCCCATGCTAATAGGGGCAACCACACCCTAAAAGGGGTGATCTTGCCCAAATAGAATTTTTCACATTCTAAATGATTAGTTCAGCTTCCTGTTTAGTCATTCCGTCCATCTATTTCATCATTTTGTTAGTTGTTTTCCTCGTTCTCAAAGTTTTTTCTCCCATTACGTGAACCCGTTCCTCGTTCTGAGAGTTCATTCTCCCATTCCATGAACCCATTTGTCCATTTTGAGAGTTCGTTATCCCATTTTGTGAACCTGTTCATCTATTCTGAGAGTTTGTTCCGCCATTCTGTGAACCTGTTCGTCTGTTTAGGGAGTTTTTCCACCATTAAGGGACCTTGTTTTGTCATTCGGGAAACTCATTTTTCCATTCAAGGAACCTATTTCATCATTTTGGGATCTCATTTCACTATTTGGGAACCTATTCCATCTCCTAGTAAGTTTGTTTCACCATTCATTCCAATAGTTTGTTTGACACCTTTTCTCATTTAGACAAGTCTAGAAATCAAATAGGTGACTAGGCCCAGCAGAGGGGCCACCAGGCCCTGAATAGGTGATCTTGACCCTTGAATAGGTGACCTTTCCCAATCCAAAGGGTCAAGTAGTTGGGGACCTAAAACTGTGTCATTTGTTGTGATCTGAACACTTTCATCACCTCTCGTTCACTCACAATCTACATATTAGTCCATTTTCATTTTCTAAAGTTCATCCATTCATCTCCTGAATCATATAGGAACATCTTAGAGTATCGCTAGGTTAAATGTTCATCATTGTTTTCTAGATCCAAATCCCCTAAACCTCATTTTAAAGGTTATTATCCAAATTGACCTAGGCGTCTGAATCCAATCATCATCCTACACATCATTCATCGTCTTCGGCTCAATCAATCCAATTCCATATCGAAGTGGATTCAGTGTCGTAAGTCATCATCCTTGGCCCAATCAATCCATTTCCATATTGAAGTGGATTTGGTGCCATAACCATCTATATGTCCTTCAACCCCCGAATCAATCAATGCCTTATGTCACCTAGGGTGATTTCCAAACCTGGTTTAGAATCCCTTACATCATCCATCATCTAATCTTGCTATTTGTTTCATCAATCAATCTCGATCCATCACCTAATCCTATCAATCTTATCCATTCATCCAATCACATTCTTATCCAATCATCCAATCTCATCCTTAATCAGTTACCCAATCTCATCCTTATCCAATCATCCAATCAGTTGATCCTTTATCCAATCCAATCAACCATCCAATCATCATTTCTAGAGTCTAGTCTCATCTTAGTCCATCTAGTAGTTTGGAATTTTCATGCCCGTTTAGAGTCAATCACAAGCTAAGAAGCAAATGGCAGAATGACAAGGTCAAGGTTCCTAGCCGAATACCCCTCAGGATTCTAGTAATGGGGAAAATATCCCTCAAGATCCTAACAATGGTGCAAATATCCCTCAAGATCCCCATAATAGTGCTTTGTCACAATCCAACACCGTTGTTCAAAATACTTCATTACCCGGTGACGAGAACATGGTCCATCAGCCTGAAGTCATCATTGACAAATACCTAAGCAATCCCACCAATGTTCAAATGATAGATCACCTCCTCGACGAGCATGGGGAAAATATTATCACCACTCTACTAATGAAGGGAGTCAAACTACCACCTAATTTTGACATGTTACAGTACACCAATGCTTAGACCCTTCCAACACCACATGACACACAAACTTCGCAAAACATTCCAAGAAATCATATGTTCCCGAGGATCCACCCATAGGAAATTGGTATCAACCTGGGTTCGAAAATGCTATGCTATATCAAGTCACCTACTATCCTCCTATTTCAGCCCCAAACATAGGATCACAACCTGATCCAAATGAACCCTATGCTTAGGTATGCCATAGTATATTCCATCCACTCCACCACTCTCATCTCATCAACCCAGCCAACCACCCATCAACACTGGGGGAAATCCCTTCCTTGCATCAGTGCCACCACTAGGACCTATACCCATAGGCAATGTCCTACTGCCACCACAAGGTAACACTCCTATGTTTCAATAGCCTCCTGTTAATCTTCACCAATTCACCACTTCATAGGAAATGCCGCGATATATTACTATCTAGCATACCGCTGTTGTTTCCATCCCATCACAACCGCATCATACACAACCCTCGCAACAAAAAATTTCATAGAAAAATGTTCCAATCCCACAATACCATACTGTCATTCCCACATAACCTCCTCATCAGGCAACACAAAATACATCACACCCTCAACAACCACCCCATGGTGCCTCTGCAGCAGTCCCACAACAATAGTACATCCCATTTCCCCCTCCTTGTCAACAACTACATACACACATCCCCATGCAAATGCAATGTAATCCTCTCACACAATACCTCTACCATTCATCTAGCACTTACATTGCTTATGCTGCTACATCTAATCCAAACATCCATGTGGCCTCTTAGAATCCACCATGGACTCAACCACCACTTTACACTAATCCTCTACAATCACATATGAATCCATATCAATAGCCATCTAATCTGCAATTACCTCCATATGCCACACAATAGCCTAACATTGAGTATAATTACCAATCAAATCCATATTACACTCAGTAACAACCAACATATCAACAACCACCATCACAGCAACAGGGCACTTCCACATCCTCGGTCTACCAGGCTCCACATAATTCCACATCCACTTCATATTATCAGCAACAACCACCTCATCAACAAACACCCTCCACCTCTTAGTACCAAAATTTGTCATTGTCCTATCCACCTTATGTAAATCCACAGCTCGCTTACGCTAATTAGTATCAACCTACACCCTCATATGACCCCAATGCTTCCACCCCAATGCCATCCTACCAAACATATCTGCCCTACAATAAACCCAATCCAACTAATCCAACTCCACCTGTTAATAAAGATCTAGAAGAGCTTAAAGCTGCATTTAAAGATTTAAAAGCAGGCATGTCCAAAAAATCTTTCAAGTTTGAGGATATTTTCCCCTATCTTTTTGATTCTTCAATCTCACGTATCCCCTTTCTGAGACATTTCAAGATACCCAAGTTTTAAAAGTATATGGTAACCAAATATTCGAAAGCCCATCTACAAGAGTTCTATGCAAAATGTCAAGATGTCCAACATTGTCACAATTATCTCCTACACTTGTTTCATAGGAGATTAGGAGGGCCGACCTTAGATTGGTTCATGGGTCTCAAGAAGGGGACAGTTTCTACCTCTACTAATATTTCTAAAAAAAAATTTAGATAGTTCTCCTTTAACTTGGAGGACATTGACACTTTAGGCCTCTTGAAGGAGAAGCAACATGACAGAGAAACCTTCGCTAAATACCTATAGAGGTGGTGAGTACTAGTTAGCCGCATGAAATATCATCCTATCAAGAAGGAAATGGTAACCCTCTTTGTGGCCAATGCTCATCTTGAGATGGCACATTCTCTTAATCTTTGTTGTGTCACTACCTTTTCGAAGGTTACCAAAAAGGGTCCCATTATTGAGAGAGCTCTTGTTTACAAAGGGAAAATTAAACTATATAACTCAGATAAGGATAAGTCATTTGGTGACAAATCTCATTACTAGAATAAGAACAAGAATGCATTCAACAATGGTGTCACCAACACTAAACATGTTCAGGTGGCCAATAACTCTTAGAGGCACTAGTACGCCCCTCCACAAGAATCCATTCCTAATGCCATATCTGTACCACAGGGGGCGCCTCATCCCCCTCAACAATCCAATCAAAACAATTAAGGGAACGTCAAACGTCAATTCACTCAACTAGGAGAACCCTTGAGAGTTTTCTTCAATAGGTTATTGCAGGTCAAGTATCCCATCACATATCTTGTGATGAAACCTTTTGATGAATCCAATCCTAAACCCGCTTGGAACAAATAAAATGAGTATTATGATTTTCACAAGAATAAGGGTCATTCCACGAACAAATGTCAAGGTCTAAAAACATATATCCAAGATCTTATAGATCGAGGAGATATCCATGTGGATGCCAACCAAGCCTCGTCGTCCAATGCTCAATTACAATATATCAAAATTCTTTCCCAAAGCATAACCAAGGTCCAAGCACATCCAACACAAATCTTGGACCTAGTAACAATAACAACCAAGATAACAACACTAATATTATCACCTACAAGAAAGTCTTGTTTAACTATGAGACTCTCATCACGCATATTAGGCAAGTGGAACCACATGTGTCTATGATACATGTAAAAGGAAAAGACCCTCAATGTGTTGTCATAGCCTACTGAATGCACATCACTATTCTTGGAGCCTCCATGACAACCCCATCAGCTCCTATAAAATCTAAGTATAACATCCTTGACCATCTAGGAAAGACTACAACACAAATATCTATTCTAGATTTGCTAAAGTCTTCTCTTTCCCATCAGGAAATCTTAATGAAGGCTTTACAGGATTCCTGTGTCCCTAATGACATCAATCCCACACAGTTTCAAGCTTTAGTGGGACATCTTTCATACTCTTACCAACTAGGTTTCAGCCAAAATGACATGCCTGCCATCAACTTTAACCACAATAGACCCCTCCCTATAGAGGTTCTTGTCACCAAACATAAAGTAAAAAGGGTCTAGATAGATAATGGCTCTACTATAAATCTTTGTACATTGAAGTTTATCAAGTAGGTAGGATATACCCATGTTGATCTAAGGAATCAAATTATCACTATCAATTCCCAAATAATCAAATAATCAAATAATCCAGAAAGAGACTCTGAAGGGGTTATCATTCTTCTAGTTCAAGTTGGCCTAGTTGTACAATACATCACTTTTCACGTCCTTGATCTAGACCTCCCCTACAATCTTCTTGGTTGACCATGGATCCATGTCGTGCAAGCTATCCCATCGACCTATCATCAATGCTTGAAGTTCCCATTCAATGGGATGGAAGTTACAATACAAGTTGATCCCCAACCATTTGAATATTGTCGGTAACTCGAAGCTTCCTTTCCTCACTCTCATTATTGACCAGGAGTCAGAATGGGACCACCTCAAGAATCCTCATCCAATCCATCCTCTAATCCATCACCCACCACCTCATCTGCTCCATCTACATCTAATCCCTCCATCACCAAGGTCCAGATCATTGACAAAGGATGTGGTGAGTATGAGAAGCACACTGCTTTGAATGTGGCAACCAAGCCACCATCACAACATACATATGGCTAACCT
This sequence comes from Sequoia sempervirens, assembly GCA_007258455.2. NCBI lineage: Eukaryota > Viridiplantae > Streptophyta > Pinopsida > Cupressales > Cupressaceae > Sequoia > Sequoia sempervirens. Next base: position 214,618,094 of record VDFB02000002.1, on the reverse strand, counting down.
TCCATTTCTATATCAAAGGAAGAACAAAAGACAGTCACCTTTAGCATTAAATATGTGGGAACCAACACCTTTGTATCTTTTGTGCTACCATAAGATGCACCTAAAGATGATATAAGCTAGTGGATATATTGTGAAGAACCTGAGCCTACTCCTCCCCTAAAGGAATAATTTCAAGCGATGTATCCTTGGCCCTCTTAGTACACCGAGAAGTATAATTATCAGGGAGGAGATCTTGGTCTAGAAGAGCTAGGAAGAAAGTAGCCAATTGATGCTTCCATAGGTCTGAAAAACTCAGGATTAGGCTATGATAAAAAGAAAAAGGGTCCTGCAGTATTAGCTAGTACTTCTAACAATGTCGGTGTGGATGATGGTCTTTTGGAAGATATACCAGAGGAAGATTCTATCATACACATGTGTGATGATGTAGATCATGTTGACCTTTCCTCCATGTTTGAATTCCTATCTGTTTGTACCATCATCCTTTCCCTTTTCCATCTTGAACTCATAGACTAGGACCTACGTGATAGCACACCAATCAACTCACTTCCCTCAATGGACACATATGTACATCTCATGGGATTAGGGGAATATGAATGCCCTAGTTGCTAAAATAAGAAAAAGAAAAATAAAAAAGGGTCACCTATTGAAAACCTCCTTGAGGCAATTCTTGACTCAGAAAAAGTCAAAACAAAGGATGTATCTAATAGTGAAAATGTCAATGAGGTGCTAGAATATGGGGATGTTCATCTTCCCCTTGTGGGAACACAGTTGTCTAAACGATCATCCATTATGAATGAGGAAATGCAAGAGGTAAATTTGGGAACTGAAGAGGATCCCAAAATCACATATGTATCCAAAGCACTCTCAGAGGAAGAATATTTTATAATTTTTCAACTTAGATCTTGCTTTGGTTGTACACCATCTAGATGTGCATCCTAATGCAAAAATGGTTAAGCAAAAGATTCACAAAATGCATCCACAAGTTTCCCTATTGGTTAAGAAGGAATTGGAGAAGTTCTTGGAGGCTAGATTTATAAGACCCATTGACTACTCCAAGTGGATCTCCAACGTTGTGCTAGTAGCAATGCCCAATGGGAATGTCAGGGCCTGTACAGATCTTAGAGACCTCAATAAAGCCTATCCTAAGGATGATTTCCCCTTGCCAAACATTGATATGTTGGTCGATTTAACTATAGGACATGAGATTTTATCCCTCATGGATGGATTCTCTAGATACAATTAGATTAGAATCTCACTTGAGGATCAACATAAAACAACATTTACCACACCTTGGGGCACATTCTGTATAATGTCATGCCCTTCAATCTTAAGAACATAGGGGCAACCTACCAACATTCCATGACAATCATCTTTCATGACCTTATCCATATAATCATGGAAGATTATGTTGATGATCTATTAGGGAAATCAAGAACCAGAATAGAACACCCTGAAGTCCTAAGGAAAATCTTTCAGCGATTGGAGCACTACAAGTTGTGCTTGAATCCAAAAAAGCATGTGTTCAAGGTTATGTTAGGAAGGTTGTTGGGATTCATTGTATCCAAAAGAGGTATAGAAGTAGATCTAGCAAAAGTCAAAGAAATTATGGATATGCCTCCACCTCGCAACCTGAAACAGTTAAGGAGTCTCTAGAGTAAGCTACAATCCATTAGAAGATTCATAACAGTTGGTAGATAAGTGTCAACCATTCACCCACCTCCTGAAAAAGAACACATCCTTCAAATGGGATCCCATGTGTTAGCAAGGTTTTGACAAGATCAAGGAATATTTGGCTCATCCTCCTATCCTTATGCCTCTGATCCCAAGGAAACCACTCTTGTTGTACATTTCAACTACTTCAGTGGCACTTGGGGTATTTTTAGTACAACATGATGAGTCATCCAGGGAGCTTGCAATTTACTACTTTAGTCTAACCTTAGTCGGTTATGAAATCAACTATTATTTAATGGAGAAAGCCTGCCTAGTTGTAGTTTCCTATTCACAAAATCTTAGGCATTACATGTTCAGTCATCTAGTAAAGTTAATATCAAAAGTTGACCCACTTAAGTACTTGTTATCCAAAACAACCTTGGCTGGTTGTATAGTTAAATGGGTCATGTTGCTGAGAAAATTTGACATAGAATATGTGGACCGCAAAGCTATTAAGGGATAGGTGATAGTGGATTAGTTAGTTGATACTCCCTTGGTTGATTCACATCCTTTGGTACCAAAATTTCCTAATGAGGAGGTTATTATAGTGGCAGAAGCAACCGCATGGACACTATATTTTGATGGATTGTACAGACATAATGGATCGAGGGTAGGCATATTGTTTGTCACTCCCCAAGATGATTATATTCCAAAGTCATTCAAATTGGCCTTTCCATGCACAAACAATATAGCTGAATACAAAGCTCTTCTCATTGGTCTTAGAATCACAATCAAATGGAACATTACTTGTAGAAGTTGAAAAACCAACTTCACAATCCCCAAGAACACCTCCAAGAAATCACCTATCACACGCACAAATATTCAAAACAAGAAATGAAACAAGTTCTATAAACTCTGAGAGCAAACTTGTGCAAGCAAAAATCAGAAATCGTTGATTATTGAGGATAACTGTTTTACAAATAATACAAAAGTCTTCAAAAAGGAAATGATGCAATAAACTAGAAAAAGACAACCCTAATCTTATCTAGAGAAAAAAGATAGCTCAATAAGATAAGATAAGAATTAAATAATATTTATCCTAGGAAATAAAATATCCTAAGTAAACTTACACTAAAGTGTAATTAGATAATTAATTACACCAACATTACTCACTTAAAGGTCTTTGGCGATTCACAGTTAGTCATGAAGCAAGTTAATGATGAGTTTCTAACAAAGGATGAGAAGCTATTTCCTTATAAATACATGGTCGATGACTTTAAGAAGTCTTTCACCTCTATTCAGTTTGACCAAATTCCTAGAATATAGAACAAATTTGTTGATGCACTGACTACAATTGGTTCTTTAATTGACATGCCCAAGGATCAAACATATTGTGATTTCCTGGTAGAACAACTCTTAATCCCCATGTACATCCCTGAGAATGAGATGGTGTGTGAAATCATAGGTCCTAGGTCCCCATGGTATCATGATATCTATGCCTATCTTAATGATAACATCCTACCTGCTGAGCTTAAATGCAGCCAACACAAGTCATTCATCCAACACACAACCCATTACACCATCATAGGTGATACTCTTTATCATCGTGGATATGACGGAACTCTTCTTCGATGTTTGAATGAGACTGAATCCCACACTGCATTGACAAACGTACACAATGGTGTTTGAGGGGCCTTAGCTAAGAAGATTCTCAGGGATGGTTACTATTGGCCTACATTAGAGCATGACTCTTGTGAATTTGTGAAGAAGTGATTACCTTGCCAACAACATGCGGACCTAATACATGATCCTACTCAAGATCTACATCCCATCGTAGCACCATGGCCTTTTTTTCAGTGGGGTTTCAATCTAGTTGGAAAGATATACCCTCCATCCTCTGATGGCCACACCTTTATTATCACTTCCACTGAGTACTTCACCAAATGGGTGGAAGCAATGCCACTTTCATAGATAACAGGTACTCAAATATCAAAATTCATCCCTTACCATATTCTTTACAGATATGGTATCTCCTCCACCATCATTTCTAACAATGGAAAACCATTAAAAAACCAATCTATAAAAAATGTGTGTGACGCCTTTCATATCCAACATCGGTGATCTATTCCCTATTACCCTCCATGTAATTTACATGAAGAAGCCAATAACAAAAATTTAATTAAAATCTTGAAAAAGGTTGTCAACAACACTGGCTGAGATTGAAACCTCCACATCCATCCACACTCCCACTGAAGCCATTCCATATTCCCAAGTGTATGGTGTCAAAGCCATATCGTTGATTGAAGTTGAGATCCCCTCGTTGAGAATATCCTTGAAGAATCTCATCACTGAAGAATATGCACAAGTTGTTGGCCTTGCTCAGTTGGAGTTGTTAGATGAAAAGAAGATCAAAGCATACAATCATCTTCAAGCGTATCAAAATACTCTTAAGAGAAGTTACAACAATGAGGTCCATCCTTGACAATTCAACATTGGAGATCTAGTCCTTAAAGAGAATCAACGTACCCAATAGGACAAAGACAAGAAGGGAAAGTTTGAGCCTAATTGGTTGGGTCCCTATGTTATTACAACAAAGTATGGATCTGGGGCATATCACCTTGCCATACCTAAAGGGGAACCCCTTGAAGAGCCTATCAACATCATGCACCTAAAGAGGTTTTATACCTAATCAGCTGGGTCCTCCTATCCTGCCAAAATTAGAAAAATACAAAAAAAGTAAAAAATTATCCAAAAATAAATAAAAATAAATAAAAAAGACAAAAATCCAAAAATAGTAAAGAGAAATAATTTGTCCTATTGTGAAAACCACCCTTGGTGGCACCTTGGATAAGTACGGTTGGTGAAAACCTGGTAACAGGCATCATCCATAGAGAGCTTAATCATTATCTACCTTGTGTCCTCATTACTACAAGTCTCCATCCATCCTATCCTCACATCTAATCCTAACATCCTATCCTATCCTAACACCTCATCCACATCTTGTCCTTGGTCACTTGGTATTTTTTGATTGAGCATTGGAAGATATGCACTAGCTATCCACAATCTTGAGCATTTTAATCCTAATCTAAGCCTATGTTGGTCTTGCATCATCATCTTGTGTCCTCCATCACATTAACCATCATCGCTTGTCCTTCATTTGTCCTCCATTGCCTTGTTGTGTCAGTCCTTTGTCTTTTATCTTTTTTATTTTCCGAACTACGTTGCCCCTATGGTTTCACAAAGGCAAGGTTTATCATTTGATCCTCCCCTGGGGCATTTGTCCATTGTGCCTTTCATCATCCATCATCGGTCTCTATTGCCCTCTTTCCGCCTTTATCCATGGTCTTTTATTGAACTATGAGGGCTCTGTGCTTTCACATAGGAAAGGCTAATCTATTATCAACCCCCAAGCCCCTAGGTTTGTAGGGTGTGTCAGTCTTGTGTCTTCTATCGTGTCATCAAGTGTGTCCCTATCTAGCTGGTTCTTAATAAATGAGATCCTCTAGTATCAGGAGATCTTATTGGTGTTGAATATCCTACTTCATTTGGGTCATTTTAGTTTAGTTTCCATGTTTGGTCTCAATAGGATGCATCCTTCCTAATAGACCTCATCAATCCCATCCATCCCTTTTGATCCTATGGCAAAGATGTTTGAAATTGATTGTGATCTTTTGTTAATTTTGGCTTTTTCTTATCATTTCAGCTCACTATTACAACTTGTCAAGATCACCATGATCTATCATATTATGGTGTGTTTTGATTGGTTCACATAGGGACATATCTTGATATTTTTGCTTGTTGTTGTCTACTGGGTTGCCTCACATAGTACCCACCAAGATCCCTAAGATCTTGTGTTACATTGGGGTATCCCTTTGTGCTTGTGGTTATCCCAATGCCTGGCCTGACCAAAGTCTTTGTCACTTTAGGGTGTTGGGATAGCCTTCTTTTTTGCTATGTTTGTTTTATGCATCAGACACTAATGTGCCTTGGTTTCACATACCTTGGCACCTGGTGTCTTATGCTATAGCAAAAATTAGTGCTCTAAGGATCAAAAATGATATTAGGATTGCATTTCATGATCGATATTGTTGCATTGCATTCATACCTATCATATGACCTATGATTTTGGTTGTGCAAATATTCACCTTCCATCTCCCATTCTTCTCAGGATACTAATGGTTCTTGACAAGTGTAGTTTCACACCCATCTTCCTTGTATTTTATAATGATTACAAGGAAAGTACTTGCCATTTCATCCTACAACTACCACCTACCCTCATTACCATGTAAGTCCTTATTGACACTTATGCTCATATTGCATTTCATTTCATTTTATAGGTTCAAGCAATGCATCTCATGTTACATTATAGGTTCATTTCCTTTTATCCCATTTGCATTATCATATCATATTAAGTTGTTTATATTAGTCATGTTTAGTTATTCTAAGCATCTTAGATTCATTCATTTCCATATTAGTTTATACCATTAACATATTTTATGCATCGCCACCTAGATCACAAGTTGTTAGGTCCATGTCCGTAATAGATAAAGTCATAAATCATACATCGCATCCTACATTACACACATTAGTTGTCATACATATCATCTATCTCATCCATTTAAACATCAACATATACATGCATTACATCATCATGATCATCCATCATACACTCATAAACATACACATATGCATAAATAGAATCATCCATCATACTCATAACATGGTGTCAATAAGGACTATCACATATCATATAAAAATCAAAATCAAATGTCCACCACATAGTCCATAATAATTTCCATTAATATCATCCAAATACATGTCCATCGTATACATCAAAATCATAAAATAAAGTACAAGTACAAGGCTATGAATCAAATATAATCACTGCTACTCTGACTGTCCATCCACCCTACACCTATCAAAAATTGGTAGCCAGTCATCTACCAAATGAGATGCCCATGTCCGACCTCTGTGGAGAGTCAGGCACTGGACCTCTATGAGGGTGAGGCACCTGAGAATCGCTATATCCTTGGGTCTGTGTTCCTAGTGATTGGGATGGCATGGGAATCTGAGGAGCCTGTTGGACATAGTGAAATGTGCATTATGCTGAATCTGGAACCGCATGCTAATAAGCGACCATCTAGAAGGTTTCCTCTCTCATATGCTCACCTTTCTCAACAACCTAATATCGAGCTATATTTATCTCATGCCTATATCTGCCTTATTCCTTGGTGATGACCCTCCTCTCTTGTGCCCATGCCTCCTGGGCTAACTGTAGTTGAGAAATCTCTCCCTATAGCTGATATCTCACTATATCTCTATCCTCCTCCATAGCCCATGCTTGTGCATCTCCAACATCTCTCTCTCCCTGTAGTGTCTATATCTCTATCCCTGTCTCACCACTACTAGTCTATAGTGCATGTACCCGTACCTCTATGGCATCCCTCTCCCCCTACATAGCCTATTCCTATACTTGTGCAACATCCCTCTCCCCCTACATAGCCTATGCCTACACCTGTGTTATATCCCTCTCACCTCAGAGGGCCAGCACCTCTTTTTGTGCTATGTCTCTCTCCCTTTGCAAAATCACCAACCGCACCTCTGCTACCTCTGCCCTCACTAGTATCAAACCTCTATCCCCAAGTGTTTCCTCTACTACAAACACCCTGTCCTAGAGCTTAGCCCTCTCCCTTAGCAGTCTTGTCACTTGTACCCTCAACTCCTCCATCTCCCTCTCTACCTACTGCCCAACCTCTACTAATACCTGATTTGCTGCTTCTTTAGGCTCTTGCTGACCTCTAGCCTCTAATATGGTCATCTTCGCTTGTAATTTGTAACTATGCCAACTGACCCTGGCCAGCTCATTGTGTCCTCTCTACACCTCTGCTCCCAAGTCATCTCTCTCCCTCTCCATATCCTAAAGTTGTGAGGATAAGTGGTCAAACATGAATCCATAATCCCTATGTGCCTCTTCCTATATCCTAGCTACATCTATCTATAGCTTGCTCCTCTCAACCCCAAGTCTATACACCTCAACCTCTACTCTATTATCCATAGTCTCACCTGGGCCCCCCTCAATAATATGGAAGGGTCCTCAGGTGGTACATATGGTATCACCACCAACGACTCCACCACTACCTCCATATCATCCTCTTATGGCTCATGCTCTTGCTCAGCCCTGATCTCCCCTTGAGCTCTCCTATGTTGTCTCCTCCTCCTCACTACCCTCATTTGCTATCCTGTGGTCCTCACCTCCACCTCAGGCTCATCCTTCTCATCCATCATCTCCACATCACACTCCTCGTGCTCCTACTTGACCATTCTCTCCACCTGAACTCTCCTCATCTATCTCTTCCTCCTTTCCCTTATCTGTTGTCTTGTAGCCCCTGCCTCCACCTTAGGCTCCTCTCTCTCACCCCTCGTCTCCATGTTGTGCCCCTCTCTCTCCTACTTAATCACCACCTACTCCCTCCTTCGCCATATCCTCCACCTTGTTGCCCTCACCAACTATCATGTAGCCCCTACATCCTCTTATCCTATCTCATGATGTCTTGTCATCCCAACCACCTCCTGGCCTCTCCTCTACTGAGCTCTCCCCCTCCCTCTCCTCTATGACACTGGCCTTAGCTCATCCTCTGGACCAAAACCTAGTGCCTCTGTAATCGGTTCCTCTGGTGTAATCCTCTGCCACTGACAATTGTGAAACCATTCAGCATATCGATGTGTCACTCCTGCCTCTACCTCCCCTCTAGTCCTACCTAGGTAGGGTACTAGCTGCAATGTCTCCTAATGGTCCCTCACGAAATCGGGCATAATTGACTCTCCCCATTGCCACTCTTGCGAGATCCACCTAAAAATATCTAGTGCATGGGGAATGTCTTGCAATAGCCCAAACTATCTCATCACCTTGTCTGACTTGTGTGCCTCTACTATAAAAGGCTCCCTCCCAACTATGCAGCATCTAGTGTAGAAGTAACCTCTATGTCTCGCCTTATCTCCCCTCCATGATAAAAATTGTTGTGTCATGTATGACCTCCACACTATGTGATCCTCCTGTAGGTCATCTATTTTCCTCCTCCATCTATCTAGATCCACAAGCACATCATAATGAAACACCCATCCATACTCTACCCCATACCACCATGCTAATGGTGCTATCTCATCATGTATCCTTGCTCTCACCACTCCTAGCCTAGCCACACTAATATGATCCCAGGCCCATACCTATAGTAGGGTCACTTGCATCAAGTTGAGGCCCTCTTAATAGCACATAAAGTGCATATCCTGTTACAACTAAGCTGATATGCATGTCCCCCATGCAAACTACCCCTCTCTCCCCTTGAAAATATGTTGAATCACCTCCATATATGTCAGGCTATAGAAATACCCACTCTGATATGGTATCAACAACTCACTGATCAACGCACAAAGGTAGAGTGGTAGTGGTGGCACCCCCACTACTAAACAATCGTTCATGTCTAACCCCTTCCTCTGAATAAGAAGGTCATCTCGCCCAAACAACACGAACATCATACGATCCAACTTCTCTCCCATAGAAGTCATCACACTCACTAGGTGCCCTGCTATAGGGAGCCTTAATATCTACAATACATCCTCTAGCATCACCGTCATCTCCCCTATCAGGAGATGGAATGTTTAGGTTGATGAATCCCACCACTCTATGAGCATTGTCAACATAGCCTGATGTGCTCTAGTCGTAGGATATCTTGTCAGGTGTAGCAATCCTGCCTGTGATAGGGCCTCCTAGCCTACCCCATTCATTAATCTAATCATCACCTGTAGTACCTCAGACCACCTCTCTCATGTCTGTAAACTCTCACACCTCTACATCCATATCATATCACTATGTCAGTCCTCTCATCTTTTCTATCATTTCCTGGCCCTGGGTTATCTTCTAACTAATTTTTCTTGCCCCTTTTTTGGCCCAATTTCCCCAATTTGCCTTTGTTTTTTTTTTGGCCCTCTCTCCCTATCTGAGGTGGTGCCACCCCTATTGTGGCACGACTGCCTCTTTTGGGGTGGGGTTACCCCTCGAGGGGTTGGGCTACCCCTCAAGGGATGTGGCCACCCCTATTGGGGAGTGGCCACCCCTTAAGGGGCATGACCTCCTATCAAGGGGTGCAACCACCCCTACTCAAGGAGTGGTTGGCCCTTCTGTGGGTGACACCACTTTATTCTGGGAAGACTCATTCTGAGCCAGTCCCAAGGAAAGTTTGTCCTCCCCTCTTTCCCTCCCGCCTACTTTAGGAACTTCTTTTTTATTTTTTGGGGAGGATTTCCCACTAATTGGACAAATTCCACCCCTTCCCATTACCTCTATCACACTATTCTAACCCTACCCCATAGAACAAAATCCCAATTTTTCCCCCAACCCATTTTTCTAATCTATCCCCCTCCCAAAACCCATGAGTTTAAAATGCATAAATACTTAAAAATATCATAAACAATGCTTAAAATAACTAAGAGGGTTTTGAACCTAACCTGGCATGGAACCACACACCGGTGGTAGAACACCTACACCTCATTTGCCTGATGGATGATGTCATCATCGTAGTCATCAAGCATCATCATCTCCTTGTCTCCTCCTCCTCTCCTCTCTCTTTCTCCTTCAACTGTCAGGTGTGAAAATGAGGAACAGTAACTCTAAATTCACTATAAGTAACTTTCCCCCCATTTTTAAATTACTTTTAAGTGAGGTATTTTTACTTTTTATTTAACCTTTTTTTAGCCCTAATTAATTCTCAATCTTCCGCTGGCCGCCATTCGCACACTATGTGTCTGTTTGACTCCATTCAAAAGCCGATCTTCATGGTTTTTCGTGCTCTATCCACTAGTGCTTCCATTTCTTCATATTTAGAAGTCACTCGAGGCCCCTTTTTCTTCCCCATCCACCCTCTCGAGGGGGCATACACTACAATTTTCCTTTGTTCCTCCATTACGTTCATTTCCTTGTGGGACTGAGGCATCTCCCTCCATTTGCCCCTATTTGGGCAGCTCATGCAACTTCTCCCATGCTAGGGCATCATGTTCTAGTCATTTCCTCTATTGAGTCATCTACATTTTATTTTTCTTTAAAACATTGTTATTCTAACAATATTTCGAAGAGGGGAAAAATGTAGACATTCAAATTTGACCACTCACATATGGTCAAATACACATATCCTCCATCGATATTAATTAAATTGATTTATTTAATTAATATTTCCTCATTTACCTAAAGTTTCTAAAGTATTTAATTTAATAATTAAATATTTTACCTTTAGGCCCCTTTCCTCTCTAAATTAAATAAATACATCAATTTATTTAATTTAGTCACTTAACCTTTTTGAATTTAAATCAATTTTAAATTATTATTTTCTCTCTCCTTTTCATATCCTCCATAAACTTCTTCTAATCTAGATTAGTTTAATTAATCCATGATTAGGATGTGCACACCCTTAATCAAGGATTAATGTCACATCCTCCAACTTTGGCCACTTGCCTCTAATCCTTCATTAATCTTCTTAATCATGTATTTGCACAACCTTAATCTAATCGCATGCCATCTATGGAATATCCTCTATGTCAACCTTCATTATCAATTTCTTCATTTGGCATTGACATCTTTACCATGTGAATTTAAAATTCACATTTATTCCTTCAATGCATTTCTCTTCCCCATGCGGCTCTTTGACTTGTCTCATTACTCACATGGGTTAAAGTCCTTCTTTTTGGGAACCTTGTCTTATACATGAGTTATTCCCAATCAAATGAATTTAAAATTCACATTTATTATACCAACCACTTCTCTCTTCCCCATGATGATGTGTGAAGAATTTTAAAATTCCTCACATGCCACCATCATTCTCACTTAGGGACAAGAAGTTCATTTTTGAGTAAATCTTCTCCCCTTCCAATGTACTTTCAAGGTACTTGTCCTTCCTCTACCTCACTTTTCCTTCCTCCACCTCATTTGTACCCTCTCCATCTCACTATGTGCTTTTGACACTTCATCTTCCACATGGAAAGATATGAGGGCTTGTGAGTCCTCAACTCATCATAGCCCTCCACCTTGGCCATGGTGGCTCAACCCTGATTGTTGAATTCTCTAGAGAATTCACTTTTTCCTATAAAAAGGCCTCTCTTCTCATTCATTTGGGCTAATCACACATACACATATTTTGCAATCAAGCTTTCCAACTTAAGAATTTTCTTTGCATTCAAGCCATTCTTGCATACTTTCCTTCATTCATCATTATTGCATATTTTGAAGCTCTCATTACATCCTTTTGCATTGCATCCATCATATCACTTAGCTCATTTTACATCCCTTTGCATTACATTTTCCATCAAAGGAGCACACACTCAAGCTTCAACCAAGGACCAACCAATTAGATCAACACAAATAAGGTATAATCAATGTTTTTATCATTCTTTTGTTTATGTTTAACTTAGGCTAATCTCAAGGTTTTGTTGTGTTGTTTCTTGCATTTACTTTCTTTTTTTGCATATATAGAGTAGAAATAACATTGCACACACAGTGAAATTCCTACCCTTCGTGAAATGGTCAGAAGGAAAACGTAAAGCCAAATGGAGAGAGGGACCAACACGTGGGTGGGGGGCTTTGAAAGTGATTGTGGAATTAATAGAGGTTGAGGCAGTGATGGTTAAGGAAAAGGATGAAGCGAATCGGCTGAAGAAGTTGGAGCAATAGGAGAATTTGGAGTAGTGACCTTAGGGGAAGAAGAAGAATGGGACCTCTATGGAAACTATGGCGAGTAGCTCGTCTACAACTCTACAATTAAAATAATCCCCTGCCATGAATTTGAGTTTTTTGGCTGTTTGTAGTTAGTTTTTTGGGGGTTTTACAAGACTATGGGAAACAAAAAAGGAGTTTTTGGCTTGTAAGGTAGTTAGTAGTTATTCATAAAAGACGGTGAATGTAATTTTGAGTGAAATTTTTGATTCTGAAATAGCTGTTAAGGACTGATAGTAAATTCACTACAGATAAACTATAAATTTTAAAAACAATGAATAGATAAACTCTCCATCCATACAAATATAATCTCAAAAATATTGTAAATAAGGAAATTAATAGTTTGAATGCAAGTAATCTATCTTAATTATCCAACATTAATATTCTCTAGTTGTCACCTAAAATTGATTTAATAAGTAATAAGCACTTACTGGTAATCATGCCTTCCCACCAAAGTGGCTTATATAGATAAGAATAACCTCCCACTCCTACAATAATTTTTTCATGGTCATTGTTAGTATGTAAAAATAAATTTGGAAAGAAAAAAGTTGCAAAGATAGAATAGAATGAAGACTCTAAAGAAGCTATTTTCACATTGTAGCTTTCTAACAATCCAACATGACATTGAAGCTTAGTGTTTGATTTTTGTTCAACACAAAAACATGAACTAAGCAATGGGATAGAACACTAAAATCAATTTATTTTTCAAAATAACTTAGTATATACTCAAATGTGAAAGGAAATGAAAGCATAATCAAAGAAATGTGTTAAAAGGGCACCTCTATTTATGTGTAGTACAGGTGGAAATTGTCTAAATTTTCAAGTTCAATATTGAAATTTTATTTAAAATTGAATTATAAATGTCCTTAGTTGATCATAAGTAACTAGTAGATAAAGCTAACTATTTCAAGGTATTGACCATCATTTTTACACATTCCTTAATTATCTACTAAAAAAATAAATCTTGCATAGAATATATATATTTCTAACTTGAAGATCATATTTATAGTCATGGATTACATGAGGTATAGGTCAGGTCTCTAGTTGATATATAATTATTTCAAATCTAAGGTCTTAAGTTGTCCTGCCCAATAATCTTTATTCCAATCTTTAAATGACATAAAATATTGAGGCTTATCCTTTGTTGTTGTCAAATTCTCAATCAAACCATCTTAAGGTATGTCATACTAAAAGTTCGTTCTTAGGACCAAAAAATATAAGTTTTGAGAGTTCCACTCAATCTCAAGGCCAAAAGCATAACATCTAGCTTAAAACAGGTACAAACCAAAATATTCAAATAGTACAGTGATATCTTCAACAAAACCTTAAGTACTTAAATCCTTCCATGGTTTTTTGTTGATGTAATTAAATTATCATAGATGATCTAAAAGGCCCAAGGGCCTTCATTTTTCTTGTAAGTTGTAAGCCCTAAAAACAAGTTAGTCAATCATTAAGGTAAATACATGACTGAAACATGGGTGAGGTAACAATCATCAAGGTGATTACATGACTAGAACAAGTGTGAGGTAACAGAAGGCATTATACCTCTGTCCTTATCACCCAAATCAAGATTTGAGGCAAGCGGAGGAATATAGCCTACTCACTGCTTCTGCACAATAAACTTTAATCTATACTTTATTTATAAATGTTCTAAAAAAGAATGTCATATGACCACCAAAATAATTTCAACTATCACAATTGTATGATTTGACATCAACACCATCTCATCACAAAACCATCAATTATAATTTAATCATGACTGAGGAAATACATACCTAGTACATCCTCTTCAATACAAGGAAGGTGAGCTCAATCACTTGTTAAAGCCAACAAGTACTCCACAACCTCTCTCCTCCTAGCAAGTAACACCTCTTGAGTTCTCTCAATGGACCCTTCTTCCCATCAAGCTTCAATATGATGGAAAGTTTTTGATGCAAAAAAAATTGGATTTGGACAAATCATCACAAAACAAGCTGATACAAACAACCAATTGATTCACAAAACTCTTCCAAATCACTCCTTTGCAAAAACTCTTCAACTCATATAGTAGGTCTGTAGACCCATATTTTTTACTTTATCTCACAATGAACCACTCAAAAATCAATCTATCTACTCTTTTAGACACCCTTTAAGGAAAATTATAACTTACCTTCAAAACCATCATGGGTCACTTTGGACCATCTCATGCAAAACCTAGAAACAACGTTGTCCTAATAGACCAATTAGGTCTCTGTTTCCAAGGAGGTTCCTCAAATTATTTTCTCCAACTCCAAAAAACCACTCAGATCTTCTTACCAGTCAACATAGGGCCCTAATCAACAATATTTAGATGGTAAAAATCTCATCTAATATTTGTAACTAAAAACCCTCACTTTACACTAGCTTGAGGTAGGGTTTATTCAAAAATGGCATTACCAACCTCTTACAGCTCTACCACCACCTCCAAAACTATTCATTATTCCTACACATGCTTACAATATGAATTGGTCAATCGTGAACTTCTTAATGACTTCTAGACTCAAAACTCAAATTGACGTAAGACCTCCATGAATCAACATTTCACAAATACCTTGGTGCTCTTGCACTAGTTTTTAAATGTTTAATTCAAGAAGAAATAGAGCTATTCAGATATACAAGTCAAAATCAAATAAATTTTTACATTTATGTATTGGTATTGCACACTCTTTTATTAAGGCTCGGACTATGGTTTTCCTAATTTTTGCCTCTAGATTCCAGGTTAGAATCTTATAAAACTTAAATAGTGTACATACCAACCTCCACTTTACTATCACAATGACCTCTATTACTATTTTCCCCCTTAATCCATCATAGTACCATTTCCAGGAGTCACCCAGAGGTCTCTAGAAAATGATAAGGTGTAATAAAAAAGAGGGGTGTATACCTCTATCCCAACCATAGAGGTTTTCTATGGTCGGGTAAAACCCCACCTTGAAACCCCAAACCATATAAACTTAGTGCTCCACAAGGACTCGTCCCCTACCTTGGTACCCTTCTCCCCATCCCAGAAATGTTTCGAGGACTTGGGGGACGTGAAAGCTTCTCGCTACCTTTGCATGTCACAATGACACAAACCTGAGCTCCAATTTTGATACAGACCTACCAGTTGCATCTGCCGATTAGGGACAACCATATGTTTTCTATGTTTTTGTCATTTTATAGTTGAAACTTGAAGCCTTTGGGAATTTTTTTATAATTCTTATTTAATATCTATGCACATTGACAATAAAAGAATTTGAATTTTGTTACTTTGTTTGTCAATTCTTATGTGAAATCTCAATTCAAGTCTAATGTTATGTATTAATCTTCTACAATGCCTATGATGAATGCTTTATCAATGTTCTGATCTAAATATTTGAAATTTCTCTATATTTTTTAAAATTTCCCTATTTTTTATAGTCGTCCCCTACCATCACCTAGAAAATGACCCAAAAGTACCCCCATACGAAAAACACATCCCATTGTCCCCTGTCATCCCCGTCCCCAAAACTTGGGGGAGCATAGTCTAAACTTGATTTTATGAAAAAAGACATTTAGGCATACATGAAAATCTGACTCTACAACATTGAAAACACCAAATAACAATAGCTATAGGAAAAACTAACTTAAGTAGACAATATATGCAAGATGTGGAATTGTAGAAAAAACACTTGAATTGTTTGAAAGAATGCCTCAAAGAGATGTCATCTCATGGAATGAAATGATTGACTGCAAAATGTGCACAAAATGGATTTTGCAAGGAACCTCTCAATCTTTGAATTAATGAAGCACTCTGGAACACATCCTAACATTGTAAGCTTTGCTTGCGTTCTAGGTGCATGCAGTCATGTAGATTTAGTGGATGAGGGCTGCACATACTTCACATGTCAGTAACCCTTATTGCATTACAATTTACATATATAGTTGATCATTAGGTGTGCATGGTTGATTAACCATTCATATTTTTAGTTGGATCCTAAAAATACCGCAACTTATGTTCTCTAAAACATTTGTACGAGGTTCAAATAGTAAAGAGATTGATGAAAGATAGAGGAATTAAAAAGATACTTGGATGTTATAGTTGGATATGCTCTAGTAGACATATATGCAAGATGTGGAATCATAGACAAAAAGCTTGAATTGTTTGAAAAATTTCCTCAAATAGATGTCATCTCATGGAATGAAATGATTGATTGCAAGGTAAGTGCACCAAGATGGTTCCCAAAAAGGGCGCTTAAGTGGCCACTTTTTTTCTAAAATTAGGAAATGCTGACCTTGGATGTGAAATTAAGGATAGTTACACTCAAAATTTTGAGATGGAACAAAAACAAGGATCAAAGTGATCTGAGTCTACTTTCTAAACTACTAATTTATTTTGAAAATGGTTGATATTAAGGTGTTCAAAAGAGGGATGTACATAAATTGGTGTTTTTTTTGTCAGAAAAAAATAATATAGCAACTCTTGTACAACCTGAGCATGGTGAATTTTTGTTAGTATTTTAAAAATACCTACAGTCATATTTTAGCTAACAGCATCTAGTTGATGCACAATTTTTCTGATAATTTTTTAATGAATGTTTGATTTTTTACTAATTTTCTAAGTGGGAACTTCCTAAAAAGCATAATTTTGGCCATGCTCTCCCTACAAATTTTGGAAAGTAATAGATTTTTTTAAATTTTTATTTTTTAAAATTTGTAGAATGGAGTCTAGTTTCTAAAAATGTAATTTATTTGAAATTTTGATGAACGGCTAATTTATAATGAAAAAAAACCAAACACTTCTTTTTGACAAAAAATGGACATACAAACAAAAGAAATTATGGATGAAAGGCCTAACATTGTCAAAAAGTGAAAAAAATATATCGTTGGAAAGCTAAGAGAGAACTTAACATTACCCATGTGTTCAATTTTTTCAATCTTGAACCAAATGCAATCTTGACGGTGAGCACAAACCCAATTATGTGAAAAATTGTTGACTTTGCAAAAAACATGTCTCTGGTCGTTGGGAATTCCCTCCAAGCCTTTGGGTTGGTATTCCAAGGAGAATACCAAATCTAAGGCTCGAAGATTCCCAAAGAAAACTATAATGTGAGTGCGTTATAATGCGCTCGTGTTATTTCTTCCTTTAGTTAAATGCCACATTTTTTAATGTGTTGTTCATATGTTTGTATGTATATGTATGCTGGTGTATCATGTATGTATGTATGTTTGCATGCATGTATGTATGCCTATATGTATGTATTTATGCTTATGGGAGAGAGGGCGATAGAGGGTGGGAGTGGGAGAGAATGTGGGAGGGTGGGAGAGTGTGAGAGA
>VDFB02000002.1:214459614-214599597 GCA_007258455.2 Sequoia sempervirens | reverse complement strand
GGAGAGGGTGGGAGAGAGGGTGGGAGAGTCAGAGAGAATTAGAGAGCATGGGAAAGGGTGGAAGAGAGTTGGAGACACTAGGAGAGTGGGAGAGAGGGTGGGAGAGGGTGTAAGAGAGGGTGGGAAAGAGGGTGAGAAAGAGTGGGAGAGAGGGTGGAGAGGGTGTGAGGGAGGGTAGGAGAGGGTGGGCGAGTGAAGGAGAGATTCAAAGAGTGTTAGGGAGGGTGGGAGAGGGTGGGAGAGGGTCAGATGAGTGGTGGAGGAGGGTGGGGCAGAGGAGAGCATGAGACATGGGGAGAGGGCGGAAGAGGGCGGAGAGAGGGGAGAGCATGGGAGAGGGTGGAGAGGTGAGAGGCAGGAGAGGGTGGGTGGAGTGGAGAGTCAAAGAGTGTTAGGGAGGGTGGGAGAGGGTTGGAGAGAATGGGAGAGGGTGGGAGAGGGTTGGATAGAGTGGGGGAGGGTGGGAGAGGGTGGGAGAGATTCGAAGAGAGTCAGAGAGCATTGGATAGGATGGGAGAGGGTGGGAGAGTGTGGGAGAGAGTCAGAGAGAATCAAAGGGCATCAGATAGGATGGGATAGGGTGGGAGAGAGTGGAAGAGGGTGGGAGAGGGTGGTAGATGGGGTGGGAAATGGTTGGATAGAGTGGGAGAGTGTGGGAGAGGGTGCAAGAGGGTGGGAGAGGGTGGGAGAGAGTCGAAGAGAGAGAGCATTGTATAGGATGGGAGAGTTGGAGAGAGTGGGAGAGAGGGTTGGAGAGTTAGAGAGCATGGGAGAGAGGGTGGGAGAGTCAAAGATTATGGGAGAGAGTTGGAGAGATTGAGAGAGTGGGAGAGGGTGAAAGTGTGTTAGAGATAGGGTGGGAGTGGCTATACCATATAAATCTTTAAAAAAACAAATTTATTATAACGTGAGCATGTTATTGATAAATAGAGAGACAACCCTTTAGTGAGAAATAACACGAGCACGTTATAATGCATGCGCATTATTTCTTGCACTAAAAATGGTTAAAAAACACAATATACCCATGATGTCAGCCCACATTCTGCATATTCTCCTAGTTCTGTGCGTGCTTCGATAAAAAGTAGTTTTTTGGTGATTGAGTGAAGTGTGCATGCATGATATTTAGATTCCACCACCTTTTTCATGATATTTCCATCACCTTTGCATGAAATAGCATAGTTTTCACGTTGGAAGGCATGTAATATGAATTCAAGTTTGAATTGCAGTGATAATTGATATACAATTGAACTTTGGAGGGGAACAAGCTTTTGAAAAAGTCAAATTTTTGAGGAATTTGAGGAAAGAAGAACCAAAGGCTACATAATTGTGAAGAACTCCTCCATTTGAAACTTTGGTTTTTAAGGTATGTGAAGTCTTTGTACATTTTCTTTCATTATATTATGGCTTGCTTTCAGTTTTGTTGTTTTTCTTATTCCATGTTGATCAAATTGTTTGTTTGTCATGTTACAACCTTAGGTTGTCAATAGACATTTTAAATTATACAATTCTATACACTTTCCTATTATATTTTTAAACCACATCTCTTTGAGGCATTTTTCACCCTTGGCTACACCTCCATCAACATGATCATCAAAACAATCAAGTAATAAATCACTCCCTTCACTCTTTTCCTCTTAACCATCCTCTTCACTATCTGCTTCAAGTTCTCCCATCTAGGAGCCATTGCCACAACTGTATACAATTTCCACATCAGTACTCTTACCCATCTAGGAACATCCACTATCCTAGCCTCATCTTTTGATTTCTTCTCCATTTCATTTGGAGATCCCACTCTCACCTTTCCTCTAGCCTTCACTCTGCCAACCTTTATAAATATCTCTTCCTTAGTCTCTTCCATATTTGAGTCATTCAAACACTTTGTATTTACAATTTCACCTTTTATGGTGACTACACCTTCTACAAACTCTATCTCAGACCTTTCCTTTGATTTTTTCCATTCCACTTGAAGCATCACATCCTTTGATCTATTATCCTCCATTGAACTCTTTTCCAAAATTGTATTTTTAGGCTCTTTATCTTCTTGTCCCTTTAGTGGACCACTTAGTGCATCTACCATTCTTTCCACACACTTATCTTTATCCTCAACTATCATACATTCTTCCATTGGCCTTTTATCTAGGCTCTTTGCAACTTCCATTTTATGACTTGCATCAAAAAAAATTTCTTGTCTTCTTTTTCTTGCCCCCTACATGGGTTCTTTGCATCTATACTTTGAATCAAATCTCCCTTTACCTCTGTATCTCCTGATTTAAATTTCACTATTTCTACAATTCTTGTCTGCTCATTGTCTCTCTTTATCTGTAGGGGACACAACACTGTCCCTATTATAATTTCTTTATTCTTGACAAGCCCTCCATGGCTTTCCTCAATCCATCCGCACTCGTTTACCTCTAACTTCTTTCCCTTTGCCTCTGAGACCTTCTCATCATGTGGTCTTCCATATTATTTTTCATTAGTTTGTTACTTTCCATCTTTCCCTTTCATTGGACAATCCATCTCTTCCTCCATGACCTTACTAGGAGATTCTTTCCGCTTCTCCATCTTGTCTCCACTTATCTTTCCTTTTCCTTACATTAGGGTCTCTGCCCCAAGGTTCTTCACCTCACATTTATTTTCATCAGGTCTGCATACCTCTATTTTTTTAGTATTAGACTGTCCTACACCTGTTCCTGCCTTTTCTTGACTGAAATCAATCATTTTCTTGTCTCCAACCTACTTTTCAAACATGTCTAGATCCTATATAAAGGATTCCCTTTCTCTTATCATTATTTCTCTATCGTTTTTCCTTTCTAACATTACTCCTTTGTCTACTTTTTCTACCTCAACTCTTTTCTTTGTGTAAGTAGCTGCACCTTCACCATGTTTATCTTCCTCATGCTTGGGGAATTCCTTCCTTCCCATCATCACTATCCTTGCCATTTTGTCTTGTTCCTTGTCATCTCCCTACAATGGGGTTAGCTTGAACTTGATTCCATCTTTCACAATATCATACTAAAAAACAAACCATTTCAACTTTGAAAACTAACATTTGAAAGAGGTGACCGTTGGTCTCCCTCTTTAATAGACTTTTACAACCCTTCACTATTAGTTAATTTGACTTGACTTAGCACTTTTTGCACAAGTAAAATTATTCGTCATGCCAAAGAAACAAACTATTAAAAGGAAAAAACTAACAAATGATCAGCTCCAAGCCTTTAGAGATAAAGAGAAAAAAATAGATGAGGGAATATCGTGAAAAATAGAAATTGGGAACAATTGATGAAAACAAGGCACATGAAGAGGAACCTCAACCGTCAAAAATAAAAAATAAATTGGCAGCACAAAGGTCAAGAATGCAAAAGAGTCGTGCTAGGGGAGATGCAAATATCGTAGTTGGAGACACACCCTCTACCGCAAGTGAATATGAAGGGACACCATTAAGTACAAGCGAATATGGAGGGACACCATCTACCATAAGTGAGTATGGTTGGACACCATCCACCACATATGAATTTGAGAGTACATCATCACTCGGATTTGATGAACAAGGTATGCCATCATCCCCACGTGAACCTCAAAGTATGTATTCTATTCCACCCTCGGTCGAAGGTATGTAATCTAGCCCACCTTAATTAAATATTGATGAAATTGCTAATGTTGAGATGTATGTACCTAAGAGAACACCTAGAATTTTGCATAGAAAGCCAAAAAAATTTATTAATATTGATGAGGATATTTTGTAGCACATGGAAGGTAAGATTCCATAACACACTTGTAGAAGATATGCTGATAAGATTTGGAAAATGTTCTTTGAAAGGCTAAATGAGACCAGAAGATGTCAATTATTTGTTCAAATGATGTGGGGTTTAAAGTAAAGAAACATCATGAAGACTCTTGGGTTGAGAACATCAAATGCATAAAGTGAAAACACTATTGTGAAGAATCTAATGGATGCTTATGAGAGTGTGGGTAAGACCTCATGCTCAAAGGATAGTAATGTCACCCGATGTGTCATTACATCAACTTTGGTAAGCTATCAAACAAAGAGATCTTGTCTCATTAAAAAGACAAGTGAACAAATGGGAATTAGTAGAAAAACTTTATCAAGAGCCATTCAAAGGTGGCAAAGAATTGAGGGCATTGATTCAAATGAATTATGGGCATTCTCAGGAAGACTGCCACATAAAGATAGAAAAGTTGTTGAAGAATTGAGAAAACTAATTGAATATTATTGGAATAATAATACAAGGCCATCTCCAAATCAAAGGGATGTCATAAGAAGGAGAATCGGTAGTCGGAACGATGAGCCACATCTAAAGCATTTTTTGGATATCACTCAAACCCAATTTTTTCATAAATTTCAAAATGCTTATCCTCAAATTAGTATTTCTCAAAGATTCTTTGAAATGCTTAAACATTTTTATGTCAAGATAAATCACACATGCACTACTTGTTGCTGTAGACTACATATTGAATTCGCTAACCATTATGATGTTTATCGTTCTATATGTTTATATTTGCATACTAATGATGTTTTGTAGGATTGTGGCATAGAAGCCCCACCAAAATCTTCAAGAGAGTTCTTATCAAAAAATTTATGTAAAATAGAGGATGGCCAAATATTCTACAGGAGAACATGCTTGGATGGTTCATGCGAGTGTTGCGGTGGCTTGCAATGAATGCGAGTATGTCAACATATGGAAAGCACATATGAGGTGGGGCATAAACTAGTAGATTTCAGGAAGTATAAAATAGTGGCATATGATAAAATAGATGGGTCTCAAGCAAAAAGGTGTAATTTGGTTATTGAGAAGATTCTAGTGTATCAGTTTATGTCCATGTTTCGTGAGAATCTAGTGTATGAGTATGCAAGGAATACCTATATAGCCTAATGGCTGGACACACAATTCAAGCTATGCAAGGACACCTTTCCAGTTGATAGCATAGTATCAGTGGTTGAATTTGTAGAGAACTTCACTCTACCACCATAGGGTGAGGTGCAGTCACAGTATTACAACTCCACATATGTTTCAATATTTGTGCACATAGCATTCATTCATGTCGCTGATAGTACAGAGGACCAAAGGAAGGTATTGAGGGAGTATCACTTTTATATTATGATCATTGTACACATTCTCCAGAGCTCGTGCAAGGTTGTTGCTAGATGTTCTACTAGTTGTGCAGGATGCATCTCACTACAGGTGTTCAACATATGTGAAACTTTTGTGAGGTCGGGCATGGAAAGGGGGAGCATGTGTGAAAAGAGCATTAGCACGAGAAGAGTTAAATTATAAAGATAGTTTAAAGTTGACATATGCAAGTTCAATCATCAAGTGGTGTAAAGCTTCAATGGGTCCAGGTAATGAAGGTACGTCTTTAGTTCATAGATTTTTTTGGTTGATGAATAATACAAACATTAAACCATATGAGGATTTTTGTACACTAATAGGATTGAGTGAGCTACACTCTTTCCTTAGCTCAAAAGTAGGGTCATGGAGTATCGATACACATAAGATGGCATGCTTCTGTTCTTCATGTACAATGCAAGCCTGAAATGATTGTGAGTCAAGGGAGTGGGTTGAAAAATGGTTGACAAGTTATCTTACCCCACTTCACACATATCACCCTCTGTTGGCATTAGAACTAACACAGATGGAATCATCGGTTGACTTTGACCACATATCAAATCTAGTTCAACTAGGTAATATATCTTCTTGCTTAGTTTTTCAAATTCCATATTGTTATCTTACTTGGTACTGTATTCGTAATGTTGACTAATTTCGAGTGATTTTATGCACATATCAATGTAGGGCATGTTTATGCAGTTATTGTAGCTGAAGAAAATGAAGAGGGAACAAACTATTACTTGCGTCATTGTGTTGAGGCTAAAAATAAATTGGAAGCCCAATTTATAGATGGAGAAAACATCGAATACCCTACAGGCTTAGTTTTTGTTATTGAAACATGGCTTAGAAGGTACCCACATAAGAGTGTTAAACATTGGTTGTTTGAGGACTTTGGAATGCATCATAAGATTCTTCATTACTCGAACCTTGTTGTGGCATCCAATGTTTGTTTGAGCAAATATGGGGGCAAACCTTTGAACAAGACCTTGTGGAAGGTCCGTGAGTCTGACCATGAGGAAATACTTTACATAATAAAGAGTAGAGTAGATCCAGATGGTTCATTAGATTAATTTGTAAGTATATGCTCAATGGTTCTTATTAATTTATACTTGTATCCACATTAATTTGTTTGATGCCAATGCTATCATGTCTTATTTTACTTTGTGTATCTATAAGTAACTCGGTAAACATTGAATGGTGTCCCCTTGCAAAAAATGTAAATTTATGAGCCATCCAAGAGAATCTCAGGCATAAAAGAAATGGAACATCCCTATTTTGATTATCAAGCCAAATCTCAATTATGATTTTTATCCATTACAAAAATGTGTGCAAAGCTTGGTGAGGGAATTTCAAGTTATTCATTCGAAGTTAACCTTATCATGAGCACCTATGATGTAGACATTATAGGAGCATCTCAAATTTCAACATATTTTAGATTCATGAGAGGTGTTGTGTGCAATAGGTATCTTGTAACTCATAGTGAAGATGTATGAGTAGGAATGACTAAGTTGACAAACTCCCATGCCTATCTGTAAGTGCCTTCCATCTATTTTCATTTCATTTCCATTTTGGAGATGAGTCGTTTCTTTTTATTCTTTTACTTTTCTTATCTGTAACTAAACTCGTAAAAATTGATTGGTCTCTCCTTGCAAAAAATGCTGATTTTGGAGCCATTGAAGAGAATCTCAGCCATAAAAGAAATGCAACATCCTTATTTTGATGATCTTGACAAATATCAATTTTGATTTGAAGCCATTATAAAAGAGTGTGTGAAGCTTTGTGAGGGAATCTCAAGTTTCTCATTTGAAGTTAACCTCTAAATGAGAACCTATGAAGTAGACATTATAAGAGAATCTCAAATGTATGAGTGAGATTGTAAAATATCTATGAGAACAGAGTACCTCATTCATTGTAGTGAGATTTACTTGTAATGATATTTACTAAAATAATGAAATTTGGTGTAGGGCCACCAAGGTTATTGAGAAAATTTGGTTCACGGAAATCTTTTTGGTTAGTTTTGTGTTATGAGTTTTATCAATTGAATAAGGTCATAAAACATCCACAATTGATTTATAATGTAATAAGTCATGTTAGTTACAAAAAGAACAGTTAGGCATGATTGGAAAGATGTAGAATCATTTGTAAAGGCTATTTAATTCAATATTTGAATTTGTAGCCTTTTGAAGGAAAATGTTTGAATATGGTTGTAAATGTACTATTAGTGAGATTGAGATTGTTAACCTTCAGAGAGTAGTAGTATTTATGTTGATGAAATTTCCTTTAGATGCAAGGATTCAAAGCACATCAACCATGTGGTAAAAATGATTAAATCCAAGAGATGATCTGTAGCAATGAAAGAGTTCTAAAAGGAAAAGAGATCTACATTGGTGACTCGGGAGAAACTTTAGTGATGTAGATTCAACGTGGAGAAGACTCAAACAAATCAGATTTTAGTAAATCAACAACCTTTGTTATTTCATTTGGCCATCTTGGAACAACTACAAACAAAAATGCTTCGAAATTGAACAATTTGGCTTAAATTTTAGAGAATGCCTCTCAAGGACCATATCATCATCAATATAGCATCTACTCAAACCCCCAACACCATTCCCAAGCCAAACATACAAGGTTTCTTTGCAATTTCTTAGAGATCCTTCAAACTGACCTAAAAAAAGGCTAGAAAATTAGCTCTATTTTACAAACAAACTGCTCTTTACACTTCTTGTAACCCCACAAGCTCTTGGAAAGTCATCAAATAGGTCACAAAACTCCCAATTTTCTAACAAATACATAGGGTTTTTAGCATCTTACAACTCCAAGGCCTTCCAAACCTCACCAAAGCATCAAACAAGTTTTTTAGGGTCTGCATACACATAATAAACCTTCACCTAGCCTTTAGACTCAGTAGATCTCAAAAATATCACTTTGGTTCCTCCATTTCAAGCCAAAATATGACATTATCAACCTAACAACATCACCAGCCCTATAAATGCCTTACCATTATTAAAAGAGTTAAGGAAACTTGAAAAAAACACATTGTACACCTTTCCTCTGAGTTACAATTCACCACAATAGGAGGAAAGGCTCCATCACAAAAATTAAAGTAAACTCAAACGTTGTTATTCTATACAGGCTAAATAAAGAAAAAAGGATTTTCCTTTCACTAAAACAACCAAAGGTGTATCAAAATAGATTGGTCTATTAGACCTTATTCAAGAAAAAAAGACCTAAACATACTAAAATTTACCAACTGTCCTCCCAATTTACCATCAAACAATCACAAATTGAGGGTGAGGTGTGGGTGCTCCTGCACCGTTCAACTTTCAAAAACAAAGTCAATTAGGCTGGTAGACATCTAGCTCGAGCTAGCATTTGGTGGAAGAGGAAGAAAGATGACTAGAACTCTAGAGGCCCACCATACTAGATTTTGGTATTGAACCATGAGAGTAGAAGAGAGATCTGATATCATGTATCAAAACATTAAGCATGCATTATTCCAACCAACGGAGAAGGAGATGATTACTTTGCTTCATTTTCATTTGCATAAGCATATCAAGGCATGGAAACCAAGAAGACCAAGGATTTTTAGTTTATGTGGAGGTAATGGATGTGGTCCAAAATTTAGGAGGGTCAAGAAGGTCAATGTATGATCTTGATGAAATTGAGGAAGAACAACAAGAGAGGGACAGGAAAAATAAAATCAATACAGTTTCAAGGTTTTGTGAAGCAAGTAAGAGAGCTATGGGAGCAACCTCATCTAAAATATTTTGAACTAGACTTTGATATGTACCATTTAGAGAGCTTTGTTTTCATGGAGTTAACCTTGAGATAGTAGGACTTGGGAAAAAGGAATTTGATATGGCTATTGCTTTCAAAGACTTCAAGCGGGATGTACTCCGCATTGACGCCATTCCTCAATCTTCACTTGATGGAATCAAGGAATGGATGAACTCCATGGTTATAAAGTATTATGAAATCAGAATGAACTTGTACTAGTAGCCAATTTTGAATACTATTATTGATGATTCAAAGCACATCAACCATGTGGTACATATGATTAATGTTATGCCTTGCATAGCCACCCCATTTTGATTTGGAGCAAAATGGGTCCCCCTTTCTCTTTCTAGTTTCTTTTTCTCTTTGTTATTTGCTTTCCTCTTGGGGTTACTTCTATTTTCTACCTTGATTTACCCTTTTGTTCTATCTGATTTAAATTTTGGTTCTGTTTTAACTTAGGTAGGTTCCCTTCTTGCTAAGTATTCAATGAAATAATTACAAGCAATAGTGGGTTTTATTATATTTTGTGTCCTCCTGGGACTAATACTAACCTCTCTTTTGCAAGATTAAATCACACATGATGATATTTTCCAAGAGATTTCAGCTATAATGCATTCCTCAATCCAGTTGGTCACAATTCTCCTCTAAGAAGAAATTCAGCAAGACCTTGTGGGTGTCTTGCCGACTACCAGTGCATTCTGTTCAATAGGTGTTTGTGTTGCCTATCGGCAAGACCTGCGAAATGACACAAGGATGAGAAGTCATATGTGGGTACCTATCAGCAAGATATTTCCATTGTTTCTGTGATTGTGAAATTTCTATTGGTGAGAGAAACCATCATCGGAATGAGGTCATGGAGATCTTTTCATCTCTCACCGATCGGCTCAAGAGTGAACACTTCAGCCAAACAAATGGTATTCGGCATATGGTCTTGGCAAGATCTTTTGGTCTTGCCAACTGACGGTACAAATTGCACATTGAGGAGAAATCTTTTCATTGATATGATGTCTCGGCGAATCTATGGTGTCTTACTAATCGCCAACAAAGTAAACACTTCGGCAAGACTCAGCTACATCAGGGTAACATCTCACCGAGCAACTCCGGTCACATCGACATAACGCAAGGTGATTCTATCAGTAGTCTTCAGTGAGAGAATCAATATGTCTTGGCGACATGAAGAAACTCGCCAAAGGATAAAGGGTATTTGATGTGATATGCCGAGGAGACAAAGTATAGCTGAAAGGAAATGAGCTCGGGGAGACAGAGGATATCGCCATAGGGTCTCCCCGACCATGTGATGTCCTACTGACAGGAAGGGAACCCCACCGAAGGAAATGAAGCTCAACAAAAGGGTGATGCCTTCACTATAAGATCTTAGTGAAGAAAGGAAGTCATGTCAAAAGGAAGGAGGACTCGAAGAAAGGGAAGTAAGGGTGGACTCAGGGAGATGTCTCCTCGAGTGCGATGATCTCTCCAAGATAGAGGGGCTTTGATAAAAGGTCTCAATGAAACAAAGGAGTCTCAGCGATGGGGGTTTGTATCAACGTAATGTCTCGTCGAGGGCCGATGGTTTTGCCAATGAAGTAAGATAATCCTAGGAAACTTTGCACTCACTGTGAGGTCTCAGCAAAAGGGTAAACTCTCAGTGACATGACATACTATCGGCATAATCTCTTGCCGATTCAACTAAGTCTAGCCAAAATGGAGTGTCATCGATAGAGGTAATCTACTCTCGCTGTGAGGTCCCGATGAATATATGAAGTCTTGCTGAAATAGAGGGGGCTCCAAGACAGAGAGGAGAATAGGTTGGCTATGATGTCCCACCGACTAGCGACTGTCTTGCCGATAGGTTTTGTGAGCTTGATGTGACTTCTACAACTTGTTGAAACATCTCACCGATTGACCTGTGCTATACCGATAACTGCTGAAGGATGAAATTGCATTGGGGAGACACCGATGGTGTCTCACTAAAATGCAATGTTGTTCAAACCACCTTTGACCACCTAAGAAGCTCGTGTGGCATATGCCCGGCCAATTAGAGGAAGCTAAAAGAGTGACTCATTAACCAATGGACCATCCTTGTGTAAGAAGACCAACAGAATGCAAGCAAGATGGATTCATTCTAAGATCAGGGGGTGATGGATCAACTCGAGTGAAATGTTCAAATCTACAGGGAGGCCTGATGGTATTTCCAAAAAAAGTCAACGTGCAGAGAAGTCCATAACCTGAAGGAAGCCGAAGGAAGGAAAAAACTATGACTCACAGGGATAGCTATAGTGGCCACTAGCGGGGGATGATCAGTATTAATGGTAAAGTTCTCAGGAGAATTCAGTGCAGCCCTTTGAAGGAGTTGAAGGATGGACATGAAGATAGGAGAGTAAATGTTGTAGCTGCAAAAGATCTAAGGTCATCCCTGGAACAACCTTTCAGCAATATGGATAGCAGAGCTTCACATTGAATGCAACATTGACTCTCCTCAAAAAGATCTGAGGGTCGACCCTCCTGCAGGCGGCAGATATTTTGTAAAATCCCTAAAATAATAGCTAGCACATTCCTTTTAATATTCTATATATATGCCATTCTGGCCTCTTTGTAAAGGTTAGACAGTTAAGATTAGAACTAAAAAGAAGATATAGGATTAGAAGTCAAGGGAACCAGTAGAGAAAATTAGAAGGCATAGAGTTAGAACTTACAGTTGCAAGCTAAGAGTTAGAAAGTCAAAAAGGAAAGTCAGTTAGAGAAGATAGAGCTGCATCCTCATTTTTTTTAATGGGAGCTCCTTTTGTCTCCTAAGTTTGGGTTTAGATTTAGCAAAATCCTGTAATGTACCTTTCAAGTTTTCTTAATATAAATGGAAATAATTTGGAGTCATATATTTTCTATACACTGGTGATTGTGCCAGCTTTGTAAGTGTTGCTTATCTGTTTCACTAACAGTAGAAGCAACCAGATCTTAATCTACTTCATATTGTGTTTCAGAATGGTGTTTGTCTTAAGTTAATCAATTGATTTGTGAAATCTTCAAGGAATGGGATGTGATTTTGTGTTTTATTTAAACTAGTAACTAGCAATATATTATTGAAATCAACACTGTGGATGAATGCAACTGTGTGTTAATCACAGGTTAATTTTTTTCTTCAGTTTTAGTTTACAATTCCTTAAAGGATAACTAGTCTAGTTAAATTGGATGAACTATTGTTCCCTTCTGTTCCAAAGCTCCGACCTATCTTTTTATGTTTCTTTAAAAACCACAGTTAGATTAGTTTTAGTTCATGTTTGATCTTAGAATGATCTAGAAGCTCAACACCAGCAGGCCCCTTGAATATTACTATTACATCGACCAACTAAGGGACATCAGCATAGTTGAGAACCAACTACATAGACCTTGGGAGCCAAGATATCCATGTGATCATCTTTCTCTTTCAGGAGAAACATAATAGTAATATTCTATTTGCATGTTGCTGCACCATTTGGACCATTAAAAATTAAATCCCAAAGATAATTTGTAGCAATGAAAGAGTTTGAAAAGGTAGAGAGAGCTACATTGGTGACTCAGGAGAAAGTTTAGCTTTCAAAAAATAAAGCCAATTAGGCTGGGAGATGTGTGGATCAGGCCAGCATTTGGTGGAAGAGAAAGAAAGACTACTGGAACTTTGGAGGCCCACCATACTGGATTTCGATATTCAACCATGAGAGTAGAAGAGAGAGTTGATATCATGTATCAAAAAATTAAGCATGCATTCTTCTAACTAACGAAGGAGGTGATTACTTTGCTTCATTTTCATTTGCATAACCATATCAAGGTGTGGGAACCAAGAGGACCAAGGATGTCAAGTTTCATGTGGAGGTAATGGATGTGGTCCAAACTTTAAGATGGGAAAGAAGGTCAATGTATGATTGTTAACCTTGAGAGAGTATTTATCTTGAGGAAATTTCCTTTTGATGCAAGGATTCAAAGCACATCAACCATATGTGGTAGAAATTATTAAATCCCAGAGATGATCTGTAGCAATGAAAGAGTCTAAAAAGGTAGACAAAGCAACACTGGTGACTTGGGAGAAACTTCA
Source organism: Sequoia sempervirens (assembly GCA_007258455.2). Taxonomy (NCBI): domain Eukaryota; kingdom Viridiplantae; phylum Streptophyta; class Pinopsida; order Cupressales; family Cupressaceae; genus Sequoia; species Sequoia sempervirens. The sequence goes on along the minus strand of VDFB02000002.1, from coordinate 214,586,628 downwards.
ACTTTCAAAAACAAAGTCAATTAGGCTGGCAGACATGTGGATCAGGCCAACATTTGGTGGAAGAGGAAGAAAGATGACTAGAACTCTAGAGGCCCACCATACTGGATTTCAGTATTCAACCATGAGAGTAGATGAGAGAGTTGGTATCATGTATCAAAACATTAAACATGCATTCTTCTAGCCAGTGGAGAAGGAGATGATTACTTTGCTTCATTTTCATTTGCATAACCATATCAAGGCATGGGAACCAAGAAGACCAAAGATGCCGAGTTTTATGTCGAGGTAATGGATGTGGTCCAAACTTTAGGAGGGACAAGAAGGTTGATGTATGATTGGTGCAGGAGCACCATTCAGTAGGTTTTGTTCATCAAGGAAAATAAGGAGTAGAATAGCATCAATTTACTAAAACTAGCCCGAACTTGTACATTTGAAGGTTTTGAGTCAATAAAAATGGCTTTTTGGCACATTCCTCTTTCTGTAGCCTCTGTAACTCTAGGAATGGGTCTGCACTAACATTATTAAGGTTTTGGAATGATGTGTTTGTGTTGGGGAGGTCTGAAAGTGAGATGGGTGTGAAACCCATGTGTGTAAAAGTGAGTTTTCTTTAAGAAAAATGGTGGTTTTGAAGAGTTAAATTGTGTTTTTGTGTAGGGAAGCATTATTTTATGACTGTTTGAGCTTGTGTAGGGTATCCAAAACTTTTTTGAGTAATTTATAGGTTGTGGTTAGCTTTGGAAGTATCATTTTCAATAAACCCCTAGGGTTTAGGCTACAATAGAGGGTTTTGTGGTTTACCCACTGTACGGTGGTATAACTGAGATATGATTTTGGATTTTGAATTTTTTACACCTTAGAATTGCTTCCCCAAGAGTTGGTAAGGTTTGGATAAGTTTAGAGTATAGACCTTTTGTTCAACTGGATCTATCCCTTAAGGGTCCAAAGGGAAAAATGGTTGCAAACTTCAGCATGAGGTTACTCGAACACCATGATGCTTAGAAACTTCTCGTCTAATCCCATGGGATCACGTTGGGCCCCTCTACAATAATGTCTCTTGGTTTTCGTTACCTTGAAGTGGTTTTCCTGTGGTGTCTAGATTTCAGTTGATGGAAAAAGTGTCAAATGGAAGTAGTGAAAAGTTGCCAAGTGGTGCAACTTTTTTCTACAACTCGTGTGACCAAATGGATTGTTCCAACACATCCGAATAGGAATTTTTACAATAGGAATGGTCCTCTTTCATACCCAAACACGCAAATCACTCTGAACTATGTTCAACCGGATCGATCCCTTAAGGGTCCAAAGGGAAAAATGGTTGCAAACTTCAGCATGAGGTTACTCAGACACCGTGATGCTTAGAAACTTCTTTTCTAATCCTATGGGATTGCATTGGGTCATTCTACAATAACCTCTCTCATTTTACATTATCTCAGAGTGGTTTTCCCATGGTGTCGAAGTTTCAGTTGATGAAAAAAGTGTCAAATGGAAGTAGTGGAAAGTTACAAAGTAGTGCAACTTTCATTCTGCAACTCGTGTGACCAAATGAACTATTCCAACACATCCAAATAGGCATGGCTTTCTTTTGCACCCAAACACGTGGAATTGCTCCGAGCTATGTTCAATAGGATTGATCCCTTAAGGGTCCATAGGGAAAAATTGCTGCAAAATTCAGCATGAGGTTACTTAGACACCGTGATGCTTAGAAACTTCTCGTTTGATCCCATGGGATCATGTTGGGACCCTCTACAATAAATTATCTTGGTTTTTGTTATCTCATAGTGGTTTTCCCGTGGTGTCCAAATTTGAGTTGATGGAAAAAGTGTCAAATGGAAGCAGTGGAAAGTTGCAAAGTGGTGCAAATTTCATTGTACAACTCGTGTGACCAAACAAACTATTCCAACACATTCGTATAGGAATTTTCACACTAGGCATGGTCCTCTTTCTCACCCTAATACACTGGTTTGGCCAAAAAAATTTGGAGGGGGGTTCAGTTCATTTTGAGTTCATTGGTACAAAAAACATGTAAAAACAAAATATATATCTATGTAACCTAGAAGCATGAATTAGGATTAGAATATCACATATCATCATATAAACAACAAAACCACCATAGACTTGAATGTCATTTAAAACAACAAAATTTGAAAAAAAAATTGTTTATAACCTGCAAAAAAATGTGAATAAAATCACACTAATTTTTGCGTGAAAAAAAACCATGAGACCATAGCTTGGTGCTTACTATTATGCTTTGATAGATTTTTTCCAAGCATCCATAGCTTGTTCGAAAGTAATTTTTTTAGGATTTTAGCCATAGTAGCAAGGCAGTGAATTGTTTGATAAAATGCTTTGGTAGACATGTATGAAAAATGTGGTAGAATAGACAAGGCAGTGAACTGTTTGAAGAAATTCCTCAAAGAAATGTGGTCTCATGGTGATGGAATGGCATGGCGAATACCATGACGAGAAAATTGCTATGGATTGTCATGGCATTCCACCACCATTGAGACCACATTTCTTTGAGGCTTTTATTCAAACAATTCGCTACCTTGTCTATGCTATTGCTTATTATTATGCTTTGATAGATTTTTCCCAAGTATCCATAGCTTGTTTGGAAGCACGTATTTTAGGAATTTAGCCATAGCAGCAAGGAGGTGAAATATTTGATAAAATTCTTTGGTAAACATGTATGAAAAATGTGGTAGTGTAGACAAGGCAACAAATTGTTTGAAAAAATGCCTCAAAGAAATGTGGTCTCATGGTGAGCTTTGGTAAACACGTATGAAAAATGTGGTAGCATAGACAAGGAAGCGAACTGTTTGAAAAAATGCCTCAAAGAAAGGTGGTCTCATGGTGATGGAATGGCATGACGAATGCCATGACAAGAAAATTGCTATGGATTTTCATGGCATTCCACCACCATTTAGACCACATTTCTTTGAGGCTTTTATTCAAACAGTTCATTGCCTTGTCTATGCTATTGCTTATTATTATGCTTTGATAAATTTTTTCCAAGCATCCATAGCTTGTTTGGAAGCACCTATTTTAGGCTTTCAGCCATAGCAACAAGGAGGTGAACTATTTGATAAAATTCTTTGGTAATCATGTATGAAAAATGTGGTAGCATAGACAAGGAAATGAACTGTTTGAAAAAAATCCTCAAAGAAATGTGGTCTCATGGTGACGGAATGCCATGATGAATGCCATGACAAGAAAATTACTATGGATTGCCATGGCATTCCACCACCATTGAGACCACATTTCTTTGAGGCTTTTATTCAAACAATTCATTTCCTTGTCTATGCTATTGCTTATTAAATTATGCTTTGATAGATTTTTTTCAAGCATCCATAGCTTGTTTTGAAGCACCTGTTTTAGGATTTTATCCATAGTAGCAAGGAGGTGAACTGTTTGATAACATGCTTTGGTAAACATGTATGAAAAATGTGGTAGCATAGAAAAGGCAGCAAACTATTTGAAAAAATGCCTCAAAGAAATGTGGTCTCACGGTGATGGAATGGCATGATGAATGCCATGACAAGCAAATTGTTATGGATTTTCATGGCATTCCACCACCATTAAGACCACATTTATTTGAGGCTTTTATTCAAATAGTTCATTTCCTTGTCTATGCTATTGCTTATTATTATGCTTTGATATATTTTTTCCAAGCATCCATAGCTTGTTTGGAAGCACCTATTTTAGGATTTTAGCCATAGCAGCAAGGAGGTGAACTATTTGTTAAAATTCTTTGGTAAACATGTATGAAAAAAGTGGTAGCATAGACAAGGTAGTGAATTGTTTGAAAAAAATCCTCAAAGAAATGTGGTCTCATGGTGATGGATTGCCATGACAAATGCCATGACAAGAAAATTGCTATGGATTTTCATGGCATTCCACCATCATTGAGACCACATTTCTTTGAGGCTTTTATTCAAATAGTTTTTTGCTTTGTCTATGCTATCACTTATTAAATTATGCTTTGATAGATTTTTTCCAAGCATCCATAGCTTATTTTGAAGCATCTATTTTAGGCTTTTAGCCATAGCAGTAAGGAGGTGAACTATTTGATAAAATGCTTTGGTAAACATGTATGAAAAATGTGGTAGCATAGACAAGGCAGCGAACTGTTTGAAAAAATGCCTCAAAGAAATGTGGTCTCATGGTGATGGAATTCCATGACAATCCATAGCTTGTTTGAAAGCACCTTTTTTATGCTTTTAGCCATAGCAACAAGGAAATGAATTGTTTGATAAAATGCTTTGATAGACATGTATGAAAAATGTGTTAGCATAGACAAAGCAATGAACTCTTTGAAAAAATGACTCAAAGAAATGAGGTATCATGGTGATGGAATGCCATGACAATCAAATGATTGTCATGGCATTCCATTTTTGATTGTCATGGCATTCCATCACCATGATACCTCATTTCTTTGAGTCATTTTTCCAAAGAGTTCACTGCCTTGTCTATGATATTGCTTACAATAATGCTTTTGATAGATTTTTTTGAAGCATCCATAGCTTGTTGGAAAGCACTTGTTTTAGGCTTTCAGCCATAACAACAAGGCAGTGAACTATTTGAAAAAATGCTTTGGTAGACATGTATCAAAAATGTGGTAGTATAGACAAGGCAGTGAATTGTTTGAAAAAATGCCTCAAAGAAATGTGGTCTCATAGAATGCCATGACAAGCAAATGCAATTGGGAGCTGCTCCTATTTATTAGTTATGCAATGCGAAGTAATTGCATAACAGCTTAGGTTGACTTTGTAAAAACTATATTGTAATTAATTTTTTTTCATCTATCAGCATCTAGTTATTAGTTATGCGATGTAAAGCAATGCTTTGAGTTTGAAATATGTGCAATGCAATGTAATCAACAATATGAATATAAACTACACAAATCTATTTCTTACAATTTATTAGTTAAACTCTTTATTTTATTTTCTCTCTATATCTCTATGCTATGGAAATGCCTTTAAATTTTATCTCTTGTTCTACTCTTTTTTACCTTTTTTTTTTAATATGATTTTTTTCCAATTTTTTCTAGACTTTTTCATAATTAAATCACAACTAAATGACTAATATTAGGCAAATAAAAATGAATAAATAAATAGATAAATAAATGTGCACATTATTAAAATCTTGGCCATAATTTTCATTTTAATAAACATACTCTAAAACCTTCATCAAGACCTTATTTTCAATCGTAGCCTGCCATAATTAATAATAAAATATTACAAATAAATTACTAATAAATATTCTTTTTTGGAATAAATATTTTTTTTTGTGGTGTCATCATATGAATGCCAAATTTTTTCTAAATTGACAAAAAACCACCAAATTATAAAAACCACCAAATTATAAAAATTAACGAAAACCATAAGAGAACCTAAAAAGCTAAAACCCAAAAACCTTGAAAAACAAAAAAATAAGCAAAAGGAAGAGAAAAAACAAAAGATAAGAATAAGAAACCAAATAATTTAAGAGAAAAAGAACCAATTTTTTTTTATAAGCATAATTTTCATTTTAATAAACATACTCTAAAACCTTATTCCCAAGGTAGCCTGCCAAAATGGAGAAGTAAAGCGCGATGCCTAATTTTGGATTGCAACCTCTGCCCATTTTTCTGCTTCAGACAGGATTTGTGCAGAATCTTGTGGTAAGTCACTTTCGATGGTTTTAGTTAATTTTACTTTTCAAATTTGTATGCAGTTAGGCCATATGATCCATATGATCCATTATTTTTAATAATTTTACTAGCTGCTTGTTGACTAACAGTGATTATGTTCTTTTTTAGGCTAATTATGGAAAAGTAGATCCATCTTGTGTTGTAGAATTTAAGGATTTATATAAAGAACTTGGAATCAAGGTATGTGTATTCTTTTCTTTTCCATTATGAGATGTTAAAAGTGATCTTTTCTTTTGAAAGTTTCCAATATCAAATTGCATAGTTCACAAGAGAACTTACTTTTATCTATAAAAATGATATTAAGGGACATGTAGATTGAGTTGTCTATACAAATTTCAGAATTTGAACTCTTAAAATTACCTTCCACTTTCTGAGGGGGCATGCAAATCACTTTTGAAGTTGAGTGTAAAAAATAGAGTAGAAAATAAAGAAAAAGGATGAACAATAATAAAGTGAAAAGTGGCTCTTCTTATATCAACCATGCAAAGTACAATGAAAGGAGTGTAGGGATGGTAGGGGTTTAACATTTATAGTGCAATGGAATAGTAGTTCAATTGTACAGTAGATGTCATCCTACTTTATTTTAGAACTCTTACTGAATTCCCAAAAATAGGAGTTCCCAAATGATGCCAATAGATATTATAAATAGAAAACAAACAACAATATTTTCATATAAAAACAACAAGCATTGATTCATAGGCCCTATGAAAATATCTAACTTTTTGGCTCCCCTTTGATACTTTTCTTCATACTTGCATATTACATCTCCATGATTAATATGGACTGGAAGGGTTGAAGGGGCACATGTTAGTCTTTTCCATTTATTGGGCAATAAAGAGTTTGAAGTGACTGAAAAAATAAAATGTAGCTCTTTACTCGAGATGCTTTATTCTCATTTGGTTATTAATATATCTAGATATAAACCATGATGAGTTAAATTAGAACTAGAAGAAATCTCATGAAAAATACAAGAAGAGATTAGTGATTAGATGAATCATGAAATGAAACCAACTCCATAGGCCACAACAAACAAAATATGCAATGCAAATGAGAATAAGGGCCTTTAAAGGAGTTGTCATGGATAAACAATCATCCTCCCTTAGATCTCTTGTGAGATTGCTTGAAAGCTCTTCAGTTATCCACACTATCCACATGCTATGAGCTCTCATACAAAGTGATCTGTGTAGGATCTAGACTAGATTGCAGTATTTAAATGCTTAACTTTTACAATGCTTTACAATGATTATTTCAAGTTAATTAAATCGAAATTAACTTAAGGAAATAACAGAATGAAAGAATTAACAAGGTGATTATAACAGAAAGGAAGGAAATGAGAGAAAGAAAGAGAGAGAAGAAGAGAAGTGCAAATAGTTGATAACGGAGTTCGTCCCTAAGGACTACGTCTCCGGGTCCACTCCAATAGAGAGACCGATCTGATTAACTCCAAAAATCAATTACAAAGCACCACAATCATTCTCCAAGCACTTCGGCAGCATAACAGCACTCTGACGTGCAAGAATGACTCAAAGAATCTCCACAAGACCTCTCTTTCGATTAACTCCACAGCTTCAAGACTTCGTCACCTGAAAAAAACTTGAATACAACTCTCACCTCAAGCCCCCTTTAAATACATAAAATTTCCTCAAATTGACCTTTAACCAATTGATTTGAAAATATTCCCCTTATCTCTCCAAATACATAAGAATCTTCAAAAATCTCCCTATAATAATTTAACCTCCCATAAAAATCTTATAATATCCCTAATAATCTCTTAACAAAATATTTAAGCCCTTCGATAATGTTTTCCCATCGGGCTTTTGATTTTTGGGAGATTACATTTTTCATAAAAGGTTATTTGTTTTATATTTATAGGGGGTTTGTTTTAAATTAAAAGGCATTCGGTTTGAAATAAGGTAACAAAATCGACCGATGGCTATCAACATACAAAACCTATCGAATGGTCTATCGACAGTGTTATATTTTAGTGGGCCGGCGGTTGGGGGTTCAACCCCTGCCGCTGGCTTTTAATAGCCATTGCTAATTTTTAAATTAACAAAATAAACCAAGCTCGCTTCATAAATAGCGGTCGGTTGTTTGGTTCAACGGTGGAAGAGTTGCTTGGCTCCGCGGAGGTTACGGGTTCGAGATTCCCGGCCATCAAAATATTTTGTTCAAACAAACAAACAAACCATCCGCTGGAGAAAGAAAGAAGCCACGTGTCGCACCGGGAGGGTGCCACGTGGCGCAGTCTGACTGGTCGGTAACAACTGATGTGGAAGTTGATTGTGCACTGACGTGGAATGTCGACGGTGCGCTGACGTGGATGCCAACTGTATGCTGATAGGGAAGGTGACGTGTCCACTGACGAAGCTGACTAGACGCTGACTCGGATGCTGACAGTGCTGATGACGTGGCATGCTGACTGGACGCTGACTGATGTGGAAGTTGATTGTGCACTGACGTGGAATGTCGACGGTGCGCTGACGTGGATGCCAACTGTATGCTGACAGGGACGGTGACGTGTCCACTGACGAAGCTGACTAGACGCTGACTCGGATGCTGACAGTGCTGATGACGTGGCATGCTGACTGGACGCTGACTGTACGTACGGATGCCACGTGTCATGATCTGATTGGTTTCGTACAACGCTGAAAGGGAAGCCACGTGTCAGAATCTGGTTCGGCCACTTCATCATCCGTACAATACGGAATGCTAACGTCAGCATCCGTATGGTCCTCAAAAAGTCAACTGCAAACTTTGACCACTGATAAGTTGAGCCTCTGATGTCAGATTTCGACGAAACGAACACCGTCGGAATCATCTCAACGAGCTCTTCGACTTGACGCTACTTCCATCGACTTCCGAAACAATCATTTTTTTGCTTCCTGAACGCCCTCTGTTCCCAGTTTGACCGAAGGTTTGACTGGCCATAACTCGTGCAGACGGACTCCTTTTCGCTCCGTTCGAGTTGCGTTGGAACCAGGACGCTGAGCTCTTTCTGATGGTGTAGATTCTAGAGAAAAATAAGACACTTCAATTTTTCACTAAAAAATGTCCACCGGATCACAAAGATTGTGCATAGTTCTTCTCAGTTTATTCAATTTGGTGCTATTATTTTTATCATGTGATTCAGGCTTCAAACCAACCCCTCTCATTAGTATTTCTCTTCTAGAACTATCTAGAAGAGGGTAATCAAAATTAGTGCTAGAATATATAAAAGTTGAAGATCCTTTCCCTCAAACTAAAGCTTTGTTCTTGACAAACCAGAGCTAAGACATTCCAAGAACTAGTGGAAGAGAAGTTGAATGAAAACTGAGAGCAACTAAAAGCCTTCCTAAGAAAATTTCCCTTTCCACTATAACTATCAGTTCTAGTGTCTCCTTGTTCATTTTTTCTGGCATCTCCTCATTTTTCATTTCTTGATAGAGAGCTTCTGAAAGATGTGCAAGATGTTCTTCAATCTCAACAATCAATGTTGAGATAAAATGGAAGCATTGCTCTTACAAATAAGGTGCTAAATCATTTATCTATGAAGGAGATTTATGTGCATGAAGAAAACTTAGGAGGTCTTCCAGAATATTCTTGGACCCCTCATCTATGGTATCTTTTATTTGACTAACCTCCGTTCCAAAATAAGTGTTAAGGAAACCAACAGTCTTCATCATTTTTCATCATAAATCTAAAACTCAACCCAAGTAAATTGACAATTTTTAGGTCCCCTCTCTTGACAATCCAACCCTCACTAGTAGTTAATTTGTGAAAATGGGTTTCAACATCTTTGTAACTTTCCAGAGATGTAACTATGGCTTCAAGTAATTTACCAACCTTAACTCTAGTTGACCTCCATCCTCATTCTCTTGTTTCAATTCATTTTCTTCCCAACCGTACAAATCATAGACTAATAAATGGTAAGCCTTGAAATCATGGAACAAAAAACTACAAGAGATAGAGCAAGCATACAACATTAAAATTGTGACTTGCAATTAGTAAAAGAAAAGAAGCAGTAGGCAATTTGATATACAATCAGAAAAAGGGGCATTTTATGAGGCTTCCTTAAGGAAGCAAATTAAAAAATTAAATAAAATCATGCTTCAAATTACATTTAAATGTTCATTTTTATAGTAGATGTCATCCTACTTTGTTTGAGAACTCTTACTGAATTCCCAAAAATAGGAGTTCTCAAATGACACCAATAGATATTATAAATAGAAAACAAACAACAATATTTTCATATAAAAACAACAAGAGCTGATTCATAGGCCCTAGGAAAATCTCTAACTTTTTGGTTCCCCTTTGATACCTTTTTTTCATACTTACAGATTACATCTCCATGATTAATATGGACTAGAAGGGTTGAAATGGCACATGTTAGTCTTTTCCATTTATTGGGCAATAAAGCGTTTGAAGTGACTGAAAGAATCAAATGTAGCTCTTTACTCTAGATGCTTTATTCTAATTCGGTTATTAATATATCTAGATACAAACCATGATGACTTAAATTAGAACTAGAAGAAATCTCATGAAAATTGCAAGAAGAGATCAATGATTAGATGAATCATGGAAATGAAACCAACTCCATAAGCCACAACAAACAAAATATGCAATGAAAATGAGAATACAGGCCTTCAAAGGAGTTGTCATGGATAAAGAATCATCCTCCTTTAGATCTCTTATGAGAATTTCTGAAAGCTCTTCAATTATCCACAATATCCACATGCTATGAGCTTTGATAGAAAGATTGTGCATAGTTCTACTTAGTTTATTCAATTTGGTACTATTATTTTTATCATGTGATTCACGCTTCAAACCAACCCCTCTCATTAGTATTTGTCTTCTAGAACTATCTAGTAGAGGTAATCAAAATCAATACTAGAATATTTAAAATTCGAAGATCCTTTCCCTCAAATTGAAGCTTTGTTCTCAAAAAACTAGAGCTGAGATGAGTGAAGAACTAGTGGAAGGGAAGTTTAATGAAAACTAAGAGCAACTAAAAGCCTTCCTAAGAAAAGTGCCCTTTCCACTATAACTATTGGTTCTAGTGTCTCCTAGTTCATTTTTTTTTGGCATCTCCTCATTTTTTATTTCTTGATAGAGAGCTTCTGAAAGATGTACAAGATGTTCTTCAATCTAAACAATCAATGTTGAGATAAAATGGAAGCATTTCTCTTGTAAATAAGGTGCTAAATCATTTATCCTTGAAGGAGATTTATGTGCATGAAGAAAACTTAGGAGGTCTTCTTGGACCCCTCATCTATTGTATCTTTTATTTGACTAACCTCAATTCCAAAATAAGCATTAAGGAAACCAAACTAGTCTTCATCATTTGTCATCATAAATCTAAAACTCAACCTAGGTAAATTAACACTTTTTAGGTCCCCTCTCTTAACAATTCATCCCTCACTAGTAGTTAATTTGTGCAAATGGGTTTCAACATCTTTGTAACTTTCCAGAGATGTAACTATGGCTTCAAGGAATTTACCAACCTTAACTCTCTCACTCGGATTTGCAAATCCATTAGCTATTATTTGTTTCATCCTACTAACAAATAGGATTTCAAAAAGTTCATCCCATAGACTCTTTGAGTTCTTCAAAACAATCTCACACATGCATTGCAATGGAAACTCAACATTTGAACCAAAAACCATTTTTAGCCACTCCAATCTCCCTTCAAATGCATCTAGACTATCCAATGTTTCTATGCTCAATGTCTCATTCTCTACAAGTTCCTTGCCACTTTTCACAAGATCAAGCAAATACTTTCCCCCAAACCTATTTGTAGAGAGAATATCATCTACACATGTCTTAAGCCAAGTTAAGCAAGACTCTAATATAAATTCACTCAGCAAAATCATCATGGTAGCTTGTAGCTTCTCTCTATGAGATTTCCACAACTGCATCTCATTGTCTGGGTTTGGAATCCCACCAAAATATTGTGATTCAGGTGGAACTGCCAACACAATTCTAAAAAAAAGAGGCAAATCATTTAGAACCTCCAAGAAGAGTTCCCCAACCTGACATAGCATTACCTATATGACTCTTACCACATTATAGAAAATGGAACTGACTGCCCCCACCTTATTGGTCTATCGGTCAGACGTGTCTTCTAGTTCTACCGATGAGTCAATGGTTATGTTTTTCATCAGTGTGAGGATCTTCTATTGACGAGACGAGGTCTCTTGTTCCCGTGATAGTCTGATGGGGATGTCGTTGGTGGAGTTCCACTGACGAAATCCCATCAAAACATCATGAGAATAGGATACCTCATCCTACTGATAGAAGATCCTCACATCGATGAAAAAATAGGTTCCAATGATGGGCACAAACTCCACTGATGACATCCCCATCAGACCATCACGAGAACAGGAGACATTGTCCCACCGATAGAAGATCCTCATGCTGATGAAAAAATAGAACCATTTTTGGAACCAGAAGACACATTTGACTGATAGAAATCTTGGTGTGTGAAGTCTTCTAGCCATTTCTATCATAATGAAGCAGATGGAGTTTAGGGGTTTTGTTTCAGATGATATGGAAAATTTTGTTTGGAACCAAATACAGTTGAATGGGTGTTTCAAACTCAATCAAATCTTGTTTAAAACAACCCAACATGAAGAAAAGTGTACTTAGAAGATTGGGATTGATTTTTTTATCATCATGATTTGGTTTAGAGCTAGGAAATTGAAGTAAAATGGTGATAAAGAACAACAGGGCATGGGCAGAAAATGTGTCAGGCTATGTTGGGAAAAACCTACCTTAAACATTAGAGATCTTCAAATTTGGGGAAATATTTTGAGAGGTTCCTTGAAAAATCCATTTTGTGCACATTTTGTAATCAATCATTTCATTCCATGAGATGACATCTCATTGAGGCATTCTGTCAAACAATTCAGGTGTTTTGTCTACAATTCCACATCTTGCATATATGTCTACCAGAGCATATCCAACTATAACATCCAAGTATATTTTTAATTCCTCTATCTTTTATCAATCTCTTTACTATTTGAACCTCATACAAATGTTTTAAAGAAGAACATAAGTTGTAGCATTTTTAGGATCCAACTAAAAATATGAATGTTTGATCAACCATGCAAGCCTAATGATCAACTATATATGTAAATTGCAATGCAATAAGGGTTACTAATGTGTGAAGTATGTGTAGCCCTCATCCACTAAACCTGCATGACTGCATGCACCTAGAACCCAAGCAAAGCTTACAATGTTAGGATGTGTTCCAGAGTGCTTCATTAATTCAAATATTTTGAGAGGTTCCTTGCAAAATACATTTTGTGCACATTTTGCAATCAATCACTTCATTCCATGAGATGACATCTCTTTGATGCATTTTGTCAAACAATTCAGGTGTTTTTTCTATGATTCCACATCTTGCATATATGTCTACCAGAGCATATCCAACTATAACATCTAGGTATCCTTTTAATTCCTCTATCTTTCATCAATTTCTTTACTATTTGACCTCGTACAGATGTTTTAGAGAAGAACATAAGTTGCAGTATTTTTAGGATCCAACTAAAAATATGAATGGTTGATCAACCATGCACACCTAATGATCAATTATATATGTAAATTGTAATGTAATAAGGGTTACTGATGTGTGAAGTATGTGCAGCCCTCATCCACTAAACATGCATGACTGCATGCACCTAGAAACCAAGCAAAGCTTACAATGTTAGGATGTGTTCCAGAGTGCTTCTTTAATTCAAATATTTTGAGAGGTTCCTTGTAAAATCCATTTTGTGCACATTCTATAGGGTGGGTGCATGAAGTTGGGTTACACTTTTGTGGCCAACTTCAAAAATTTTTTGGAAATGGCATAACGCAAGCCCGTTATAATGCACTTGCATTATTTCATTTTAAAAGAAAAAAAAGTGAAAGTTATTCATTTTCTCTTTTCTATTTTTCTACTCTGCCCATGGCCAAAAACCTTAATTTTCACGCTTGTGTTCTAGGAGGAATTCTTCAAAATTCATCAACAATAGTTGCTTTTCATTGGCAAACATGGTGCCATGATGACGAAGAGGTGGAGGAGGTAAGTATTGTTTGCTATTTGTTTTGAATTTCTTGGTTTCAAGTTGATTTTGTTTGTTTTAGGTTAGATTTGATTGTTTTTTTCTAATTTGTAGGAGATGCAAATAATCCTGAAAATCCTCAACAAGAAGAACAGGAAAATCCTCCTCAACAAAATCAACCTCCCCCACCAATCACTCAACACCCTCTTGGCACTCAACAAAATTTGAGGAGTGAAATTGAAAACAACAAAAAATAAATTGAGGATCTTATCAGTAGGTTGAGTGATCCCAATGCGTCAACTGTAGAAAGAATGACACTAGCAAATTCAATGAAAGAGACGTTAAAAATGTAGATTCAATAACCCAAAAAATAATGAGATTGCAAGATAGGAGGCAGGTAGCTAAGGAATATTATGCAGATAAACTATCATTAAACAAGTAAAAGATTTAAAAATTACTAAAGGTGATTTGTGCTCTCTATTCACTAACCCTAGAACAAATCAAAATCTTAGCCTCAATGCGAAGAGGTTTCCTATTCATTGGTGCCACCACCAAGAGATTAGGAACAATTTTTATGATAGGTGGTATTTGGTCTTTGATTACCCACCGTGCAATAATTGTGAAGTCCCCCAATATTTTCTTAGGAAACTATAGAGTGAGTTTGTATTGAACCAAATCCCAAATTATTTTGATATGAGGGAGTTCCAGGGAAGAGGTGGGGGGTTAGCTCAAGATAGGCCCGATGCACAGCCGGATCTTGCGCAGCAAGGGATACGACCTCTTGCTAGGCCACCTCGTGAGCACATTGTTATGTATGTCATTATGAAGGAGAGTGCTGATGTAGAGACATTTTAGGCGATCAACACTTTGACCCAAAGTGTCATCCATCATACTAGCCCTATTGTACAGTGCCATCCAGGGGAGTCTTCGGGTGGTGGCCTTCGAACCCATGTGTGTCAATCTTGCGGGGCAACTTGTTTAGATGACCCCATCAGCACTCAGGGGGCTGCTACGTAGGATCCATATGTTGCTACACAGGATTCGTGTGTTGCTATGCAAGATCTGTATGCTACTATGCAGGATCTGTATGTTACTACATAGGATCTAAATGTTGCTACGGGGATGGAGAGGATGGATAACATTTTGCATCGTGCATATGGCATTGATAGTTAGGTAAAAGTTAGCATGTTCATTGAATTTAATTTATTAAATTTTGATTCTGAAATGCATGATTAACTAATTTAGTTTTATTATTTTTATAAAATTGTAGGTTCACAGTGTTGAGACTAGATACACCAGTCCTCCACCTACTTATTACTGAGTACACCTATTAGTGGGGTATGTAACTAGTAAAAAATTATAAATTTATTACATGTTAATAGCATTTTTTTACAAATGGTATTTTAATACATGTGATTTTGGATGTTGAACAGGCTAATATTGGTGGTTTCAAGCAAACACCTCCTAGTGCTAGTGGATTCACTCAAACATACACGGAGGTAATAGAATAAAAAGAACTTAACTAATGAATTCTACTTAATAGATTTGTCTGGTTTATATTCATATTGTTGATTACATTGCATTACACATCATTCAAACTCAAAGCATTACTTCAAATTCCATAACTAATAGCTAGATGTTGATAGATGACAAAATTTCAACTATACAATATAGTTGTTTAGAAATTCAACATAAGCAACACGATCCAATTACTTCACATGTAGGCATGTGCTTGCAAAGGTACACCACCATGACAAACTATGTATGCTTGGAAAAAATCTATGAAACCATAATAGTAAGCAATAGCATAGACAAGGCAGCTAGTGATGCAGAGCATCATATAAAAAGACTCAATCATCATGGTAAATCTGATGCAGAGCATCCAACAAACACCATCAACATCATTTCTTTAAGAGATTTCAATCCCAAATAGAATCGGGAGAAGATCAAATATAATTTCATCAGAAATCTACTTTTCATTCAACCAAAATCCACTCAAACTCTCTTATCCATTCCATAGGGCATCAGTCATCATTCCACTAATTAGTATTCCAATTGATTCATTCAAAGAAAAAACCATATTAAAGAAAATTTTTACTTAATCAATTAGATTCACATCATTCTCAATCACCATAAAAACAACATAAACCTGATTATTGACACTTGAACAATTCATCCTTTCATTTATTCACCAAGGCAACAAATCAATTAAACCATACCTCACTGTTATCAGTCCATTATCAAGCACTGTACTCACCATATTTTGACTACAATAGTCTATTTACAGGTTATAAACTCCTACTACAACAAAATCTTGATTATCATCTTGTGGTTAACCACCAGTTTGCTCAAAAGGCTTCATAATAGTCACCCATCCAACCATCAAAGTCACGAAACTTGTCTGATACACCTTAACCAAATTTAGTAACATCAATCATATTATTAGTTTGATAGTAACTGAGCACTCAATCATATCACAAAATCTTTGAAAGGATACAAGTCAGAAATGTTGAAGATGGGAGAGATTGCCATCCCAAGAGGTAGCTCTATTTCATAAGCACTTTGGCCAAACTTGTAGACCACCTTGCAAGGTCCTATCTTCTTCATCATGAGTTCAGTATAATGGAAAGAGAGGCACATGACTATGTTAGGAAATTCTTGTAGTGTCAATAGCATGGAGATCTTATCCATGCACCAGCTCAAGAGATTCATCCCATCATCACATTATGGCCCTTTTCTGAATATTCCTCCAAATTTGAAAATCCCTCCAAAGGGATGTGTCCTTCCAACAAGGCATTGAATTCCTCTTACATGTCCTTGTGCATTGAGCCAAGTGGCATCTAAGACATTCTTTTCTCCCTCCAAATTGTCATTTCATGAATCTTAAATTCCACCTAATATCATTTATTGGCACATTCATCAAAATGTGCTCAAGCTTCCTCCTTTCACATCTTGACAAGTGGCACTTGGCCATTGGATGTTGAATAATCCCACATTCCTCCATTTTTAATTTTCTTCCATCTTGTTCTTCTATAAATAGAAGGATTTCTTTCTCATTTTGGATCTACCACTTAGAATAAAGTTATTATCTTCACATTGAGACCTAATTTCATCCATTTTCAATGCATTTTATATCATCATTGTTAGGTTATTACGGATTTCATCAAGGAGCTCATTGTTCTTCATCATCAAGTGGATCAATATTCATCAATCTTGCAAAGAAATTGGGAAAGGTTCATTTTCCACATCAAAATGGCACCAATTCCCCCATGGGATTGAGAGTTTCCTTGCATTAGATAGGATTTGATAGTTTTCATTTGTGTTCTTCATTTCCATTTCTTATCTTGTGCATTTCAAATGAATTCAATGGGGAATGTTGATTTAACTTTCATATGGATCTAATTGTGTGTTTTTTTCTCATATTTGTGCAGGTCTAGGATCAAAATTCACAAGAACAACTGAATAAATCCTCAGCCAATGTGTCCCTTTTGGATATCTTAGCTATTTTGGAGTAGAAGTCATTACTACAAAAGGCCCTCTAAGAAGATGTGAGAATGGAGCCGATAGAGAAATCATTGAAAGGGAAGGGTGCTGATTCATTACCACCGGCCAAAGTTCTCACAAATAGTACAGAGGAGGCCTCTACTGAAGTTAGAGGTGAGCTGAAACTGAAGCCCTTTTTCCTAAATCTTATTGTGGGGAAGAAGTTATTGCACAATGCCATGATTGACTTCGGTGCTAGCACTACATTCATGCCCAAACAGATAGTTGAAACCTTAGGACTTAGCTATGAACCTTTAAGGAGAGGGTTTATGTAGCTTGATGGGAAGAAGGTTGAAACTATAGGTGTCATCAAGGACCTTCCCTTGACTCTGTTCTCTTGCCCTAGCATCACAGTTCCATAAGATATCGTGATAATAGATGTTCCCCCATGTTAGTCCTCTGCTTATCCCAAGAATTCACTTCCAAAAGAGGCAAGTACCTTTCCTTAGATTGGTCACACTTGATCCTTAGGACCAAGCATGGAGCTAAAATGAACATAGTATACAAAGCTTTGCATTTGAAACATGTGGCTGATGAAACTATGATCAACATTGAGGCTGCTCATATCTCTATTACCAAAGAGGAAATGTGTTGTATTGAGCTTCTAGATCATGAAAAATTGATCAGAGACTAGACTAATCAAGAAGAGGCCCTCTTGAGAAAATATATAAACACTGATCCTTTCAGAAATTATCATGCCACTAGATTCGGAACCTATGACATCTATGATGAATATCAAGTGATCCCCAAGGTCATAAAGAAATCTGAAATTTTTCAAGCATCATAACTATGGACGTTGCATTTCAATGGATCATGATGCAAGGTTGGCACAGGAGCCGAGATATGTTTGACATCCCCATCCAAGGAGAAGACACTCAGATACTTCCGCTTCTAGTTCACGTGTTCGAACAATGAAGCTAAATATGAAGGCCTTGTGCAAGGTCTAATCCTTATGGAGTGGATGGGAATTAAGCAAATAATGGTGTTCAGGGACTCAGATTTGATCATAAATCAAGTTTGAGGGGTCTCCGTTGCAAAGAATGTCCACATGAGATCCTATAGACATCAAGTCTAGGACTTGATTGAGGGTTTTGAAGCCTTCAATATCTAGATGGTTCCCAAAGAGAAAAATGAAAATGTAGATCATATGCCAATAGTTGAATCTTAGTTTGACCCTACCTCCGACCAAATTCAAAACATACACTTTGTGCGAGTGATTGTATGACCTGCAATCCCAGATAATGATCAGAGATGGAAAGTGTTCGAAAGTGATGAGCACATTGCCTCATTCATTCGACAATATAGAGAGTTTTCCAACCAACTAAAACCAAATATTGTTGAGGCCTACAATAGAAAAATCATTCAGCTAAAGTCCAAGAAGCTTCCAAAGGGACTGGTCACTCTTGAAAACCTATTCGATTGTGATGACATGAGGAATGATAAGAGGAAGTTGTAGCATAAAAAAGTGACTATGCAGAGCTTCAAGTCAGAGATGGAAGGAAGTTCAAAGTCAAGAAGGATGTCATGTATCATGATAAAGAAAGACTCATTCATTTATGTGAAAAGTATCAAGGAGTAGTGGCCTAGTCATATGATGACCTCAGGGGATACGATCCTAAAATCATCCAGCATACTATAGAGCTGATGGAAGGTGCAAAACTAGTCCACTAAAAATAGAGGCCAGTGAATCTCAAGATTGAGGCACTGAGGTGCAAAAGCTGACAAAGCTAATTTAGTCTCAGATCATCTTCTCGATAAAGCATAGCACATGGGTATCCAACTTGGTTCTAGTTTGAAAGAAGAACAGAGATATCCACCTATGTGTTGAATTTTAGGACCTAAACAAAGCATCCTTGAAGGAGCACTACCCATTTCCTTCTATGGAGTCTCTCTTACAAATAGTAGCTAGATCAGAGATGCTTTCTTTGTTAGATGGCTTCTCTGGCTACAACCAGATCTGGGTAAAAGAGGAGGACAAACACAAAACAATGTTCACTACCAAGTGGGGAATGTTTTCCTATGCTGAAATGCCTTTCAGCCTCTCAAATGCGAGATCCAATTTCTAGTGGACAATGGATATTTCTTTTAGAGAATTAATCAACAAGATTATCTTAATCTATTTGGATGATTTCATTGTATTCTCTAAATCTATGGATGATCATTTTGATCACCAAGAAATGGTTTTCAAGAAATGCAAGGAGTTTGGGGTATCCCTAAACCCCAAAAAAAGTGTCTTCAGAGTACTGCAAGGAAAAATATTGGGACATGTAGTGTCCAAAGAAGGAATCGCAATTGATCCTAAGTGGGTGGAGGAAATCAAAGAACTTCCCCTACCTATCAACAAGAAGGGAGTCTAGTCTTTCTTAGGGAAGGTAAATTTTGTGAGAAAATTCATTTTTGGATTTTGTAGAAATAATTAGACCAATCACCCTAATGCTGAAAAATGATCAATTATTCAAATGGACAAAGGAAGCTAGAGAATCCTTCGAGAAGGTTAAGGATGCTATTTCTTTAGCTCCTATACTAGTCAATCCAAACCTATTTAAGGACTTCATAATGTATGTATTCAGTAGAAAATCCAACATTGCTACTGTCTTAACCCAAAAGGATGATGAAGGAAAGGGAGAACATCTAATAGCATTTCA
The DNA here is from genome assembly GCA_007258455.2 of Sequoia sempervirens. Classification (NCBI taxonomy): domain Eukaryota; kingdom Viridiplantae; phylum Streptophyta; class Pinopsida; order Cupressales; family Cupressaceae; genus Sequoia; species Sequoia sempervirens. Next base: position 214,566,730 of record VDFB02000002.1, on the reverse strand, counting down.
CTCCCAGACCTTAAAAGATTATGAGACGAATTATAATTTCATTGAAAGGAAATAATTTTCCATTGTTAAGGGACTAAAGAAGTTCCAACACCTCATATATTGCAACAAGGTGACTGTATATGTTGCACATTCCAATGTGTGTGAATATATCATGGAAGGAGGGATCACCAAAAAAAGGGGACAATTGGATCACTAAGATCCTTGAATATGACATTGAGGTCAAGCCTACCAAGACCATCTAAGGAAGAGGGATGTGCGAATATTTGGCACATGACAAAGAAATGGTAGCTAAAAAAGAGCAAACAGAGCTTGTTCTAATAAAAAAATATGAGTTTGAAGGTTGTTGGATAGCAGAAAGAGTAATATTTATGCATACCATAAAATATCCGACGAGCCTTCCTTCTTAGAAGAGAAGATTCTATAAACTGTAGAACAATGGATATGTGCTTATTGAAGGGGTCCTTTTCAAAAGGAACTTCAATGGCATTCTTTTGTGGTGTGTCACCACAAAGCAAGTGAAGAAAATTATTGACACTTTCCTTAGCAGTCCCATGGGTGAAAACTTCTCTGTAAAGACCACCGCCATAAAAATCATGTGCACCAGATACTTCTAGCCTACGTTATTCAATGAATCATACTCCTTGGTGAAATCCTGTAAAGAATTCCAATTCTTCATAGGAAGAAGAAAAAATTCTACAATGCCTCTCAATCTGATAGTTGTTGACGAGCCCTTCGCACAATAGGGCCTCGATTTTATCGGGATTATCAATCTGACCTCTAGTGCTATACAAAAATGGATCCTCATGGCCATGAACTACTTTACCAAATGGACCAAGCCCATTCCCTTGAAGAATGTGATGGAGGTGGAGATTGTGGACTTTCCTGAGGGGCTAGTAACTAGATTCGGCCCACCAAAGACCATCATCTCTGACAATGCTAAGGCTTTCCTGGGTTCTAAGGAATGTCAATTTTCACTTGTGCATGGAATATTCTTAAAAATTTCTACAAATTATTAACCATAGGGAAATGGTCTAGCAAAATACACTAACAAAAATTTATTCTAACTCATTAAAAGAATCTGGTCGGAACATTAGAGAGAATGGCATAAGAACCTTCAGGCAGAGCTCTAGGAAAATTGTATAACTCCTAAGCAAGTCCTCAAGACTTCGCCATACGAGCTAGTGTATGGGAAAGAAGAACTATTGCCCATCTCCATGGAGATTTCAGCACTACAACTACTCAAATCCCTAGAGGTTTAAAAAATGGAGCCATGGAGGTACGATTGGCCGAGTTACTAGAAGTATAGGAAAAAAGAGAAAAAGCCCTAATAGCCATGTCCAATCGCTAGCAGCTGGTTAAAAGATGGTTTGACAAGAAAGCCTTGGACTAGGGTCTAAAATGCAGAGACCTAGTATTAAAATTCAATGAAATTGCTGCAAAGCCTAGCCAACAAGGAAAATTCGACAATCTATGGGAAGGCGCCTTTTAGAATAATTTAATGCAAGCAACACAATGCATTTGAATTAGAAAATATAGAGAAGGAAGCATTATGGATTCCAATTAGCGGAATCCACCTCAAATTTTTTAATTAAGCTTCATTGTTATTCTGTCAGTGTAAATATGTAAGTATTGTAAATAATTTTCCTTTGTGTTTTTGTCGATTGATCTTGCAATAAATCCACAGTGCAAAGAAGCAGAGAAACTAAATGAACCCACATGCAAAATTAAAAAGGTACTCAAAGAAGCATATAAAAACAACTTATAAAGTATCAAGCATAGAAAGAAACCCATAATACTGTTGGATAATTGAAGAAGATCATCTCATTATATTTTTTTGTGTTTTCATTGATGTCACCATGATATATGAGTTGCAATTGCATGATCAAGTCCAAGTTTGATCCAGTATTCTAGATCAGTATCTGAACTAGTCTTTTGGGACATCCGCTAATATTTTGATCTGCAATTGTTTGATGGTGATTATTGTTGTGTGTAGTTTTTGGGAAATGGTTGATGGATGTTGGGAGCACATACATTCAAAATTTCACGTATTCAGATGCTCGTATGGTGTATCGACATTATTCTGTTGATTACAATTTTGTTATTAGATCTATCCTTGGATGACCTAATGAATAAACAATGTAATGGTGAATCAAATTTTTTTTGTGACCTATCCTGTGGTTTATACTGACATGATAGAGCATGTTGAGCATTTGAATTATTTTGGGAAGATTTTGTGAAAGCTTGTAGCCGACAGTTGGTATTTTTGATAAATAAGGATTGCACCTAATTAGGCTGACCTAATTGATGATTGTGAATGGATCAAGTATATATGTTGGAAAGGTTTGAAGATTGATGTGAGAGAATAAGTAGTAATAGTGCAAACTTGTGAATGCAAAAAGTGTAAAGATAATGAAGTGTAGTAATTTAGTCTATTGAGAATCACCAAAACTGAATCAACACTAGTTAGGTGTATATTATCAGTTCACTTTGTGGTTGTAAGCCATTCTATCTTTGTAATTTTGTAGGAAGTGAGTCCTAGTAGTGAGCCACCATATTTTATAATATTCTATAACCAGTTATACTATATTGTGACCTAACACTCACCGTGGTTTTTCCCACTTTGGGTTATCCATGTAAAAATATTGGTGTTCATGTGTTGGATGATTTCATGCTTTCTTAATGATCTTGATTTTCTTTACTATTCTATGTATTGGAATAATTGGATGGTATTCTCTTAGTATCTTGGATATTTACAAAATACAGAATTGCAAGAAGCAGAAGAGATAGGGAGTTGATATAAGTTGATTATTCATTATATATGCAATATATACTTTGATAATACATTTTCAAAATGGCTCTAAGGCCATAATTTTTTCATATATATATATATATGTACATATATATATGTATATATATACATGTATATATACATATATATATGTATATATACATATATATATATATATATGTATATATTGTTGGAGTTAAAATGACACTAAGACGGGGAGGGTGAATTAGTGTTTTAACAGATTTGACCAATTTTCAAAAATTCAAAAACCATAGCTCAGATTTGATCTCAATATACTATGATTAATGCATTCATGAGTTGAATGTAATAATTCATAAATAGAATTGAGAAAAGTAAAAACCAAACAGTGAACTGAAATAACAACAACACAGTAAAGCAGAAAGAACTCAAAAGAACAAGGAGACTCAAGATTTTACCTAGTGGAAAACCCTCCTAGGGTATAAAAACCACTCCCGAAATGCCTTCCAGGCTTAATCTTTAAAAAAATGTTCACAATGCCTTATAGGCTGATTTTTGAGCACCCACTCAAGGAGCACTAACCCCTCATTTAGAGATATCTATCTCAAGGAGTACCAACCCCTTATTTAGAGACACCAATCTCAAGGAGCACCAACCCCTTACTCAAATTTCAGAATTACAATAAATAATATTAGAGGATCACTCTATTTTCAAGTAAGCTCAAGAAACTCAACACTCTTATCTACCTCATACTCTAAGAATCCAACTCTGTATTACAGAGTTTTCCAATACATCTCTTGATATAGCCAAAATAACTATCTCTCAGAATTACTAGCTAGCAGCACCTTCACAGTTTTCAACACTGGTTTTTATATACATTTCAAGTATGTATATCAATAAGAAGATCTTCAAAGAAAGTGTTTTTCACCAGAATCTGAAACTCACTTGCCAATTTTAGAATCTGAAGCTAAATAATGACAATTTTTAGATGATGGAAAAAATCAAGAGTAACACCTGTCTAAAGGGCTGCAAATAATCCATTATTTCAAAACCACAATTGCCCACAAGCTGAGAACTGTAACCTCCCAATTCTCAGAGAATATTCTGCCATGTAACCATTTTAAGATTCGATGCCAACCAATGATGTTGGCCTACAACTATACTTAGAAATTCCATTTCACCCAAAGTGTATGAGTTTTCAAAAATCATTCACTGAGACAACAGTCACCATGTGTTCTTTGTGATTCACTCTGACCTTATTCGAGCTGCATTTCTTTTTGTCCCTGTGTGTTGCCAAGACCTTCTGCCATTGGGGAGAAACCATATCAAAGATATTTATGTTTCCCCGAGATCACATTTCTGTTATTCATAGTGAAATAGTTGCTAAGACATCCACTAGTTATGCCAAAGGCAATTCAATCGTTAATCATACTTTGGTTCCTTCTATTTCACCATGACCCTTCGTCATCGAGTAGACCTTATAGATTATTCACTTTGTTTTTTCGAAATCCCCGAGCTCACAATAGATCACCAAGACATTAATGTTCTCACATTGACAAAAACCTTTTATGATATCAGGGAGACCTCTTGCAGAGCACACCATGTCTTTCTGAAAGTCTTCATCCACTTGTGTGTCACTGAGACAATTCAATATCTATGCCGAAGGAAAATTTATCACCATCAGTCATCCCTCTATTTGTTGCTGTGACATTCACTGTCAGGGAGATGTTTCGTAGACGATGCTTTGTTTTTCCGAAAGACATCCCTTCATCCACCTTCGCTAAGACAATGCATAGTCAGGGTGACTACTTGTAGAGCATCTTGTGTCTTACCGAAAGCCCACGTGATCATTCCTATCACTGTGACATATCACTCTCGGGGAGACCTCATATAGATATACTTCATTATACTAAAAGCCCACTTGATACACATTGGTCACTGAGACACATGGTTTTTCTTGCCGACGAGTCCATCCATCCTATATATGTCACTGTAACTTCAACCCATCGAGGAGACATCTTGTAGATCATTTAAGTCATACTGAAATACCCCAAATTCACACCTGCTCACTAAGACAAGTCAGATCTTATGCTGACAAAGTCCCTTTATGTTCCATCGATGAGACCGAAGGTCACTCGACGAGACCTCTCGCCAAAAACCGTAGCTCTTACCAAAGAGACTACCTTTATGTTTTCGGTTAGTGTAACAAATCGAATTCGCCAAGACCTTTCTTTGATGCACAAACTATTACCGAGATGCATACCTTTACATTGTCAGTCATCAAGACAAGAAAGCCTCACCAAGACATTATATCGATAGCCATTAGTTTTACCGATAAGTCTCCATATGCATATGGTCGGTGAGACACACTTGAATTCGCTGAGATACTAAATCAAATACTCCAAGTCTGGCCGAAGTGAAACTTTTAATGTGCTCGTCAATGAGACTAAAAGAGTTCGCTATGACCATATAACGACACCACAACTCTCACCAATAGACTTCCACATGCACTAGTCGGGGAGACATTTCAAGTTCAATGAGACACTACCCCGATAACAAAACTCCTACTGATAAGTTCATCTTCCTTTGGTCGGTGTGACAATATGTCTTCCCTAAGACATCATTCTGATGGGTATAACTTATGATGATATGAACTTTCTTGTGTCAGTCGCCAAGACACAAAGCACTCGATGAAACAACATGCCGATAGGGATTTCTTACGCCAATGAACCACCTCATGTATTAGTCAGTGAGACCTGATTCATTTAGTAAGACCTCTCAGCGGTGAAAGATACTTATGCCGAAAGACTTTTTTTCAGTTGCCAAGACCACAATCAATGTCACGCCAAAAGTTGCCTCTATGTAAAATCAAATTTTTATGACATCAAAAATGTCTTGCCGATAGTCAACAAAGACATTTAAAAAATGGATCAGGGAGACCCTACCATTCTCATGCCGATATGTGTAAGCCTGAATGAGAAACAATCAATACCTGTGATATGTAAAAAGAACCATCCTGACAAGGAAACCAACTATCAAACTCTATCAGACAAAGAAATAGCATTCATAACATGAACCAAAAATCTCATCACCATGAATTTGAATCTTTCTGTAATAGCCAAGAGACATCAAGGAAGTGCCATAAAAAATCATAAGGATCCAAACTAAGACTAATCATCAAAAAGAACTAACTGAAAGAGATTTTGTCAACAAGTAGAATCAATTGAAAGGGATTTTGTAATCAAGGACAAACCATATGATCACAACTAAGATCCAAAAAACTCCCCCTTTTTCCTTGATGGCAAAACACAAATGACTCTCCCCCTTTTTGCCTCAATGACAAAGGATAGAAGAGAAGAATGTGCAATGTGAGGAAACACAACTAAGAAGCCAACCAAATACCATAAGAATAGGCTGCAAATAGAGCAATAGTGCAACAAACATATTTGCAGGAGAGCAGTAAGATTGTAACATTCTAATATCATAGAAATAATAACAATATCTCCTTTTCAAGAATCTCAATCCATATCATCATTTCCAAAGAAAAGGTACCAAAATATTATAATGTAACAAACCAAATTGATACCTAAAGATTGAAGACCTGTTACTTGAACATACCACCTTCTTTTTCATGTTCGATCAGGGCACATTCAAGATCACCTACTCCATATTCAATTTGATTAACTTCAATCTAGCAATACCAGAATTTGAGCACAAACAACCAACCTCTTCTTAGCACAAGTAACCTTAGTCACAACTCACGGCTTGTTCATCATATACCAAACTCAGCATCACTACTCTTTTTGCTGAAGTTGTCTTGTTAAAAGTTGATTTTCTTTTCTAAGTTGCCTAATAGTATCTAAGGCACATAGGAGTTCACCTTCCAAATCAATCTCACTTTCTGATTCGTCATATTCCTATTCAGAGTTAACTTCACCCAAAGATTGATCTACTTTTACACAAGTTTCTTGATCATTTAAATATTCATTAATGATCTCCTTGCACTTCTTTTCATAACTATGAAGGTTTACACCTTCTTCACTCTTAGATGTTTCACAACTTATTTCAGTATCCAAAGATATCTCTTCTTGTAATTCACTATTCTAATTCATTTCAGTCAACTTGTCCCAAACTTCCTTATCACTGCTATAATGAATGAATTTTGTAATGAGTTTATTTGGCAAGTTATTAAAAATAGCATTTATAGCTCTAGTATTGGATTCAAGTGCTTTCTTCTCCTCAATAGTGGAAGGAGATGTTGTAGATGTAGTACAACCCTTTTCAACTGCTGCCCACACTTCAGATCCTAGAGAAAGTAAGTATGTTTCCATCCTATGTTTCCATATAATAAAATTTGTTTCTTCGAACTGAGGAGTTCTAGATCTAGGATACTCTACCATTTCAGAGCTACTATTTATGAACTCTTCCTCATTATTGATTATACTAGATTCAGGTTGAACATGATGACTAGCATTTTGCTGAGAACATCTTTTTCCCTTATTCCTTATGTTCTTTCCCATATTAACCAAAGTACTCCAAGAAGCTAGGAAATATCCTAGGTGGTTTAAACCTAACAGAGGACCCTACGCTCTTATAATCATTTTTGGAGTTAAAATGACACTAAGAGGGGGGGTGAATTAGTGCTTTAATAGATTTGACCAATTTTCAAAATTTCAAAAACCATAGCTCAGATTTGATCTCAATATACTCTGATTAATGCATTCATGAGTTGAATGTAATCATTCATAAACAAAATTGAGAAAAGTAAAAACCAAACAGTGAACTGAAATAACAACACAGTAAAGTAGAGAGAACTTAGAAGAACAAGGAGACTCAAGATTTTACCCAGTGGAAAACACTCCTAGGGTATAAAAACCACTCTCGAAATGCCTTCTAGGCTTAATCTTTAAACAAATGCTCACAATGCCTTATAGGCTGGTTTTTGAGCACCCACTCAAGGAGCACCAACCCCTCATTTAGAGATATCTATCTCAAGTAGTACCAACCCCTTATTTAGAGACACCAATCTCAAGGAGCACCAACCCCTTACTCAAATTTCAGAATTACAATAAATAATATCAGAGGATCACTAGATGTTTTCAAGTAAGCTCAAGAAACTCAACACTCTTATCTACCTCATCCTCTAAGAATCCAAATCTATATTATAGAGTTTTCCAATACATCTCTTAATACGGCCAAAATAACTATCTCTGAGAATTACTGGCCAGCAGCACCTTCACAGTTTTCAACACTGGTGTTTATATACATTTCAAGTATGTCTATCAATAAGATCTTCAGAGAAAGCATTTTTCACCAGAATCTAAAACTCACTTGCCAATTTTAGAATCTGAAGCTAAATAATGACAATCTATAGATGATGGCAAAAATCAAGAGTAACGCCTGTCCAGAGGGTTGCAAATAATCCATTATTTCAAAACCATGACTGCCCACAAGCTGAGAACCATAACCTTCCAATTCTCAGAGAATATTCTGCCATGTAACCATTCTAAGATTTGATGCCAACCAATGATGTCGGCCTGCAACTATACTCAGAAATTCCATGTCACCCACAGTGTATGAGTTTTCAAAAATCATTCGCTGAGGCAACAGTCACCATGTGTTCTTTGTGATTCACTATGACCTTATATGCGAGCTGCATTTCCTTTTGTCCCTGTGCATCGCCAAGCCCTTCTGCCATTGGGGAGAAACCATATCAAAGATCTTTATGTTTCCCCGAGATCAAATTTTTGTTATTCATAGTGAAACAGTCGTTGAGACATCCACTAGTTATGCCAAAGGAAATTCAATCGTTAATCATACTTTAGTTCCTTTTGTTTCGCCTTGAACCTTCATTATTGGGTAGACCTTATAGAGAATTCACTTTGTTTTGCTGAAATCCCCGAGCTCACAATAGATCACCAAGATATTAATGTTCTCACATCGATAGAAACCTTTTGTCTTATGTGCTTCGCTATAACATTATGATATCAGGGAGACCTCCTGTAGAGCACACCATGTCTTTCTGAAAGTCTTCATCTACTTGTGTGTTGCTGAGACAATTCAATACCTATGCTAAAGGAAACTTTATTGCCATCAGTCATCCCTCTGCTTGTCGCTGTGACATTCACTATCGGGGAGATGTTTCGTAGATGATGCTTTTTTTTTTTCTGAAAGACATCCTTTCATCCACCTTCGCTAAGACAATGCATAGTTGGGGTGACTTCTTTTAGAGCATCCTATGTCTTACCGAAGTCCCACATGATCATTCCTGTCGCTATGACATATCACTCTCAGGGAGACCTCATATAGATATACCTCGTTATACTGAAAGCCCACTTGATACACATTGGTCGCCGAACACATGGTTTTTCTTTCTGATGAGTCCATCCATCCTATATATGTCATTGTAACTTCAACCCATTGGGGAGATATCTTGTATATCATTTCAGTCATACCGAAACACCCTGAATTCACACTTGTTCACCGAGACAAGTTAGATCTTATGCTGACGAGGTCCCTTTATGTTCCATCAGTGAGACTGAAGGTCACTCATCGAGACCTCTTGCCAAAAACCCTAGCTCTTACTAAAGAGACTACCTTTATGTCTTCGGTCGGTCTAACAAATCGAATTCACCAAAACCTTTCTTTGATGCACAAACTCTTATCAAGATGCATACCTTTATGTTGTCAGTCGATAAGACAAGAAAACCTTGCTAAGACATTATATCAATAGCCATTAGTTTTACCGATAAGTCTCCATATGCATATGGTCGGTGAGACACACTTGAATTCACTAAGATACTAAAATGAATACTCCAAGTCTGGCTGAAGTGAAACTTTTAATGCGCCCGTCGGTGAGACCAAAAGACTTTGCTATGACCATATAACAATGCCACAACTCTCACCAATAGACTTCCACATGCACTAGTGAGGGAGACATTTCAGGTTCGATGAGACACTACCCCGATAACAAAACTCCTGCCAATAAGTTCATCTTCCTTCAGTCAGTGAGACAATATGTCTTTGCTAAGACATCATTTCGATGGGTATAACTTATGCTGATATGAACTTTCTTGTGTTGGTCGCCAAGACACAAAGCGCTTGACGAAACAACATGCTGATAGGGATTTCTTACGCCGATGAACCACCTCATGTATTAGTCGGTGAGACCTAATTCATTTGGTAAGACCTCTCAGCGGTGAAAGATAATCATGCCAAAATACTTTTCTTCAATTGCCAAGACCATGATCAATGTCACGCCAAAAGCTACCTGTATGTAAAATCAAATCATTATGACATCAGAAATGTCTTGCCAATAGGCAACATAGACATTTCAAAAATGGATCAGGGAGACCCTACCATTCTCACACCGATATGTGTAAGCCTGAATGAGAAACAACCAATACCTGTGATATGCAAAAAGAACCATCCTGACAAGGAAACCAACTGTCAAACTCTGTCAGACAAAGAAATAGCATTCATAACATGAACCAGAAATCTCATCACCATGAATTTGAATCTTTCTGTAATATCCAAGAGACATCAAGGAAGTGCCATAAAAAATCATAAGGATCCAAACTGAGACTGATCATCAAAGAGAACTAACTGAAAGAGATTTTGTCAACAAGTAGAATCAACTAAAAGGGATTTTGTCATCAAGGACAAATCATATGATCACAACTGAGATCCAACATATATATATACAAATATATGTATATATATGTGTATATATATACGTTAAGAGCCCTTTTAAGGTGTATATACAAAAAATAAGTTAAGACTGTTGATTCTTGAAATGGGAAAATGGGAGTTCATTTTCAGACAACAGTGTCGTCAGTAGCAACATTTGGAACAATTTCATCAACAAGACCACTGGCAAGAGTAGCAGGATCATGAACAATAGAAGCAATGTTGACATCAACAATGGCGAGTGGTAGCGGAAACACCAGGTTCCTAAAGTTAGTATACCAGTCAACGTCGTAGAACAATACCACATTGTAGCAATGGAGCAAAAATTAGCATGCTTGAGTGACCCTTTGGTGATGATCTTCATGTGATAGGATGTGGAACCCACTCATAAATGGCACCCACAACACCACTTCATATTCTTGAATATTCTTGCAAAGGTCGCTAACTGTCAGAATGCCTAGGCCATATACCGCATTCACCACAATCTCTCCAAGGCTACCTAAGTAGCACTTCAGGAATATTTCTAGTGTTAGACGTAGAATAATTGGCTTGGGAACCTAGATATCAAGAAAAGACACAAAAAAATGAGAGTAGATGTTGGTATTGAATTTATACTTATCTTCATATTCTACACAATCCCAGCCTAATACCCACTTCATTGCTATTATAGCTAGTGAATGTTTATTTTTTTTCATTGTTTTCAAGTGCCTATTGGATATTTCACCTAGGAAATCCATCTAAGACTTGTTGCTAACTAGCCTAATCGAAGTATTTATGACACTAAGCTCTACCCAACTACTAATCCTAATTCTACTTAACTACCCAATACCAATTCTTCCCAATTGCTAAGTGTGATTTTTCTATTGTCTTAGGGCCTATTTATAGAAATATGTGGGGTATCTATGTGCCATAAGCATGATTCTAATCGAGTACTAACTCAAAAATCCTACCAGTAGCCGGCTCAAATTTCCCACTTAGTTGTGTTTGTTGTGTAGGAGTATTTTCCTACAAAATTAATAAGAGGTAATTAAGTAGCACAAATTGGTGGTAGTCCCAAGTGCTCATCCATATGGTCAAGTGTTGATGTGTCATGCTACTAGCACTTATCAAACTCCAAGGAGGAACTCATATCTTTTCAAGCACTCATTGCACTTTTGGATTAATTATTCTTTTCGAGATATTAATTGCCAAAGCATGTGAAAGCTTAAACTTCCTTCAATCACTGACTCAATTTCCCAGGAAATTGGGCCATATGACATGATTACTAATAGTCATTATGAATTCTTGTCTTTTCAAAATGGAAAGAAATTCATTTCACACAAGCAAGGGAGTTGGTGGTACATACTGAATTTAATGCTAAAAGGAAACCATTCTCTACCACTCTAAGAAAGAAATCGCTAAGTATTGCATGTGAAAGGCTAACATTGTAAAATCTTCCTAAGTACGCTATCTAGTGCAAAAGAGTTTTTAGTACAGAAGTTCCAAAGAGCTGAAGTAAATTGCAACAAGTTTGAGGGTCACAAGAATCGACAACATAAGGAAAATGGCCAAGAATCCTTGGATTGAAACACAAGAAGAGGCAACACAAAGTTTTTTTGATGCCATGCGTACGACACACATGGCCAATATTTTCGGTGATAGCTCTTATGCTTCACCTGGGATACCAAAGAAGTTAACATGGATTTACACACAGGCCTCAGAAAAGAAAAAAAATCATAGGGAATAGAGCCAAATAAAGGAAGAATGGGTTAACATTCATGATCCCATCCACACAAAGAACCTTAAGACTCTTAGGGAGTTGGCCAATAAGAGGATGAAGAGGAATAGTGACCAAGAATCTTTGGCATATAAGAAATAGTTCAGTTGCCTTCCATGGTATATGGTTCCTTTTGTACATCATTGCTTAGAACTAGTTGACGAGGGAATTAAGCATTTTAACCCAAGTACGAGTGCCATTGAAGATTGAGAGCTGAGAGTTAACATAAGTGTGGAAGCTATTTTGGATATGCTATGCATCCCTATCAAAAGGGGCTCTAGAGTAGAAATGATGGAGTTATTTACTCCAGTGAAAGGAGGAAAATATTGGAGAGGCAAAGGTCTTTCCCTGTATTTTTATAACAAAGAAACCAAAAGGCCTAGGGAAGATATGAATAAGCCACCACATATTCTGGCAGTGCACAATTCTTTCCCCACAAACATGCAGCATGCCTTCTCAATGATGGCCTTTGTTTGTGGCCTAGACATAGATAGGTATGTTCAAGAGTTTCAACTAGGTCTGGAGTTTCAGTTGCATAGGAAACATTCCTTATTCTGGTATGACTTCGCAAAATTCATTGTCATAGAAATGCTAAGCCAAATAAAGGAATACAAAACACAACATAAGTTCAGATTTCCTTCCTTCCTTGCCCATATGTTTTTACATCAAAACCCTAACTTCTTCAAGAAACATGTGAGGTTAGCTATTTTTGATGAAAAGGGAATTAGAAGGCCAGTTTTTGCATGGACTCCTCTCCTCTTGACAACTTATGAATATTATGCATTCTCAGTTTATTTCTTGACTCCAATTCTGTAAGACTTGAGTGAGGAGGGAAATCTTTACCGGCTCACCACAGACTAGATAGAGTGGATGCAGAGTTTCATTCTGAAATGCGACTAGTTTCTTAGAGAGGATTTTAGATTCATTCGGATGTGTGGCTTTACCGAGGAACCATTCCAACTTCTGGCATGCATCACATATTAGGTGGAGGCCCTTGAAATGTTCGGACAAGTGTCAATTATTGACTATACCTTTTGCAGAGGGAAGGTCAAGAAGAAAGAATTTTTCCTCTTCCCACTAAGCTTTAAAATGGTGGTTATGGAAAAGAATCAGAAACATAAGCTGCTAGAGGTGAAGGTGGCTCATCTGGGGCTAGTATGGATTTGCAAAAAATGGTAATATAATCTTGAAATTGACTTGGGAGGCACAAACATTCAAGTGACTCACAACCCCTGACCTTACTGGGAAAAGTGACAGAATCCATTGGAGGATCAGGATGATCTTTTGGTTGACGTGGTCCACATTCCTACAGAGGATAGGAGACCACCATGGCTCAAATTCTACTTCCCTTTAGCAAAGTTTAACAATTAGTGCCAAATGGGGGCCACCCTTTACAATGATTTGGCCAACTATTGGAACTGGAGTAAGGAAAAAATTAGGGATTTCTAGATTTACCATCAAGAGATCCAATGCCTTGATGGCCCCTATCAAGATGTAAATCTAGATGATATATTTGATACTTTGTGGAAAAAAGCACATGATGATACCAACACAAGTGATGATGAGGATGTAGACCCAGAGGAAGTAGAAAATTATATAGGGAAGGAGAAGGAAAAGGAAGTGTAGATGACCCCAATGTAGAAAATCGGGCAAGAAGCTAAGTAGCCTAGCAAGGCTTCTTCAAATGTGTGGGTGAATATATCATGTTTGAGGTCATCAAGGACTCACATCTAGACTATGAAAAGATCCAGAACAACCCAACAACATCAGTCAAAGGCCATAAAAGTGGATTATTCCCCACCTGACAAAAGGAAACATATAGATGCGACTTTTGTTGAAGTTTCACAAGAGCCCGCAATGAGCTAGGAGACCACAATGAACATGGAGCCAATGATGAGCCAATGATCACAATGATTTGCACCATAGGTATCCTTCACTCCTTTTCTTTCTTGAAAATCTTTGGTTCCTCCTTCCATCTTGGTGTTGCCCATCACTTCAAGTGTTCACCCTTCCTTTTTCACTTCTACTAAGATGGTTACGGGAGGTTTCTCCTATTTCTCCCAAGTGGGACAATTTTCCTTTACTCCTCCATGGTCCTTTCCACCATTTTTCAAGTCCCAATCTACAGCCACCATTGATACCTCTCTTGCTACTACTGTATCAGCCCTAACCCAATTTTCCTAATAGATGGAATCCACCATGTCTTTGCTTCTACCATCGCTTCCCTTGAGTCCTCTGACTGCTTCACAGACTAGGCCTTGGAAGATTCCCCCATTCTACCCACTAACAGTCAATATTTTGAAGAAGAAATTGTCTAAAACCACTACCCTCTCATTCCCTTTTTCTCTTCCTCCCAATGCACCCTTTGTGGGTGAGCTCATTAGGTCACTGACAAATTTTTTTTGGAGGGCAACAAAACAAAATAGGCATGGGTGCTTAGGCTCCAGTAGCAAAGGGAGAAGGATGCTAAGAGGCCATTTGAGCCAAAGGTGCAAACTATTTCCAATGAGGCTCAGCAGCAGTTGCAATTTGCAACTATGCATCCAACTGTCATCAGACCACAATGGGAAATGTGACCCAAGGATTACAACATCTATGATATGGGAATCGATCTAAGCATAACACGACCATAGGATAAAGCTAAGCTCATGTAGGAGACACAATGACTGGTGACCACTGACTTCCTTAAGTTTGGTCGTCAGCTGAAAAGAAGGAAGACCTAAAACTTTAAAGGAGAGAATTGATATCCTACTTGTGAAGGAGAAAGCAAGGTAGGAAAAATTTACATGCTTATCATAGCAAGCTTAGATAGAGCAAGCAAAACTCTGGGAGGAACTTGCAAAGTTCCAAGCCCATGATTCCAACCTGGTCATCGAGCTACATCACAAAAACCAAGAATTATAGGACCAGTTAGCTCAAGCAGAGCAAGAGATGCAACAAAAGAATGAGGATTTTGAGCATCGACACGCTCAATTAGAGAAAATAATGTAGTAGAAGGACATAAATTTCTAGGGGAAACGAGCTCAATTTGATAAGGAATTGTTGGGAATGGTCATTGTGTTGTTGAGATGTGGTTGTCATTGATGTCAACATTATTAGCATTTAGATGTTAATGGTTGTATATGTTGAGGATATTGAGACAGTCTGTGGAAAATTCAAGGTCATGAATGTGTTTTGTTCTGTACATAGAAGATCAACTATTGTGGACTAAAGGGTTTACTATTGAGAGTGTCTAGTTCATCCACCAGAATTTTTCAAGTTCTGCATGAATATTTATCTACCTTATGGAGATCTATGTTCTAACATTGTTTATGTGGTCTCTATTAGTGTTCTTGATTGAAGTCTATCTAATTCTAGTAATTATACATGTTGCAGATGTTTCTCTATTTTTTCTTGGTGCTCATGGATGCTTCTAGACTATGCTCTATCATAGTTGTATGTCCGCATTGATTGGTGCACTCGTGGTCAAAGATTTGCTTGTGCCTATTTGGTTTTTCTTGTTCTTGGCCGACATGATGGTGGTAACATGTTGCAGATCCTTGGAGTTTAAAATTTGAATGTTTTGCACACTCGAGAATATTGTTTTAGGTCTCATCTTCATCTTGGCAAATGGTGTTTGATCCACATTGAAAATTTAAATTTGGGCCGACATTGTAATTATGTTTTATATTCTTTGGCCGACTAGGTTGTTGATGTAATTCCTTGATGTGGATATATAAGAGTGGTTGTGTGAGAAAAGTAAAAGATATGTATGTGTGTGTGTGTGCAAGCCCTATGTTTGAATATTGTTCAGCTCATTCGAAGGAAGAGCAGATTGTGAAGAGTAAGAGTGAAGTGTGAAGAGAGTTTTTTTGTGCTTAATTGGAACTGTAATCTAGGTTTTGCAAAAGTTATTCTATTAGTTCAAATCCCTATGGATCTAATCCATTATCCATTGGGTAGTGAGCCCCTTTTATATTTTCACAGTGAGCTCTAGGCAGTGAGCCTGAATGCATGTGCATTCCCCTTTTTATTTCTCATTATACTTTTAACAAGGTATAATATTGTGGACTAACATCCAGCATGGTTTTTCCCCTAATAGGAGTTCCATGAAAAAAAAATCTTAGTGTTCTTTGTGTTTTTGGTGTTCTAATTGATTGTGGTTAATTGGTTGTTCATTAGATCAAAGATTAAGTTAAGTGTGAAAAGTTTAATATTTTGTGACAACTGATTCACCCCCCTCTCAGTTGTCTTTCCTTGTTTTTTCAACAATTTGTATCAGAGTAGGTTCCTTTGAAGAAGTTTAAAAGTTTGAGGTGATCCAAAATGGCATCATACAAGAAGGAAAACCCTAGATTCAATGGAACCAATTATTCATTGTGAAAGACTATAATGGAATGTCATTTGAGGTACATTGGAGAATCCTACAAGAAGATCACAAAGAATTAGTATGTTATCCCTGTGAATGGTCCTTCCACTATTGATGAGATCAAAGAAGCTTAGAATAATGTCTGGGCTATGGAAACTTTGTTAAGTACTCTAACAAATTCAGAGATGAAAAATGTGTTAGGTCTGAAGACAGCTCATGAGATGTGGACAAAGCTAGAGACTTTGTATGGAGGAGATGTACATGTGAAGATGGCTAAGCTTCAAATTTTAAAGGGAAAGTATGAGAATCTGAAGATGGGTGAAAATGAGAATATCTCTTCCTCTATGTAGAAGGTGAATAAACTAGTGATGGGCATTAGATGTTCCAATGGTGTCCTTGATGATGAATTTGACAAAAGATACAAGAGATACACTGATTGGTAAGTTAGTTGCTTTTGAGTTGAGTGAATTTGAAAAATCTGCTCCTAAGACTGAAACTACATTCAAAGCTACTATATCTAGGAGAAGCATGCCAAGCTATGAACCGGGTGAGTGTTCTAAGAAGACATTAAAATATGAGGAATAAATGAAACAACTTGAAGATGAAGAAAGAGAGTTAGAAGAGTTCAAAGCATTGATTGTAAAAAGAGAAGGCAGAGGACATGGTAAGTACAAAGGAAAGTTACCCCTTATATGTTTTTCATGTAATAAAATATGTCATTTTGTATTAAGGTGTCCTGATAGAGTTCCTAGACCTAAGTGTAACAAACATAAATTTCAAAAGAAGTTCTATTTTGCTGAAGAAAATGATACAAAAGATGAGAATGAAGGAAATGAAGATGACTAGGTGTTCATTGCCATTAAGGATAATGGTCTAGAAACCACTGAATCTACTACAGTTGAAAAAGCTCTTGCAGCCTGAATAGAAGAGAAGGATGAGTGGGTCATTGATAGTGGATGCTCACATCATATGACTGGTGATAAGATCAAATTTGTAAGTCTAGAAAAATATGATGGCCGGATTGTAAGATTTGGTGACAACAATGCATGTGTGGTTCGTGGCAAAGGGTCTATTTTTCTTGGTGGTCATTACAACACTGATGATATTCTTTATGTTGAAGGCTTGAAGCACAATTTGTTGAGTGTTGAATAGATGGTGGATAAGGTTTATGATCTTTAGTTCAGAGATGGAAGATGTAAGATATATGGAAGTTCTGGAAACTTAATTGCTTCAAGTAAATAGACAAAAGGTATTGTTTTTCATCTAACTGCTACTAGTGAAAGTTGTTTGATTGCATAAGTAGATGAAAGGTGGTTATGGCATAGAAGGTTTTTTTATGTGAATTTTAATAACATTGTCAAGATAAGTTCTTCTCAAGTAGTTAGAGATATTCCTAAGTTAGTGAAGCCTACTAACACAATTTGCAAGGAGTGTTAGATGGGTAAGGAGACACGAGCCTCCTTCCAAAGAAAACTGTATCATACAAGTGGATTACTGGAGTTGGTACACATATATATATGTGGTCCCTCCAAAGTGAGAAGTATTTATGGTGAAAGGTACTTTATGTTGGTCATTGATTATTATTCTAGAATGATATGGGTTGCTTTTCTAAGAGAAAAATGTGAAGCATTAGAAAAGTTCAAAAGTTTTAAAGCTATGGTAGAAAATGAGAAAGGCCTGAAAATAAAATTCTTAAGGTTAGATAGCGGTGGTGAGTTCACCTCCAAGGATTTCAATTCTTTTTGTGAAGAGAATGGAATTAGAAGATAGTTATCTGCTCCTTGAACCCCTCAACAAAATGGTGTTGCACAGAGAAAGAACAAAACTATTTTGGATGCTTCCAGAACAATGATGTTAAAAGGAAATGTGCCCCACACCTACTGGAGTGAAGCTGTAAGCACTATTATACACACTTTGAACTGAGTAAATGTAAATGGTAACTTTGGTAAGACTCCTCATTAACTATGGTTTGGTTATAAGCCTACTATCAAGTACTTTAAGATTTTTGGAAGTAAGTGCTACATTAGGAGAGATGATGATATAAGAAAATTTGATGTAAGAAGTGATGAAGGAATCTTTCTAGGTTACTCTACTAAGAGTAAAGCCTACCGGTGTTTCAATAGAAGACTAAGGAAAATGATTGAGAGTATAAATGCTAGAGTTAGTGAGGACTCTGGTAAATCATTCAGATCTAATGGCTATGATTCATATGAAGGAAATACAAATAAAGGGTAGAGTGTTTAGACTCAAAATCAACTTCAAACTATGCCATATGTTTTTATAAGACAACCTCAAACTGTTCTGGTAAATCAAGATAGTCAGGAAGCGGAGATAAGTGTGAGTGTAGAAAAAAGAGTGAAAGAATCGGAAGTGCGACAGAATCTAAATGTTCCAAGGTGTGTAAGATTAAATCATTCTGAGAATCAAATTATAGGAGATTTGAATTAGGGTGCACAAACTAGAAGAAATATTGCAAAAGAATATTGCCTGATCTCCCAGATTGAACAAAAAGATTTCTAAGAAGCCTGTAATGATGAGCACTAGATGGAAGCCATGAAAGAGGAGCTGATGCAAATTGAAAAGAACAATACATGGGTAATTTTTCCTAGACCTAAAGATAAGAATGTGATTGGTACTAAATGGGTCTTTAGGAATAAGCTAAATGAGAAAGGTGAAGTGATCAGAAATAAAGCAAGGCTAGTCTACAAAGGTTACTCACAAATGGAAGGAATTGATTTTGAAGAAACTTTTGCCCCTGCTGCCAGAATAGAAGCAGTAAGATTGTTTCTTGCTTATGTTGCATACAAGAACTATAAGGTCTATTAGATGGATGTAAAGTCAACTTTTCTGAATGGTGAATTAGAAGAAGTCTACATTGAATAGCCTGATGGATTTCAACTGATTGACAAGGAAGATATGGTCTATCGATTGAAGAAAGCTTTGTATGGACTAAAGCAAGCCCCCAGAGCCTGGTATGCTAGGTTTGAAAAATATAACTGAATTTTGGATAAAACAAAGGTACTGCTGATAGTAACTTGTACTCTAAGTTAGATCATGACAAATAATTAATTATTGAAGTTTTTATTGATGACATCATTTTTGGAGGAGATGATAACATGTGTATGAAGCTTGCTAATGAAATGAAGAGTAAATTTGAGATGAGTATGATTGGAGAGATGAATTATTTTTTGGGATTACAAGTTACATAGTTAGAGAAAGGGATCTTCATATCATAGTCTAAATATGTGAGAGAACTGCTAAAGAAGTTTGGTATGGATGACTCAAAACTTGTTGGTACTCCCATGGTAACTGGATGTAAGTTGACACAAAATGGTGATTTTCCCAAAGCTAATCAAACAAGATATAGGTCAATGATTGGAGGGTTGTTCTATCTAGCTAGGCCAGACGTTATGAATGTTTTATGTATGGTTGCTAGATTTTAGGCCAATCCAAAAGAGTCTCATGTGACTATTGTTAAGAGAATCTTTAGGTATCTGAAAGGAATAATTGATTTTTGGATTTGGTATCCAAAGGATGATGATCTTATCCTGAATGCATATACTGATGTTGATTGGGCAGGAGATATAGATGATAGGTAGAGTACTAGTGGTGGTGCCTTCTTCCTAGGGAAGAAGCTGGCATCTTGGTTGAGCAAAAAATAGAATTCCATTTCTTTGTCCACTGTTGAAGCAAAGTATATTGTTGCTGCTAGATACTACACACGAGTGATGTGGATGAAATAGATGCTAAAAGATATCAGCGTAGTATATGATGAGCCTATTTCCATATACTGTGACAATTCAAGTGCAATCAACATATCAAAGAATCTGGTACTACACTCGAAGACTAAGCATATATCAATTAAGTTTCATTTCTTGAGGGAGAAAGTGAGTGAGAAAGAATTCAAATGAGAGAATGTGCCCACAAAAGAATAGTTTGTAGATATTTTCACTAAGCCATTTCTGAAGGATACTTTTGAGTATCTTAGAGGGTTGCTAGGGGTAATCACCCCTCCTAATAAGAACTAAAAGATTCATTTACATGCATCAATCTATGTGTATCATAGCTATATCTAGATCTAGATTGATGTTTATGTGGCTGCTACTTAGGGAGATTAGTTAGATGTGCAAATATATGGTTCAGAGCATGTATGTGGAAAGGTGATGCTTACCTTTGCCATTGATGTCAAAGGGGGAGAAGAGTAATGTGGAAAATACTTGTGGGGAGAGAGAGCTATGAAAAATGAATCTAAATCTAAGGGAGAGAAGAGTCTTGTATAGGAGAAGAAGAGTCGTGGAATGAAGATTTGGCTTGATTGTATTTTTCACATCATGTGTTTCCATCAATGCCAAAGGGGGGATTGTTGGGAATTGTCATTTTGTTGCTAATATGTGGTTGTCATTGATGTCAAAACTATTAGCATTGAGATATTAAAGGTTGTATATGTTAAGGATAGTGCAAAATTTGTAAAAGAAAAAGTTATAGGCATTTTGTGGAACAGTCAAGGTCGTGAAGGTGTTTTGTTCTGTATGTAGAAGATCAGCTATTATGGACTAAAGGGTTTACCATTGGGAGTGTCTAGTTCATCCACCAGAAGTTTCAGAGGCTACATGAATATTTATCTATGTTATGGAGATCTATGTTCTGGCAGTGTTTCTATGGTCTCTGTCAGCATTCCTAATTGAAGTTTGTATGATTTTGGTTATTATACCTACCATGGATGTTTCTCTATTATTTCTTCATGCTCATGTATGCTTCTAGACTATGCTCTATCATTGTTGCATCTCCACGTTGATCGGTGTGCTCGTGGTCAAATATTTTCTTGTGCCTATTCGATTTTTCTTTTTCTTGGCCGACATGATGGTGGTAACATGTTGCAGATCATTGGGGTTTAAAATTTGAATGTTTGGCACACTCAAGGATATTCTTTTAGATCTGATTTTAATCTTGGCTGACGGTGGTTGATCCACATTGAAAATTTATTTGTAAATTTGTGCCGACATTGTAATTATGTTTTATATTCTCTGGGCGACTAGGTTGTTGATGTAATTTCCTAATGTGGATATATAAGAGTGGTTGTGTGAGTGAAGTAAATTATATGTGTGAGTACAAGCCCTATGTGTGAATATTATTCAAATCATTCGAAGGTAGAGCAGAGTGTGAAGAGTAAGAGTGAATTGTGAAGAGAGTTTTTTTGTGCTTAATTGGAACTGTAATCTAGCTTTTGTAGAAGCTATTCTATTAGTTCAAATCCCTGTGGATCTAATCCATTATCCATTGGGCAGTGAGCCCCTTTTTTATTTGAGTAGTGAGCTCTAGGAAATGAGCCTGAATGCATGTGCATTCCCCTTTTTATTTCTCATTATACTTTTAACAGGTTATAATTGTAGACATCGAAAATATACTAATTGACACCGTGCATCTGATCCTGACTTACTAACATCGTTTCTTCCTAAGTCATCCCTCGGTCTAACCATTTAATTAAATTCCCTTATCTGATTAAATTCATCAATAATTCATCTCTTAATTAAATAAATCATTTTGTCTAATTAAGTCACTTTCCTTATTAATTAAATCAATCCATCTGATCTAATTATCCCTATTTAATTAAATAATCAATTTATTTGATTAAATCTCTAAAGTCTATCCATTAAATTAAATAAATTAAAACCTTATTTGAGTTAATCTAACACCATCCCTTGTGATTAAATAAATCAAAATATTTATTTAATTAGCCTCTTATCATATTCCTCTCTTATCTGATTTAAATAAATCCATAAATCTAAGTTAAATAAGTCACATCATCTAATCTCCTGTTAAATTAATTAACCCTTGATTAATTTAATCCAATCTCATGTCACATCCTCTAGATAATGCAAGTTGCACATGAAAATAGATTTAATTCGTTTATTATATCCCTATTTTCCCTCACATGGCATCTTTTCGAATATTCCCCTAATTTGAATTCAAAATCCAGGTGGGAATAAGTCCTTCCAACAAGGCATTTAAGATCTCTTACATGTCCTTTGCCTTGAGCAAAGTGGCATTTATTGCATTTTCCCCTTCCCTCTTACATGTCATTTCAACAAATTTGAATTTTAAATATTGGCATTTATTGGCACAAACCCCAAATCTTGCACAACCATCATCCATTCATAGCTTGACAAGTGGCACCATATCCTTGGATGAAAGTTAGTCCCACATTGCTCAAATTTGGGCTTTCATCCATCTTGAAATCCTATAAATGAAGAGCTCCTCTCCTCATTTTATCATTCACAATTTGAGTAAAGTTACCATGCTCAAATATCTATCAAGTTTCATACCCTTGAGCTCTTAGCTAGGTTCTTTTGCATATTTGGCTTGGAGTCTTCATCATTCATCATCAAAAGTGGATCAAAGTTCATCATCAAGTCTACATATTGAAGCTTGCAATCATAGGAATTGGGAAAGGGCCAAATTTCCACATCAAATTGGCACCGATTCCCCCATGGGAACAAGAGTTTGCTATTTAAATTAGGATTTCATCTTTGTTTTATCAAATTTATTGTGTTTTTGCATATTTTCATTCCTAGTTTGAATTGTAAATAGATTCCATGGGGAATCCTTGTTTATGCTTGCAATATCTAACTTAGGGTGTTTAATCTCTTTGTTTTGTAGGTGCAATAGATTGAGGTTCACAATAATATTGTTGACTAACATCCACCATGGTTTTTCCCCTAACAGGGTTTCCACTAAAAAAAATCTTGGTGTTCTCTATGTTTCTGGTGTTCTGATTATCCGTGGTTAACTGCTTGTTCATTAGATCAGAGATTAAGTGTGAAAATTTTAATATTCTATGACAACTGATTCACCCCTCCTCTCAGTTATCTATCCTTGTTTTTCCAATAGGAAATCCAAGAGGTGAAGCTTTCCCTCAAAAGGGAATCAACAAATAGAGGCGAGGTTGAGGGAAAATGGCTCACCAAGTTAAAAACCTTGAAGGAGCAACTCTCTGTCGAAAAAAAAAGAATTATGGAGCTGACGCAGGATGTTGGTTCAAAGGATGTAGAGATCAGCCTTTTGAAGAATCTTCCCCAACCCCCTACTTCCTGATCTGACCTCCTCTCAAGGGCTCAACAATTATATATTTCACAATGGGAAAAGTTCAAGGCTTTTTGTTTGAATCTACAGTTGATGCTTCAATTCATGTTGGAAGAGGAAAGTTTGAGCTGAGGGGTCCAAAAAATGATAAAGAAATCCCCACAGTACATTGCAGTAAGTGTTCTCGAGGTAGAGAATTTGCTAGAAAATTTGTACGCAGTGCCAAATGAGAACTTGGTAAAGGTGGGGATTGAGGACCAAAAATTAGCTTCCAAGATAGCAAAAGAATACATCTATTTCCATGAAGCCATCCTCCATGCTCGTGATTTCTCAACAACACTGGGTCGAACTATGAACAACATACGGGAAAATTTATCTTAGCTAACTCATATAGGCTTACCCTCCCTATTTCTTTCCAATGAATCAATAGCCACCACAGAGCAGATTGCAACAAAGATCGAGGAGAAGCAGCAGGACTTATCTGCTTTTCAAAGCTTTAGTCAACCCCTTACTACTGTGGATATTGAAGGTGTGACTCATCAAATAGCATGGTTGCTCTTTCAACTCGAGTCCAGGAATGGGATATCCATGAAACTGACATACAAAGAAGTGATCGATCTCCATGAGGTATAAGAGAATCTATGTGCCATATCAATGACAACCAAGGACAACTTTTTGCCTCTGTAGACTCCTCTTTCTAGGCTCTAACATCATCACTCAATGGATAAGACTCTGGTCTTCACACTAGAATTTTTTTGATTCCCCTTTTCATAGGAGAAATTCCCCTGATAAAAGTTGTGGATATAAAATCCCTTAATCTCCTTTCGGGTTGATTATTTTGTGAAAGTCCAACCTGCGCTCCATACTTTTGATAATCCAATCCCTATTTTAAAAATCTCTGCCCGCCATTGCCACGTTTCTACCAGGAACACTTCACAACGATCCCCTCCTTTTTTTCTTTGGCATGCCCCACCATGCTTCCACATTTCAGTAGTGTGGGCATTTGAAATCAACTTCCCATCACTTCCCTATCACACCCCATCCATGTTCCACATAGTATCAACCCACATACATTTTTTGGTGGACTCTACAGTCAATGTCAGTAGTGAACACTTCTCCACATGTCTTCACCATGAGGGGTTTTTATTGCAAGGAGGGAGGAATGAACCATTGGCCCTAACCTATTGCCATGTGTCCTAACTAACTTCATGATTAAGAAACACATGTCTACACAAGATTTCATTGCTTCTATATTGGGACCACTTCCATCATTCGTAGGGGATACATCTGGTTCAAAGGTGACTATGTTCCATGCTTAGAATCTTTTATGTTGCAATGACCATGGGAAATCCTTGTTGTAGGAATCATTTCTTATGATTCAAAATCTTTTTTGTTACTAATTCCCAAGTTGTGGGATGTTTTCCTTATAAATATTGCTTCTTCTTTATGAAAATGAGTTGAGGATATTCACAAAAAAATTGTAGAAAGACACTAGGCCTCTTGTATTATTTTTTATTTCATTAAGACTCAAAGACTGCCATTTTTCATCCTTTTTGTCCCTTATTTGATAATGCATTATATTGTGCAATTATTGTATTAAATAGTTTATTTGTAGAACTTCTATAATTTCAATATAAGTTTGTTGATTTAGACCATGTCTTGGACTCTTCTTTTTAGTAAATGTGTATTTGAGTTATTTTATGTTATTGAATAGATTATTTAGATCTTCATCTATGATTTATATTATTTTGGAACATAGTAGATTATTGAACGTGCCCTCAAATCTCTGAAAGGAAGGTTTCCTATGCACACTACCTAACTCTTGGTGCATCGCCTTAGATTAGTCTTTATTTTTTATATCTTCTTTTGTTTCCCATCCAAACCCTCAAATATAGAAGAAGCTAGCTTCTTTAAGAATCCATAGGTCACTCAGTTTAAGCACAATTGGTCCCCCCATTAACTAAGTTTCCCATAGGGTTGTTACCTTGTAAATTTTTGGCACCAACAATCTTATTTGAAAAACCCTTTGAGTTTGTATCCTCACCAAGATTCTAATTATGTGTTGACTCCTTGTCATCGGTTCTCTATCTTGTTAGTCATATCTTGCACCATCAAAAAATGTTAAGTAACTAGCCCTCTTGTCTTGTTTTACCAGTTGTCATGTGTTGGACCATTACTTTAATCTTGGATAAGTTGGGCTAATTCTTTCCAATTAAATTTGTTTTGGGTTTAAGTCATCTTTTCCATGGGTGTTATTTCATTGTCCTAATTGAGTCCCTCTTTTAAGATTAACAATTTTGGCATGTGCAAATATGAGGACCCCTAACAGACATTCAATTGATGCAAAAAAATCCCCACCATTCCCTACGCGGCCATTCCATTTTATTACTTATTATTTTATTCCTAGGAGCTCACAGGTGAAGGCCATGTGTCTTGTATGACTGGTGGGCCCTATGTATTTGATAAGACATGTAGCTGGTTGTCGAAGGAAATCAATGGTGGGTGATATATGATGTGGCTACATCTAGGTCATTCCTTGCATGCTCGATCGCTTTTCTTTCCCATTAAAATAATCATAGTGGTTGGAGGGTAGATGTTGTGTGTCTAGTATGAACAGTGGGCCTAGTGGTTTCAAATGGTCAACATCATAGAGATTTCAAATGAATCAATGGTTGATAGTGGGTGATGTGGATTAATCTTGACCACTCCCTACTATCCCATGTAGATCTCACCTTTATTGCTAGAATCCCCACAGGGAAGCGGGCATTTTCCACGTGGAGTGATCTAGAGGATGTGGAAGCATTAGAGCAAGGGGAAATATTAATTGAATATTGCAACATGAGGCATGGAGAATAAAATGTGTGTTACTAATGCAGATATATTGCACAAGTTTGAAGATCTTTAAATCTAGTTGTGGATTTTGTAAGATGGATAAAGCTATGAGTAATTAAGAAGTTTGTATGAAGAAGCTAAGAGATTTAATCTCAACCTCTCACCATATTCTTGTTGATGAAAGTTGCACACATGTTATGACTCACGGGGGACAGGGAAAGAAGACATGTGGATTTGGGCTATAGTAACAATAAGATGGTGGAGCCCGCATACCATTAACAAGTGGTTCCATGTGGCTTTCTATCATTTGGTAAGTATTGTAGTTGTGTATAGTCAGATCTTTCATATCAAGCTATGTCAATTTGTTAGAAATTTGATATGGAGACATTGAAGAGAAATATGGATATGTTACCTCATGTTGAGACTGTCCTACTAGAATTTGATAAGGAAGCTAACAAGATTGTCACCAAGTATGCACCTTATAGAGAAAGGGTTGATGAAGTCATTAATTTCTATTGGCTCACTGAAGATGAATTCCTAGCATGGAAAGGTAGATGCTTGGAAGGAGTGGTGGACTGATATGAAATGGTGGGGTGATAATTTGAAGTTTTGAAGTCTACAACCATGAAGAATAATGAATAAGTGAGAGTTGCATTGCATAGCTTGGATTTAGTAAAAATTAGGATTTTGATAAATTATGAAAACATAGTACATCTTCTTCAAATTAAATTGATGACAATGTTGCAGACATGGAAATTTCTTTTTTCTTTTCTTTTTTGTTTCTGTCATGCTTTCCTTCTTTCACTTTGTGTGTGTGGGCACAAATTTTGAGGTAACTGTTTGGTGGTACCTTTTTGAAAATTTGACTAGACCTCTAATGATGAATGAAGACTACTTTTATTTTCCCACATTTTTCCTACCTCTTGGGAATGCAGTGTAACTGAATAGGAGAATCTTTGCTATAGCAGTTCAATGGAATATTGACATGTGTAATTTTCTGACTTGAGGCTTGTTTTTCTCATTCATTTCTATAAGAAGGAATTCAGAGCCAGAAAGTAGGGGTTTGTTGTTTTACAATCAACACTGTAAATTGTAGAAGGAATATCAAGCATGTTTTAGAGTTTTGTCTTAAGTTTAGAGTTCATTGTTATGTATGTAACCTTGGTAACATTATAGCAAATACAATATAGAGTAATACCAATTTCATGGCTATTGTCTCTCCTTGTACTCATTTTATGATTTATGAATGAAAGTAATCCATGATTCCTTTTGTTTGTCTGTATTCCTTCTCAATGGATGTTTAATTTCATTCATGCTAATTAGTTCAATGAACTAATGTAAATTCTTGGATGAGATTGTTAACTCATAAGAATCAAGTGCTAGGATATTTGTAAGTAGTAATGATCATGAATGTACTATGGGAATGTTGTAATCCAGTATTTCTTGATATTTTATGTTCATATTGTTGAGTTATTATCTAGTTACATAGGTTGATATAGACTCTATGGTGTTCGTGATTCAATTTTTTGGTTGATTCATCAGCTAATCACTTTAATTTTACAAAATTTCAAATGGATACCGCTGTAGTTGTTTTGTGTTGAGTTCTACCTTCTCATGCTCCAAGTATAGGACATTGATAAATGAGCTACCAAATTATTTGATGTGCTATGTTGTTGAGTCATTTTATGAGAAGTATTTGTTATTAACAATGTATTTAATTATAGTCGTGTGAATTCCTAAGTATACTTTGTGGGATCACCCTCCCGGGTTTCACATAGCCCAAAGTGTAGGAGTAGAAGTCTTGTATTTTTTACTCATTTGTTGGCCAATCCCTTTGGAGTACTAATTATTGGAAATAGAAAAGTTCATAGGTATTTCTAAAGATTAGTTTGGTTCTTAAAAAATAATGAACAAAAACTCCAACTCAACTTGTTCATAGGACTAAAAGGCATAGAAAACCACCTGAAAGGTATTCACCTGATTGGAATGTATTTTTTCTTTAAAAACTAACATGGATGAGAACATATTTGTAGAAGAGCCACTAGGTATGAATGATGTAGAATCCTCAAAGATTGCTATGGATGAAGAAATGGCATCTTTCAAAAAGAATGATACATGGGATCTTGTACCATTGCTTGAAGGATGAAAACTTGTTGATTGCAAATGGGTGTTTAAGAAAAACATTGGTACAGATGGAGGTATTGAGAAGAACAAAGCAAGATTGGTTGCAAAGGGTTACTCTCAAGTTGAGGGTGTTGATTATGGTGAGATATTTTATATCCTATTACAAAAATGACATCCATTAGATTTTTGCTTTCTATTGTTGTTGCTTATGATTTAGAGGTTGAGAATATGGATGTGAAAACTACTTTCCTCCATGGTGATTTGGAGGAGGATATTTATAGGAAACAACTAGAGAACTACGTGGTGAAAGGTAAAAGCAAATTGGTTTACAAATTGAAGAAATCTTTATATGGCCTAAAACAAAGTCCTGGGTTGTGGTAGCAAAAATTTGATACACATGTGTTGAGTTTGGGATTTGAGTGTTCTAAATTAGATCATTATGTTTATTATAAAACATATGGTGTTTGTTCCCTATTTATTACATTATATGTTGATGATATGTTATTTATTGGTAGAGGGAAAGGTATGATTTAAGAACTAAAATCTCAACTTGCTGCTAAATTTGAAATGATAGATTTTGGTGCAGCTAAACACATTCTTGGGATGGAAATTAAAAGAGAGAGTGAACAAAAAGCTATGGCTTGACCAAAGTAAGTATGTCAACTCAATTTTACAGATGTTTGATATGTAGGATTTTAGACCATTATGTGTTCATGTTTCAGTGGGAACAAAGTTATCTATTTTAGATTGTCCAACATCTCTATCAGAGATGGAAGACATGAGTAGAGTTCCTTACCAGAGTGCAGTTGGAAGTTTGATGTTTGCTATGGTTTATACTAGACTAGACATTTCCAGAGAAGTGGGAGTTCTTTCTAGATATAGGTATAATCCTTGTAGAGTTTATTTGGATGTAGTTAAAAGACTCTTTAGATATTTATGAGGTACCTTAGATTATTCCTTATGTTATCATAGTAATATGACTGAAGACAAAATTTCCCTTGATATTCATGGTTATGTGAATTCAGACTAGGCAAGTGATGTTGATAGTAGAAAGTCCACCAGTTCTTATGTGTTTACCTTATTTGGTGGTACAATTAGTAGTATGAGTAAGCAATTAGCTATGGTTTCTTTTTCCACAACTAAAGAAGAGTATATGGTAGCTACTCATGCTTGAAACAATTTATTGAATAAATAAATATGTAGTAACAATTTATTGTGATATTTTTAGTGCAATATGTCTAGCCAAGAACTTGACATGATGCAAGAGCATCCTTGGTTCTTGGAAATCTTGCATCAACCAAAAAAAAAAAATCTTTCATTTTTGTTATGTTTTTGTTCTTGCTCAGTTCGTGGTTAGTAGATTCATCATATTTTCTCACCAAGCCCTATGGATCTTAGTGTATCTCATGGACATGATCTTGTTCCTTGTCCCAAGATTTGAGCTTAATTGGATTTTTTTTCAGCAAGTTATCACTTATGGAATAAGTGGTAATTTTTTGATCTAGCACTGGAATAGTTTTCAAGCCTAAATGACTATCTGATCATTTGTGGATCATTCACGTGCCTTGTGGATCTTGATGGAATGATTTAATTTTTTCCTTGGAGTGTTTTCTACCTTCAATTTAGGTCCACACTTCATTCCTTGGACCTGTTGATGAAGAATTCAAATTCAAGGCCAACCTATTCATGTTTATGTTGCATTTTCCTTCGTTGGAGATTGTAATTATCCTTGGCTAACATGGATGTGATCTAAAACTTGTAATATATCACAATGAATGATAGCAAATGTTATACAAAAGAATATCAGGTTGATTTCACTCGTAAGTTTGAGAATATTGAAATGTTGTATTTTTGAATATTTTGTAAGAGGCTTGTGAGCCAAATCTTGAAGCCCAGATGTTGCCAGTTGAATGTAACTAAGTTTTATATTAATACGAATATTTCCTTTTGCATTTTCCTCCATACTCCATGTTGTTTCCGTTGTGTTACTCTTGCTACATGGTTCAGATTGTTCTCTTTGAGGACCCTCTTTATCATGTTTGTGTTATGACATTTCATGCTAGGACCAAGCACATTTATATACAAGATCATTTTGTTAGAGATATGGTCAAAGATGGCAGGGTGAAGTGGAAAAGGCAGAGAATTTGATGAATGTTGTTGATTCTTTAACTAATCCTATGAGCATAGAGAAGTTCAAATTGTGTTCAAAGACTATGGACTTTTCGGCCTCTAGCAATTAAGAGACAATGTTTACTCCATCCCATTTCTCTTGCAAGGTGTTTGACTAGTGGAAGATTTGTCAGGAAAATGTGTCTCAACCTTGCAATTATATAAAGGTTATTGTTGATATGACATATATATATATATCTTAGTTACACTGATAGATGTAATATACAATGGGAGCATGGGGTGGTGTTGAGGCGCCAAATGGTAGCATATTAAATTTTTTAGGAAACTCCTAAAATGGCCAACATACACTAAATAATGATATATTACAAATTTTGACCATTTGTTATTAGGTTTTAGATCTAATGGTAGATATTTATATTAATGAGAATATTTCATCTGCATTTTCCTTCATACTCCATGTTGTTTCTGTTGTGTTACTCTTGTTGCATAGTTCAGATTGTTCTCTTTGAGGACCCTCCTTATCATGTCTATCCTAGATGGTATTAGAGCGAGATTGATCCATGTGATTTCATTGGAATTCATGAAGTCATGTTGAAGATTTGTTGTGGGCTGGCGAATTGAGGATCCGTCCTGTAGCTGCAAGGGACTTGTATAAAGATGGCTAGAAGAAGGAATAGTAGAGGAAATGGAGTGCACAAATATGTAGACCAAGCAATAATGGATATGTTGTGAGGGATTACTGCAAGATTAGATGTAGTCGAAATAGCCCAAAGAAGAGGTTGACCAATTGATGATGCTAGTGATGAACAATTAGAAGTACCTGAAGAAAGAGAAGGAGGAAATCAGCCTGGCCTTGATCAGGAAGAAGAGAGGTTCATAAGAGCCCTAACTAGGGTTAATACCATACCACATTTCAATCCACCAAATTACAAAGGTAAGTTGGATTATAAGGAATTACTTCATTGGATTACTGAGATGGAAAAATATTTTGAATTTGAAAGTACCATTGAGGATAAGAAGGTAATTTTTTCTTGTAAAAAGTTGAAAGGACATGCATCCCTTTGGTGGGAACATTTTCAAAAAGATAGGTAGAGGAGAGGAAAAGAAAAGATAAAGTCATGGGGTTAGATGGTGAATAATTTGAAAAAAAAGTTCATGCCTGCAGACTATTAGATCAATTTGTTCTGAAAGTTGTAGAATTTGAAGTAGAGGGAGTCTAGTGTAACAAAGTATATTGAAGAATTTTATAAGTTGAATATCAAATCTGGACATTTAGAGGATGAGATTGAACAAGTAGCCAGATATGTAAATGGTTTGAGGTCATCTATACAAGATGATATTAGTTTGATAAAGCTACAAAGTGTGGAAGAGGCATATCAGTGTGCCCTGAAAGCAGAGCTAAAGCTCAATAAAAGCTATGAGAAAAGACAGAGAGGAAGAAATTTTACTAGAGGAGGAAGAGGATCTTTCCCATGTAATCAAAATGAGACAAGTATAAATTTCATTTCCCCAGATGGATGATATTATGGATTTTCTAAGTGGAGCCAGATATTTTACAAAGATGACTTGAAGAGTGGGTATCATCAGATTAGGATTAGAGAAGAAGATGAATGGAAAAAAACATTCAAGATAAATGAAGGATTGTATGAGTGGTTGATGATGCCCTTCAGAATGAAAAATGCACCGAGTACTTTCATGAGGTATTGAAAAATTCTTGGGTAAATTTGTGATATTTTATTTGGATGAAATCTTGATTTTCAGTAAGAGTAGGGAAGAACATTTGTTGCATATCAGACAAGTTTTGCAGAGGTTGAAAGAAGAGCAGTTGCTGATAAACATTAAGAAGTGTAGTTTCATGAAGGAGGAATTGATGTATCTAGGAATTGTGATATATGTGGATGGATTGAAGATGGACCCTAAGAAGGTAAGAGCAATTGTTTAGTGGCCTACACCAGAAAGCCTTGGAGAGGTGAGATCATTTCATGGATAGGCTAGTTTCTATAGAAAGTTCATTAAGAATTCCAGTTTTGTTTGTGGCCCTATGATAGAGACAATGAGGGGAGATAGGAAGGACTTTAGATGGACATCTAGAGCAGACAAGAGTCTTAAGTTGTTGAAGCAGAAAGTAACAGAGCAACCTATATTGGCATTACTAGATTTTAGCAAAGTATTTCAAGTGGAAGTAAAATTGGAGCAGTGTTAAGTCAAGAAGGGAGACTTGTAGCTTATTTTAGTGAGAATTTGAGTGGTGCTAGGATAAGATATTTAGTGTATGATCAAGATTTCTATGCCATCATTCAAACCTTGAAGAAGTGGAGACATTACTTGTTGCCTAAGGAGTTTCTATTGTATACAAATCATCAGGCTTTGCAGTATTTGAACAGTCAAAGTAAGATGAATCAGAGACACATGAGATGGGTAGAGTTCTTACAGAGTTATACTTTTTTTTGAAGCATAGAAGTGGGAAGTCAAATAGAGTTTCTGATGCATTGAGCAGGAGAAGGAATTTGTTGATAGAGATGAGAGTAGAATTATTAGGTTTTGATGAATCGAAGAACTTGTATGAGGAAAACCCAAATTTTACAAAACCTTAGAAAGCTTGTAGAGAACCTATTTTGGAGGATAGGAGTCAGTGGTTGGATTATTTCATACAGGAGGATATCTTGTTCAAAGGGAATCAGCTGTGGATACCCTGAAGTTTGATGAGGGAGAATATGATAAAAGAAAAGCATAGTGGGGGATTGCCATGACACTTTGGAATCGATAAGATAGTAGCATTGGTGAGTGAGAATTATTTCTAGATGCAGATTCATAAGGATGTAAGGAAATTTGTGCAGAGTTATAGAGTTTGTCAAGTTGTGAAAGGAGGTAGTCAGCATGTTGGATTGTATAAACCTTTGACAGTTTCAGAGAGACCTTGGGAAGACATAAGCATAGATTTCATACTTGGATTACCAAAGACACAGAGAGGTAATGATTCTATATTTATGGTGGTAGATAATTTTCTAAGATGGCACATTTCATACCTTGTAACAAGACAACAAATGCAGTACATGTAGCAAATTTATTTTTCAGAGAAGTGGTAAGATTGCATGGGTCACCTAAGAGTATTGTTTTAGATAGAGATGTGAAATTTGTTGGTTACTTTTGGAAGACACTTTGGAAGAAGTTGAAGATAGATTTGAAGTTTAGTTCTACTTTTCACCCACAGACTGATGGACAGATGGATGTAGTAAATATAAGTTTGGGAAATTTACTGAGATGTTTGATTGGAGAGAAAACCACAAGTTGGGATTTGTTCCTTGCATAGGCAGAATTTGCCTACAATAATTCAATGAATATGAGTACCAAAAAGACACCTTTTGAGATTGTTACTGGAGTTCATCCTAGAGGTATATCAGAGTTGAGAGACATTAGTACAGAGGATAAGATGAGTGTACAAGCTAAGGAATTTGAAAAATATATGAAGAAAGTGAACACTTAGGTGAAGCAACAGTTGGAAGATATGAACCAGAAGTATAAGGAGAGGGTAGATGAAAAGAGGAGACATAAGGAATTCAAAGTTGGAGATGAAGTGATGGTATATTTAAGGAAGGAGATATTTCTAGTTGGGACATACAATAAGCTGAAGATGAGGAAGTTTGGTCCTTGCAAGATCTTGAAGAAGTTTGATTCAAGAAATGCATATGAAGTAGAGTTACCGGATGGCATGGGTATATCGCCTATATTCAACATTACAAATCTATATCAATATCATGAGGCAAAATTCAGTGAAGACAACAAATCAGAGTTGGAGAGTCAGTTTCCAAAGCAACAATTGAAGGAGATTGAGGAGGTTCTAGATAGCAAAGATGGAAGGAAGACTCATGGAAGGCAGTACAAATAATATCTTGTGAAGTGGAAGGATAGACCAGTTGAGGATTTTTCTTGGATTTCTCAGGTTGAGGTGGACTATCTTGATTTTCCTTTAGCCCTTGCAAAGTGAGGGACTAACTTTTTCTTTAACCCAAGATGTCTGATGTAGGGGCATCCTTGCTTCTTGGCAATCTTGTATCAACCAAAAAAAAAATCTTTCAGTTTTGTTATGTTTTTGTTCTTGCTCAGTTTATGGTTGGCAGATTCATCATATTTTCTCACCGAGCCCTGTGGATCTCAGTGTATCTCATGGACATGATCTCCTTCCTTGTCCCAAGATTTGAGCTTAATTGGATCTTTTTCTTGCAAGTTATCACTTCCAAAATAAGTGGTAATTTTTTGATCCAGCACCAAAACAATTTTCAAGCCTAAACGACTATCTAATCATCTGTGGATCATTCTCATGCCTTGCAGATCTTGATGGAATGATTCAAGTTGTTCCTTGGAGTGTTTCTGAGCTTCAGTTTAGTTCCACACTTCATTCCTTGCACCCATTGATGAAGAATTCAAATTGAAGGCCGACCTATTCATGTTTCTTGTTGCATTTTTCTCATTGGAGATTGTAATTATCCTTGGTCGACGTGGATGTTTCTTGACCCACAGATGTGATATAAAACTTGTAATATCATAGTGAATGATATCAAATGTTATACAAAAGAATATCAGGGATTTCGCTTGCAAGTTTGAGCATATTGAAATGTTGTATTTCTGAATATTTTGTAAGAGGCCTGTGAGCCGAATCTTGAAGCCCGGAAGTTGCTGACAGAATGTAACTGAATTTTATATTAATAAGAATATTTCCTTCTGCATTTTCCTCCATACTCCATTTTGTTTCCATTGTGTTACTCATTTTGCATGGGTCAGATTATTCTCTTTGAGGACCCTCCTTATCATGTTTGCACTATGACATTTCATTCCAGGACCAAGCACATTTATATACAAGATCATTTTGTCAGAGATATGGTCGAAGATGGTAGGGTGAAGCAGAAAAGGCAGAGAATTTGATGAATGTTTTTTATTCTTTAACCAATCCTACAAGCATAGAGAATTTCAAATTGTGTTCAAAGACTATGGTCCTTTCGGCCCCTAGCAATTAAGAGACAATGTTTACTTTGTACCATTTCTCTTGCAAGGTGTTTGACAAGTGGAATATTTGTTTGGAAAATGTGTCTCAACCTTGTAATTATATAAAAGTTATTGTTGATATGACATATATATATATATATATATATATATATATATATATCCTAGTTACACTAATAGATCTAATATACAATGGGAGGATGAGGTGGTGTTGAGGCACCAAATGGCAACATGTTAACTTTTTTAGGAAACTCCTAAAATGGCCAACATACACTAAATAATGATATATTATAAATTTTGACCATTTGTTATTAGGTTTTAGATATAATGGTACATATTTTCTTGGCCTATCTTGGTGCAGGCATGGTAGGAGGGTCATCAAAGAGAACAATCTAGATCGTGCAGCAAGAGTAACACAATGAAAGCAACACATAATATGGAAGCAAATGCAGACAAAAAAATTTCTAATTAACAAAAATACCAGTTATAGTTGGCTGCCAACATCCAGGCTTACAAATTCAGCTCATAGGCCTAATATAACATGCTGAAAATACATCATTCCAATATTCCCTTATATGCGAGTGAAAATATTACATATCAATCTAATATTCTTCTATCTATTATTCACTACCTTTCCTAATGATCTATTACAATTTTTATATCACATCCACAGGTCAAGAAACATCCATGTCGGCTAAGGATTATCACAATCTTCGATGAAATAAAATGTAATGTGTGCACGCAAGGTTGACCTCCAAATTTGAATTAATCCATAAATAGGTGCAAAGGATGAAGTGTGGACCTATAATGAAGGTTGGGGACACTCCATGGAACAATTAAAATCATACTATTAAGATCCACAAGTTATGAGGATGATCCACGAATGATCAAATTAGTCGTTAGGCTTGAAAATTATTCTAGTGTTGGTTTAGGAAAATTCCATCAAATTTGGAAGCAATAACTCATTGGAAAAAGATCCAATCGCACTCAAATATTGGAATAAGGAATATGAACATGTCCACGATGTACTCTTAGATCCATAGGGTTTGGTGAGAAAATATGATGAATCCACCAACATGAAGTGAGTAAGAATAGAAAAAGAAAAAAACTGAAAGAAAATATTTTTCTTTGATGGAAGATTTCCCAAAAACTGAGGATGCTCCTGCATCAAACATCCGAGGTTATAGAAAAAGTGAGTTCCTCAATTTTTTGGGGCTAAAGGAAAACCACGACTATCTACCTTAGCTTGAGAAATCCAAGAAGAATCTTCCAATGGTCTACCCTTCCATTTCACAAGATATTCTCTATACTACCTTCCTTGAGTTTTCCTTCCATCTTTTGATATCCAAAATCTCTTCAATCTCATCTGATTACTATTTCAAAAATTGATTCTCCAATTTTACTTTACTATCTTCACTGAATTCTACTTCATGTTACTGATGTAGATCTGCAATGTTGAATATAGGTGATATACCCATGCCATCAAGTAACTCCACTTCATATGCATTTCCTAAATCAAATTTATTCAAGATCTTACAAGGTCCAAACTTCCTTATTTTCATCTTGTATGTGCCAACTGGAAATCTTTCCTTCCTCAAATACAACATCACTTCATCTCCAACTTTGAATTCCTTATGTCTCCTCTTTTCATCTTCCTTCTTCTTATACTTCCAATTAATTTCTTCCAATTGTTGTTTCACTTGAGTACGTACTTTCTCCATATGTTCTAAAAATTCTTTTGCTTTTTCACTCCTCTTATCTTCCATACTGATGTCTATCAACTCTAATATACCTCTAGGATGAACTCCAATAACAATCTCAAAAGGTTTCTTTCCAATACTCCTGTTTACTGAATTATTGTAGGCAAATTCTACTTGTCCAAGGACCAAACCCAACTTTTGGTCTTCTCTCCAACCAAACATCTGAGAAAATTCCCCAAACTCCTATTTACTACCTCTGTCTATCCATCAGTCTATGGGTGAAAAGTAGAATTGAACTTCAAATCTATTTTCAACTTCTTCCAAAATTTCCTCCAAAAGTAACCAACAAACTTTACATCTCTATCTAAAAGAATTCTCTTAGGTAACCCATGCAATTTGGCCACTTCCTTGAAAAAAAATCTGCTACATGTACTACATATGTTGTCTTCTTACATGGTATGAAATGTGCCATCTTAGAAAATATATCTAGCACC
Organism: Sequoia sempervirens; assembly: GCA_007258455.2. Taxonomy (NCBI): domain Eukaryota; kingdom Viridiplantae; phylum Streptophyta; class Pinopsida; order Cupressales; family Cupressaceae; genus Sequoia; species Sequoia sempervirens. The sequence continues at coordinate 214,528,812 of VDFB02000002.1, read as the reverse complement.
ATGAATATAGAATCATTAAATCTCTATGCCTTCGGCAATCTGAGTATGAAATCCATGCTTATGTCTTCCCAAGGTCTCTCTAGAACTGTCAAAGGCTTATACAGTACAACATTTTGACTACTCCCTTTTTCAACTTGAAAAAATCTACAACTCTGCACAAATTTCCTAACATCCTTGTGAATTTGAGGCCAAAAATAATTCTCACTTACCAATGCTACTATCTTATCAACTCCAAAGTGTCCCACCAATCCTCCACTATACTTTTCTTTTATTGAATTTTCTCTCATGGAACTCTAGGGTATACATAACTTATTTCCTCTGAACAACATATCCTCCTGGATGAAATAATTGAACAACTAAATCCTATCCTCCAAAACTGGTTCTTTACAAGCTCTCGAAGATTCTACAAAATCCAGGTCTTCCTAATACAAGTTCTTCAATTCATCAAAATCTAATACCTCCACTCTCATCTTTGTCAGTAAATTCCTTCTACTCAATGCATCAACAACTCTATTTGACTTCCCACTCCTATACTTCAAAACAAAAGTATAACTCTACAAGAATTCTAGCCATCTAATATGTCTCTGATTCAACTTACCCTGACTGTTCAAGTACTGCAAATCCTAGTGATTTGTATACAACACAAACTCCTTAGGAAGAAAATAATGTCTCCACTTCTTCAAGGCTTGAACTATGTCATAAAACTCTTGATCATACACTGAATATCTTCTCCTAGCATCATTCAATTTCTCACTGAAATAAGCTACTGGTCTTCCTTCTTGACTTAATACTGCTCCAATTGCATTTCCACTTGCATCACAGTTTACTTGAAATACCTTATTAAAATATGGTAAATCCAACACAGGTTGCTCAGTCACCTTTTGCTTCAACAACTCAAAACTACAATCTGCTTCAGATTCCACCTAAAACCCTTCTTATCTCCTCTAGTTGTCTCTGTCATAGGGCTACAAATAGAACTAAAATTCCTACTGAACTTTTAGCAGAAACTAGCCAATCCATGAAATGATCTCATCTCTCCAATGCTACCAGGTGTAGGCCATTCAACAATTTCTCTTACTTTCTCAAGATCCATCTTTAATCCATCCACAGATATCACAAATCACAGATATACCAGCTCTTTCTTCATGAAATTACACTTCTTAATGTTTATCAACAAATGCTCCTCTCTCAACCTCTACTATACTTGTCTGACATGCAACAAATGTTCTTCTCTACTCTTACTAAAAATTAAGATGTCATCCAAATAAGCAATCACAAACTTACCCAAGAATTTCTTCAATACCTCATTCATCAATCTCATGAAAGTACTAGGTGAATTTGTCAATCCAAAAGGCATTGCCAACCACTCATACAATCCTTCAATTTTCTTGAATGTTGTCTTCCACTCATCCCCTTCTCTAATTGTAATTTGATGATATCCACTCTTCAAATATATCTTTGTAAAATATTGAGCTCCACTCAAACAATCCATAATGTCATCCATCTGGGGAAAAGGAAATCTACATTTCACCATGATCTTGTTTATAGCTCTAGATTCTATACACATCCTCCATTCTCCATCCTTCTTAGGTGTTAACACAACATGTACTACACAAGGACTTAAGTTTTCCTTGATCAAACCCTTCCTCAACAATTCTTGCACTTTCCTATTAAACTCTTCAGTCTCTGCTGGTCTCATCCACTGTGTTGCCTTATTAGGAAAACTAGCTCCAAGAATTAGATCCATACAATGACTAATACTCCTTATAGGTGGATATCCATCAAGTACATTATTTGAAATAATCTCCTCATAGTATGTTAGCAACTCCTTTATCTCTTCTAGGTTTTCTTCTACATGCTTGAGGTGTTCAACCTTCTTAGGAACCAAGGCATAGCACACATTCTCATATCTCAATCCATCAAGGAATCTCCTTCCATCAACCAGACAAATCCTAGCATTTGTACAAACCTCAACTTTCAGAACATCTTCCAAGGGTAACAAATTTTGCTTCATCCCATTAGCAAAAATGGTATATATATTTGTCTTTCCTTCATGAATAGTATGTCCATCATACTGCCAAGGCCTTCCCAACAAAATATGACATATCTCCATAGGCATGATGTCACACAAAACTTCATCATGGTAATTTCCTATATTCAATTTCACCAAACATTGTTCACTTACCATAATCTTATACTCATCTTGAATCCAAGCTATTTGATAGGGCTTCAAATGTTTCAATCTTTCCAGCTTCAATTTGTTCACCATCTCTTTAGAAACTTGGTTCTTAGAACTTCCACTATCAACAATCACCTTGCAACATTTACCACCTACCTTGCATCTGGTTTGGAACAAATTATTTTTATGCAACGACTCTTGCTCCATCTCACTTTGACACAATACTCTTCTATTCACCAATACTTCTTCTTCCAGTTTGTTAGATGATTCAGCATGATCCTCCTCAAAAAAGGTTGTTCTTCTATGGTTCTCTATCTTCTTGCTTATCTCTCCCTAATTACATTCAAATTCCCTATGTCCTTCTCGACCAAACTTATAACAAGTTCCCTTGTATGTCCTCTTTTGTTGTGCTCTATCATCCCTTCTATAACCTTAATTCCAGTAACCACCATATCCTCCTCTCTTGTAAGAGTTTCCATCACCCCTATGGTATTAACTATCATTCTTACTAACCTCCTTATCCTTATTTTTCTCTGATAAAGATCCTCTTCCTCCTCTAGTAAAATTTCTTCCTCTTTGAAATCTTCAACCTCTTCCTATTTATGTTTTTTCATGTCTTTTATTCAACTTCTCTTCTACCTTTAGGGAACACTGATATGCCTCTTCCACACTCTACAACTTAATCAAACTAATCTCATCTTGTATAGATGACCTCAATCCATTCACATATCTAGCTACTTGCTCAATCTCCTCCCCTAAATGTCCAGATTTGACATTCAACTTATAGAACTCTTCAGTATATTCTGTCACACTTGAGTCTTTCTAGTTCAAAATTTTCAACCTTTGGAACAAATTAATCTGATAGTTTGCAGGCATAAAATTTGTCTTCAACTTATTCACCATTTGATCACAAGATTTTATCTTTTCTTTTATTCTTCTTTTCCTATTTGTCTACAAATGTTCCCACCAAAGGGATGCATGTCCTCTTAGCTTTGTACAAGCAAACTTCACCTTCTTATCTTTAGTGGTACCTTCAAATTCAAAATACTTGTCCATCTCTGTAATCCAATCAAGCAATTCTTCTAAATTCAACTTATCATATTTGTATTCACTCTAGTTAGGGATCTTATGAACCTTTCTTCTTCTTGATCCAGGCTAGGTTGATCTTCTCTTCCTCTTTCTTCTTGTATCTCTACCTCTTCATCACTCACATCATCAAATGGTCAACCTCTCCTCCAGGTCATTTTGACTACATCTAATCTGGCAGTAATTCCCCTCAACATCTCCATTATCGCTTGGTCTGCACTTCCATGCACTCCATTTCCTCTAACATTTCTTCTTCCTACAATCTTTACACAAGTCCCCTACAACTGTAGATCAGATCCTCAATCCACCACCCCAAAAAAAATCTTCAACAAGACTCCATGAATTTTGATGAACTCACACAGATTGAATCTCGCTCTGATACCAATCTGATGCAACCATGGTAGGAGGGTCCTCAAAAATAACAATCTAGATCATGCAGCAAGAGTAATACAATGAAAGAAACACAAAATATGGAGAAAAATGTAGATGAAATATTCTCATTAACATAAATCTCAGTTACAATCAGTCGACAACATTCGGGCTTACAAATTTGGCTCACAGACCTGATATAATATGCTTAAAATACATCATTCCAATATGCCCTTATATGTGAGCAAAAATCTTATATATCAATATGATATTCTTCTATCTATTATTTTCTACCTTTCCTAATGATCTATTACAAGTTTTATATCACATTCGTGGGTCAAGAAACATCCACATTGGCCAAGGATTATCACAATCTTCGATGAAATAAAATGTAACATTTGCACAAGAGGTCAATCTTCAAATTTGAATTACTCCATCAACAGGTGCATAGGATGAAGTGTGGACCTATAATGAATGTCGAGGACACTCCATGGAATATTTAAAATCATACTATTAAGGTCCACAAGTTATGGGGATGATCCACGAATGATCAAATTAGCCATTAGGCTTGAAAATTATTTTGGGGCTGCTTCAGGAAACTACCATCAAATTTGGAAGTGATAACTCATCAGAAAAAGATCCAATCGCACTCAAATCTTGGAATAAGGAATATGAACATGTCCATGATGTAATCTTAGATCTGCAAGGTCTAGTGAGTAAATATGATGAATCCACCAACATGAACTAAGCAAGAACAGAATAAGAACAAAACTGAAAGAAAATATTTTTGGTTGATGCAAGATTTCCCAAAAACCAAGGATGCTCTTGCATCATATCTTTCCCTAGAATGTAACCCTATTTTATGAGGGTGTTGTATTATGGTTGTGGTAGAGTGATGTATTCTGAGAGTTTGATAATGGTCATGTTTTCTTTAGATCTGTGGTGGCAATACTCATGTGAGAAGCTTGCTCTACAAGTATATTGTAATCTTTGTGATTTATGAATATTATATTTGGTAGATTTTGGAGTGTGGGGTTTTCTCCTAAAATGGTTTTCCCCACATAAATAATTGTGTCATGGTATGCATGATATTTATGTTTATTTATTTTTAAGTTTCTATAATTGTTAAAGATTTGTAAATTTTTGCATTATTCTCCTCTCAAGATTAGTGTAGGAAGTTTTTTTGCTACCTTAGCTTCCTTACAATTGGCACAATCTAATGACTACCTATCACTGCTCAAATATCCTAGAGGTTCACTATTGGGTAGGTCATAAATAATATGAATCACAAATCAAAATCAACAAATAGAAGGGCCTATACATAGATACCTCTAGATATGGAGTCAATTTTTATAACACATATAGTAACATGGAACCAACGTGAGATGGACTTTGTCAAACTTATACATATATTCAATCACCAATTATAATTAGTTAAATTTCTTACTTTATTCATTTACTAGTCAGAACACATCATGCATTAAATATAATTTATTATAGTTCCTTAACTCATTTCCTACCTATTTGGTACCTATTTTAGCCTCAAACTAAAGCTTACAAAGGAGGAAAGGTCAAACCAATTAGGAGAAACCTGAAACCTTGGAGTTATCCCCCCTAGACCCTCCCCCTATGGACTTGAGGTCACAGGGACATCCTTCACCCAAGGATTGCCTATGTACCTACTTCCAAACTTCTCAAAGTCACAGGTAGTTCTCCTACAAATCCTCTCAAGGATACCTACACACAGGTTCCCACAACCCAAGGTTTCACTTCCCTTTAAGTATATTGAGGTCTTGGATCAAACTCCACCCAATTAATTTATAATCTTGTTTGAACATCCTAACTCTCTTATATTTTCATCTCATTGACCTAGCTCGACTAGGCTTATTACCTAATACCAAATTACCTTGGTTCACACAACTCATAGGGAATCATTTCTATTTGATATTTATACAATAAGTTCAATAATGAGGCTCTTATAATCAAGAGGTCAATAGATACCTTCAAAGGACAAGCAAAGGTATTTAGAAGTTTTTTTAAGTTATAATCAATGCTTGAATCCTAATTAATTAACTTGGGAACACTATATCCATTAAACCAATACCTGAAAACTTAACCAATTAATAATATTACTAATAATGTTCTTGATCTTCTAGATTTCCTTTACCCTATGGAGCAACCCATATTCCTATAATAGTCTAGTTCATTGATTGGATAATTTATTTATACTAAATATGACCATGATGTTCAATAGTAATGTCCCAAGATATTTTGGATATCATGATCTCATAGGGTTATCTGTTAACTTAATTTCAGCTAAATAATCATGCAACCAAGAAATCCAAACAACACATTTATGAGATGTAGCTCTAAATTCCAAACGCATTGAATATGTGCTAACATAGTTGTGTGGGATAGCATCAATTTGTTTAGAAAAAACTAAGCCTTTATGGAATTTTCTTTGCTAAGCTATCATTCAATGCAAAATCATACTACAAAGTGGTCTAAAAAACATAATATCTAACAAAGGCTCAGTTGGCATGGAAAAATAGTTGGAAAAAGCGAAGAAATATTGAGCTAGAAAAATTAATTTATCAAGCCTCTTATAGACCCTATCATAACTAACTCTAATGTTACTCCATGTGCTAAGGATGATTATAGTCCCACAAAGAAAATTGGATAAGCCCAAGTGGATCTTTAGGAGTTATGATTGAGATTGAGGCCATTTATGTCATTCCCATGAGGAATGCAAACAATAAGGTCTTGAACAAGACAACTGAGAGTGGGGGTGAATTAGTTGTAGCAAATTTAACCTTTAACAATCTCACTAGAAGTTAGATTAATAATCATTCAAAAAATCCTTACTCTATTAATGTGTTTAATAATTAAATGCAAAAACAAAAAATGAAAGTAGTAAAACCATGCACATAAGAACACCAAATTTACATGGAAAACCCAATGAGAATTAGCTCACAATATAAATAATTCCAAAACAAAATACAAAGGTTCACTACCAAAGAGGCTCATTTCCTAAATAGGACACAATATCGAATGAGGGCTCATTGCCTAGGCTCACTACCATAGAATTAAAAAGAAGATAGAAGAGAATTGTTACAAATGGGAAAACTATCTCAATACAATAGGAAATCCACCACAATTTTGTCACACTCTTGCAAACGTGCTTGAAAGATAGAGTACACCATCAAGACACTACCTTATGGATTTCAACACTTGAATTTTGTACTGATTTTCTCAAAATTGTATAATACATCACTATCTCATATCTATCTTGTCTTTCACAAACATCTCAACTCATACTTATACTGATCTCAACCTTGCAACCCTTCTAAGGTTGGCCATATACAATTTGTATTTACAAATTCAAGTTAGGTCGGTGCTAGAGCATTCCTGTGGTGGAAGAGAATGAGCATGACCTATACATATTCTTAATGAGGGCCTAAATGATTCCCAGCATGCTTCACAAGTAGTGTTTAGCACAAGTTCGACCAACACCCATGCAAACACATAAAACAATTAAGTACATGAATCCTTAGCTTAGTCCAATCTTTCCAAACAACAAACTTCATTTGAACACAATCTAGAGTATGCAATGAATACATGTAAATTCATCTAGAAGCTTCACAACAAACTCCACTTGAAAAGTATGAACATTTTGTACATTTGAATAACCCTATCAACCACTGTAATACACTATAACTCAAAAACTCATAATAGCAACACCAAATCTCAATTCTTCTTGAACATAGCAAGAGATCACCTTATAAACTTATTCTCAAAACCACAAGTCCTAAAACCAAAATGCGGAGAAATGTGAAGCAAATACATTTCTCTCGAACCATAGCCAAACACACTAAAATGCATAGTTCACACACTGATGAAAATATCTCACATTGTACAATGATCAAGAAGCCCAAATTCTAGATAAAGAATCTACCAATAGCTATGAATAATACCTGATATTTGCACAAGCATAGCATCAATCCAGAAGAAATGCAAAGCACATCCTAGAGCACACATTGAATACCTGCATGACACTATTTTCATTATTTGTCAACTTTTCTCAAAAGCACTTGGAGATCAAGTACTACAAAAATCAGTTCAACACATTACATTAATCTAACACACTTCAAAACATAGAAACATAAGGATAACTCCATGTACTCACAACACTTCTTCAACATATCAACTATGCATGCACAAACTGCAAACCTTCTATAGAGGAGGGTGACCAACCACACCAAGGATGCAAGTCATGGAGAGACGAGAGCGGAAGGATTCCCTAGTCTAACTCAAGTTGAATAAGTGTTTTAGGTCAAGGATAGAGAATCAAGAACACTCTCAGGTGCTTTTTTCACTCTACTAATCTTAGAGTTTGAATGGGGCTAACTGAGTGGGATTTTGGAACTTGAACAGTACCTCAGAAAACTCTCTACCCAAGGACAACATTGTGGATTAGGGATAACAACATGACGCACTAGTGTCTCTCTAGTGTTTTAGCGTCCATATAGCCAAAAAGTGCAAACATATAGTACAAGGCACAAAAAACTACTAACGGTCTAGCAAGTAAGGTTTAAAGTACTAACTGAAATAATAACTAACAAAATAAGTAAGATAACAAAGAGGATTATATGGAAGTGACAGAAAGTAAGGTGGTGAAGATTAACTTACAAGGAATCCAGTTCACTAGCAAGCTCCACCCAAACATACCTACACATTGTTGGGATATGGTGTTGTACACCGTTGCATAAAATGATTTATTATAATGTTGTAATTAAATATTTATTTAGTTGTGATGTACCTTGGTGGTGTGGATAATTGCACTAGATAATTATTTGGGGACCACTTGATGTTGTATTGTAACATTGTATTATTATTAATGTGTGGGAGACGTGATAATAATTTAATATTAGGGAATATTATATAAAGTGATTTCTTAGTACCCAATATTAAATAAGGGGTTAGTAGTTTTGTATTCGCATGGTTTTTTTGTATGTGGTTTTACCTTACTCCTAGTATTTTGTGTGAGATTGTGTTTATAAAAGAAAACACATGTGTAGTGGTTTAGACTGGCTTAATGGTTTGGGTGTCATTATTGATTCTTCTTGACAAGTGCATTTTTGAAGCATGGCATGGGATGTGTTGATTCATGCTTCAACACATGGGAATGCATTGGAGGGCTTGATGCTTCAGATGTATTAATTGTAACTCTTGTATTTCTTTATTGATGAATAATATGATGGAGTATGGATGGTTTTGGAGGTTGTATTTTTCCCTCTTGAGGGTTTTACCAAGGTATATCTTGTGTTACCTTGTGGCTTATCTATTTGATATATGCATGTTGGCAACTTTTATGCATATTTATCTCTCATGGGTTAAATGTAATATTTCCTAACAAGTGGTATTAGAGCTTTCATGGTTGAAGAATTTTTTTATAACCCTAGTTTGAGAGTTTTTGCAAAGTTGAATCCATGGAAATGCATGTAGGGTTTGAGGAATTACAAGATATGGAACACATGTAACAGGTGTTTGTATGTATATTTGGGCTTTTGGGTTGTCAATATTTGTTGGGTTTATTGTAAATCTAGAGTTTTTCAAATTTGGGTGAAAGAGGGTTTCTTTGTTTGAGTTTTCATATGAGGGTTTTGTAGGGGAAATTTCATAGATGACCTCTTGAGAAAAAATGGACCTCATGGTTGGATTCAGGTTGGCCAAGAGATGAAGATTGATAAAAAATTCAACCTATTTTTGAAAAGTTGAAAAAAATGCAAAAAACAATTAGTCACAACCCAATTTCGCCATGTGCAGAAAATATTATTAAAAAATATAAAACCCAACTTTGAAAAAAATCCACAGAGAAATAATTCATTGGGATTTTTGAAAAAAAAAAATTCACATGCTAGATAAAATAATAAAAAAGGTTAATTAAAAATATTAAAAAATAAAATATCCGTCGTCAAAAATATCTTCGCAGTAAAAAAATTCCACATCTGCAAAATAAGAAATCAATAAAAGAAAGTTAAAAAGGTGAAAATTTTGATTCAAAAAATAAAATAAAAAGCTTTCTGTGAAAATCTAATTGGCCCCTTTTTTAGTTAATTTTATAAAATTTTAAATATTAACATATAAAAAAATCAGCCACCCCCTTTTAAGTAGAGAAAATTAAATTAATTTTTATTTTTAAGTGGGATCCACTAAAGAATTATTCATATAGTGAAATTAGATGTTTTCTTCAAACTTGCATAACTTTCACCCACAATGTCCATTTTTTGTTTTCTTGTAGTTGTCAGAAATCCATTTCCATGCGCTTCATTGTGGATTTGGTTTGGTCTTCTGATTTAACTATTTTGACAACTTTTGGAGTCCTAAAACACAAATATTCTCCTCTACACGGTTTTGGTCATAACTTTTGCCTACAAAATCATATTTTTGGTTTTGAAGAGGTGTTGGAGAGTATTTGTAGTGTACTACACAATGGTTCATATTGTTTATCAGTTTGAGGATCAAGATGAGTTTGGTACTAGTTTGATCACTTGTAGGAGCCTGAGATTCGAGGTGTGATTGTGTGAGCATCCAGATGAGTCAAGAGGCGAAACCTTGAGGGAGTACATAGTCTTATATGTTCTTTATGATACTACAACTGATTATCAGTTTGGTGCTTCCTAGTACATATTTACAGGTGTTTTTAAAAGTTGGGACTATGATGGTGACAGGTACATAGGTTGTCTTCAGTTTTGAGGACATGGTTTCAAACTTGGAGTCTTGTATGGGTGATATTTTAGTGTAGGTATAGTGATGGCTATGGTTATGGTGTCATGGATATGTAGGTACATTTGATTCATTGACACGACATGATCATGTATGTGTTTGTTTGGTGGTAATATGGTTGGATGTTAGGAGATTTCTCTTATCTTCTTGCTACTTATTGGTTCCTTGAATATGGTTACTCATTTGTGGACATGTTTGGAAAATCAATTCTATGGTTGATTTGGTGTTTGAGTCTTAATTTCTATAGGATTATCTTCTTTGATATCTAAATTTGTAGGTTACTAAATTGATGATGAGTTTACATGCTTTATTTCTTTAATCATGAGTTATGCAGGTTTTTTGATGAGTTTACATGCTTTATTTCTTTAATCATGAGTTATGCAGGTCTGTGGATTAGCTACCCATTTTCTTGTAGTGGGATGACTTGATGTGGACTATCTATATCCATGAGATTGGTTTAGTGTTGATGTATATTTTGTTAGTTGTCCTTGTCTATGGTCATTTGTACATTGGTATGTTGGTTTGAGATTGATAGGATAGATGATTAGAGTACTTGATTAGTTGGGTGATGAGACTTGTAGCATGTGGTTTGATCATGATGTCACAATAGATTGTTACATTCATTGGTATACACTTTCAGTTGGAGCTTTTGACAATGATGACTTGGTTGTGTTGGATTGGTTTGGTTTGTGATATTTTGATGATAGTTGTATGTATCTTCTTGGATTGGAAATCTTGATTTCACTTGTATGTTACTGACATTGTATTTGAGTGTGTATAGACCTAAATGATCTTCATGGAGGAAATGGTTTCCATGATTCCATGCGTAGCGTGTGTCATGGTTCAATGGGAGTTGGTAGTGATGTGGATGCATCTTTGGTGATGGTTATCTTCATTTTATTGGAGTTATGGTTTCTTTGTTTAGAGTGAGTTTGTTATTGTGTCATGATATACTCTTGATTATAGATTAGTGTTTGGCATGGTACATGTTCTCTTAAGACCAGGATATATGTTATGGTGCATGTGATCTCCTAGGAGGATATGGTTAGATCATGTTGTCATGATAGGTTCCCAAGTTTGCGATTGGAGCTTTGACATTGATCGTGGTAGTTCTCTTTGTATTGGTACATTGATCATTTGATTGATTACTTCATGATGGTGCTATGTTGCATTTGGAATTTGGCATGGATTGATTGGTTACAGGTACTTATGGACACTTAGATATGTAGGTGATAGTTGGAGTTCTCTTGTGATTAGAGACATTTTCTTGAGATGATTACTCTTTGGAGGTTTAAATAGGAAGATCGGGGAGCTTCACTTGGATATGGATGTGATTTCATAATGGAATGATAGCTCAAATATTGTTCTTGGAGTGAGTCATGATGGCTTGGTTATCCTGGAGGAGCATTCTCATTCCCCACTCTTGGTCTACTCAACAATTTATTATTTGAGAGGTATTTTCCCATTATATCTTTTAGATGTGTTATGTTTTGTGCTTTGATGTCTCATGGGATTGAGTAGATTCATGGTGATTGATTATGGATACTCATTTGAGGATGGTTTAGCATGAGTGTATATGCTTTATCTTTCATAGATATGGATCTTGAGCTATTGATAGTTAGTTCTGGAGGATTCATTTTGAGGGATGTTATGGCATTATTATCTCTTTGTGAATTTGAGTTTATGATATCATTCTTTGATGAGGATTGTTGGGAGATGGTTTATGGGCTGATTTCTAGTATTGGGAATGATTACTTTTATTTTGATCTTCTTGATTTGATAGGCTTACATCCATGTTGGTATTGTTACATTGATTCATATGTTGTACTTTGACTATGAGATTGGGTGTTATGGATGTTGTTGAGGCTTTTCATTTGGAATTTTTAGGAGATCATACTTGACATAGCATTACACTTTTGAGATGTTGGAAGGAGGACATAATGGTTTATAGGTTTATCTCTTCATGGTTCCTTCTTGGATGTTCATGTTCATATGTTTTGGGAGGATGGTGGAAACATGTTATGAGAGATTATGCAGCTCTTAGGTTGCATGTGTGGATCATTGTTATTTTTTTGCGTACTTCATGCTTTGATTTATTTATCACAGCTTGATATAGTGTTGATTAGTATACTTGATATACTTTGACATTACCTATGCAGTGGGAGTTCCTAGATATGTATGTTCTTCATTAACAAGTTTGACACAAAGAGCTTTTGATTGTAGTTTATGGGTTACATATGTTCTTGGCATGAATTTATTGATGTATTGATACCTTAGATGTATGGATGATTGGATGAATTAGCATGTGTGGTGGATACTATTTTTGATTGTGTGGGATTTTCAGTTGACAACAGCTTGGTTAGAGCCTTTCTTATCACTTGGATTTTATGGTTGTGCACATGGATTGGTGCATCTTCACCTTGGAATGTTCCTTTTCTTCCATAGATGGCACATTGGAGGATGACATGAGTTCTTGCTTGAGATGGTGATCAATTTTTTTTTTATTGTAGGTATCTTGATGTAGCATGAGAGCATGTTGGAGATTCATGTGGTTTCATGTATGGCTACGATGATGTATTTCATATATTGATCCCTTATGCAATTTATAAGACAAGTGGGAGAATGTTGGGATATGGTGTCATGCACCATTACATAAAATGAATTATTATAATGTTGTAATTAAATAATTATTTAGTTGTGATGCACCTTGGTGGTGTGGATAATCACACTAGGTAATTATTTTGGGACCACTTGTTGTTTTGTAACATTTTATTATTATTTAATGTGTGGGAGACATGTGATAATAATTTAATATTGGGGATATTAAATAAAGTGATGTCTTTGTACCTAATATTAAATAAGGGGTTAGTGGTTTTGTATTCACATGGTTTTGTGGTATGTGGTTTTACCTTACCACTAGTTGTATTTTGTGTGAGCTTGTGTTTATAAAAGAAAACACATGTGTAGTGGTTTAGGTTGGTTTAGTGGTTTGGCTATCATTATTAAGCCTTCTTGAGGAATGCATTTGTGAAGCATGGCATGGGATGTGTGGATTCATGCTCGGACACATGGGAATGCATTGGAGGGATTGATGCTTCAAAGGTATTCATTGATTCCTATATTGCTTTATTGTTGAATAATATGATGGAGTATGGATGCTTTTGGAGGCTGGGTTTTTCTCTCTTGAGGGTTTTCCCAGGGTATATCTTGTGTTATCTTATGGCTTGTCTATTTAATATATACATTGTGGAAACTTGTATGCATATTTATCTCTCATGGGTTATGTAGGAAATGAATTAAGATCATGGGTTAAATGCAATATTCCTAACACTCATAGCCAAGAGAGGAAAAATGTTGGGGCTGTATAGGGGCTTTCTATAGTCAAACCCCCAGTTTGGTGTTTCCACCTCCATGGACAACCAGATAGAGAGATAGATAAAAATGTGATAAAGAGGACATTGGAAAGAAAACAAAACAATAGCAATAACACTATCCTATGTAAATGGAAATGGAGAAATGAAATAATATCACCTCCCTAATCAAGGTTCCCTCGAGCATGTAGAGGAAGATGTAAACCTAGTCAGGTCTATGCTACTGCAACAACAAACAAGTAGTCCCTCAAAACACGAAGTCACAACTCCAATGGTGGAAAAAGTGCAAAAAGAAGTGGAGAAGATGTATGAGCTCAAGAATTCATGAAGAAGCTATTAATAATTACTCAAGAGATGCTAAAGAGAAGAAGTATAAATGAAAGATAGGAATTTGAAGGAAATTTAGGAGGGAAAGAGTCACTCTCAAGTTGAATGGAAGGCATAGAGGTGTTACGCTTCATCGCCAATGGAGAACATAACATCTATGTGGATTCTAGGGGTAGGAATCTGTTAGAGATGAAAGTGCACCGTGTAGATGTTTGCATGCCACATGCGCATCCCTAAAAAAAATACCCCTATCGATGCAAAAAAAAGTGCCACATGGATAGGGTATGGAATGAGGATGTGAATTAATTTAGTCAGATTTTATTTTCTAAGGTGGAGGGTGTAAAAGGGGAATTCACAAGAGGGGCGCAAATTCGCTCCTATACCTTTTTCCCCCACTTTAGTGAGCATCAATGTTAATGAATTTTTAGTAAAGAAGATTGAAAGGGTTTAGAAATGTATACCTGAACCATCGAGGAAGCAGACCACAATCCGGTGAACTTGAAAGAGCAGGGTAGGAAAATGTCTCCACAAGCACTTTCTTGAGGAGGATTGAACAAAGGACTCCATAGATCCTCAAAGCTACAGAGTTGATCAAAGTGCACTAAAGGCCCATAGACCAATGATGGAAAAATCTTGCAAGATGCAAGAACTTTGCAAGTCTTTGGACTTGTAAATAAGGAACCCTCAAGTACTCTCTCCTAAAGGAAGCTCAATGTAGGGGACTCTATAGAGTCAGATTGGAAAGAAACTTCACAGGAACATCTGCAAAGCAAAATGTTAATCCACAAATAAAACATGTTTAGAAAATAAAAATCCATGCAAGAAAGCAAGTAGATAGTCATGTAGATAGTCAAAAATTGAAGAAATATCTTTCAAAGGGGTCCCTTGGGAACCCTTCAAAAGAAAAGGGATCCACTTAAGGGACACTCAATTTGAAAGTGCAAGAGCTTTTTGAAAATAGATTCATCATCAAGGAATCCTTTCAAAAAGATTCACTTCATCAAGGAATTCAAAAGGAAGAAAATTTCCCCTCATGAGGGGAAGGTCGAGACTTTACCCATAGGAAAAGTTGCTCCCACCTCAGAGGAAATTTTTTCAAGTTCTTTCTTCGCGAACCCATGATGAAGGAAACACATTCCACTAGGGGTCCTAGTTGAGAATTATATTTTTGAAAAATAGTTTGAAAATATTTTTGAGTAGAGATTCATTGGCCACCAAATGCATTTTTTGAAAATCAGAGTGATATGATAGCCCCCCCTTAGGATGGTGTGTGTTGAACGCAGAGGCATGTAATATCCTAAGAAGAGAAAAGCAAGAATGAACAAGTGATGTTGTGGCCTATAGAACATAGCGAGATGTAACCATGGTAATTTTGACACACACACGAAGGACAACACATGAGCACCACAACACCATGAAATAAGAAAAGAAGAAAAAAAATTTGAAAAGAAGAAAAATAATATCATGAAACACAAGGGATAGGGGTGATATGATATTTTAGGGTTAGAGTTTCACATAAATATAGATAAGTATAATAATGGTATATAGATGAACTGTTATCAACCCCCTACTATATCAGACAATGTGAAGAATGCACGTGAAAAAAAAAGTAAAAATAAAAAATTGGGTCAACATGGAAGGGAAGCCTAAATGTGCCCAACACTTTGCATCATCCCCAATTATTGAAAATTAATACATGAAAAAGAGAAGAATGATGTGAAAAATAGAGGAAGTTTTATGACATAAAAACACTCATGTATCCAAGCACCTACGAGGGTGAAAAGGGTCATCTAGGAACACATAATGCAAGAATGGGGGGACACAACACAACACACACACACACAATCTAATCTACAAATAAAGAAGAGGTGCCCCGTAGTCCTCGTCAACCAAGATTTTTTCATTATCCCAATCTAGATCATTATATGGGGAGGGTGGATGAGCCTACAAGGGTGAAATATCAAGTGGGGTACCCTCCGACCCTCCTATAACAAGAGCCAAGGAAGAAGGCCCCTCAAGGTCTTCTCCACCTCATTCCTATGAGGTAAAAGTCAATGATTTTTCAAAAAAAATTGAAAGGGCCAGGATCTCATCGACGAATTTGAACATGTACTTTACTGGAGTTCCATGTGTTTATTCAATGGGCGAGGGAGGTGGCAACCGAGAACCACTAATAGCCCCACCAAATGACTCAAGAGTAGTGAAAAACTCTAGGGATGTGAAGGCTTCCTCTATCACCAAGATGGTACAAGCTAGTATAAAACCAACCTCCAAACAAGGTGAGACCTTCTTCCAACCCCCTTTTCAAGTAGAGTCATCCTCCATTTTCTACTTCATAGGAGGATGCAAGATCCCCACCTATGAAGCAGAAGACACAGATGAAGAGGATAATATCATGGCAGACACCACTAAGGTATTCTACATGTCTATGGGTTTTGAGAATGATGTGGTGTATGGGAGGGACATCAGAAGGGGTGGCTCAACTAAAGGAGCAATAAACACTTGCACCCTCTTTGAGTGAGGATAGTTTATGATCATGACAGGATCTAGAAGTAGAACTGAAGATGAAAGAATTGAAGTAGATGGGATAGGGGAGGAGGACATAGTAGAACATGTCAAGGAAGGAGCTTCTGACTCCTCCTTCCTCTATAGAGTGGCCTACTTATCAGCCAAAGCCTTTCTCTGATGCTTGCAATCATGCACAAGGTGGTTTCTATGAATCTAGGAGCTAGAGACCATAGCTTGAGAGGGAATGGAAGGCTCCTACTCATCCATCGAAGTGTCCACATGGAAACATCTTGCAGAGGGAGGGACTCTTGGATGGGAGTAGGAGGGAGTGATTGAGAGGATTGAATGACACCTGGGGAAGTGAACTCTAATGCCTCAATGGTGGGCCTATTCCCATTCACTACCTTAGAGGCAGGAGCAGTAGGATGCCATAGAGGCCAAGACATAGAGGACTCCCCACAGGTGTGGGAGTAAATGATGACTCCCCAACACCCCCAAGAGAACTTGCTAGAACATAACAACTTCCAAAATAGAGAGAATGTAAAGAAAGCTTGATTCACAATGCAAGATTGAATAATGGTTGAATATAATTGAATTACAAATGTATATGAGAGGCCTTGCTTGTAAAGGAAAGGTTGAGAGATAGGATTAGACAATATCATGACAAGTGTCTTAATCCTCTTACATGTGACAACTAACAAACTAACTACCTAGGAATCAAGCAATACTAGCTAGATAAGATAAGTTCTAGAAATTCCAGTTAAGACTTCTAGAAAGAATCTTATATCCTAAGTAAACTTAACATGTGAATATGTCCCCTAATTACCTACTAAATGAATTAGCTAGGTACAATACATTTATTCACACCAATACCCCCCATTAAGTTCAACTTAGGGAGAATACTATTATGAAAACTATCAATGGGTCTTGACTACTAGGCCATGTTAGGTACCCATTTACAAATTCAAATGAATCTCTCACAAATGGGGAAAAGGAGAAAACCCAGTGGGACAAAAATTCTCTCCAAAAGAGAGAAAACAAAACAAAAAAAACATGATATATGGAGGATTCAATGATACCCCCCAAGGACTACATCCATCATTTATATAAAATCAATGAGCCCCCATAAGAGGGAAATAGATAGATAAGACCCCCATAATGAAGAAGATCCATTGCTAATGAAGAAAGCTTGAAAACAAAAGATGATCCAATGTATGAAAGAAATGAATCTCCCCTTAGGAAAAAACAAATCCATAAGCTAATGAAGAAGCCACTCCATGTCCAACTGAAAGGAGGAAGAGTGAATCAACATGTATGCCTCTGAAAGATGATGAGGAGCCTCCAAGCTTGAATAAGTCACAACATAATCAGGGTCAAACTCAACCAAGAAACATGAAAAATCAAGTGAAGGAGGAGACTCATAAATGTCAATCTCCAAAGAAAAAGTAGATGGTATAACAGTTGTGTTGAAGCTGTCATCAAATAGGAGAGAAATCACCTCAATTGTGTCCTCCAAATTCATAGTATGAGACTCCATGAACAAGGTTGAAATACATGTCAAATATTGATCCCACAAAGCAATATCTAGAAAACTATGATCATCCTATTGAATAGAAGCACTACTAGGTGTAGAAGTAGGAAGTAGAGGAGTAGGAAGCTCGAGACTGGTCTCTAGAATACCAGAGTGTAGATGAACAAACTTCTCCTCACAAACATGGTTCACACTCAATGGAGTGTGATATGCATTCAAAGGAAGATTATCACCTTCTGAAGAAAAATATGAAAAGGAATACACATGAGATGAATGATCAACCATCTAGATAGAAACAATATCTCTAGTCTACAAGTCCCTTATGTACACTATATCAAGAGTGAACTCAACTATTTTACCTTGAGCCCCATGAGTAATTTGATACATGGAAAGGAGATTTGTGGAGAAAGAAGGAACACAAAGTACATCATTGAAAGTCCCTTCCCCCATGTCAATTGAACCCATTCCACTTACCTTCATATATGTATTGTTACCCATCAATATATGAGGTGAATTACAAGGCTCAAAAGAAGAGAACATATCCATAGAAGATGCCATATGATGAGATGCCCCTGAATCAAGAATCCATCTATTAGATTTAGGACTTGTAGAGGCCAAGAGTGCTTGTCCTTTCATTTTTCATATCCTAGATGTAGATCCTATATTCTCTGACAGATATGATGAGGGTGTTGCCAAATTACATGGTCATGAAGAAGAAGTAGAATACAATGATGAGGGCAACTCAATGTTATTCTTTTGAAGAAGGTGTGTGATTGCATCAATCTTCTTATTATAACATCTATGCTCATCATGTCCTAGCCTTTTGCAATATGCACATTTAAGCATCTTATTTTTAGATGATTACTCTTTAGAAGAAGGTGTGGACTTAGGCGTGCTATGTGAAGGAGAATATTTACCTTGCTCATTAGACTTGGGAGCCTTATTCTACTTCTTACCTTTGCCACTTGAATTTTTAGTATCCTTTGCAAAAAGAGCATGAGATTTAGAAGAATTCAATGTGCCCATGTGTACCAACTTTGCTTGTTCCCTTGTGAGTTGAGCTAAAAATTCATCAAGAGAAGGAATTTTGTGTGCATTGCTAAGGGCATCCATTATAGAATAGAATGTAGAAACAAACATTGAATAATCAGGACCAAGCTTAGCAAGAATAGAAAGAATCAACTGTTCAACCTCTTTAGTGACCCCACAATTAGATAGCTACAACTTTACAAAATTGAGCTTAGAGAAGAAGTCTTGGATATTTTCAAAATCTAACAGATTTAGACTCATTAGTTCATTCTCCAACTTAAATTTCCTCATTTTATCTAGCTTACCAAAGAGATTCTCTAAAGTAGTCCAAACTTGATTAGGATGTGTGTAAGATGCAACATGATATCTAAGATCTAGAGAAAGGGACAAAAGAAGAGTACCAAGAGCTTCATCCCTTCTATCAAGCCATTTCCTTCTTTTTGTAGCTCCATTGGGTTCTAGATCTTGGCCATATGTGATTCTTCGCAACTTCAATTTTAACAATAATATCCCCATTTGTGATTTCCACTCATGATAGTTATATGGGGTTAGAAGTACAACTTTTGGAAAATACATGATACAATTAGATATCACAATGGAGGAACAACAAATTCCCTTCACAATACAATCAATTAACCCCTTTGTCCCAAATAAATTTACATTTTTTTTGCAATTTTACAATAATGTATCCAAAAGTACCAAATAAACTTCAAATTGAAAAACTAAAATTCTAGAAACAAATCTACAAAAAGTGCATGAGAAAAACTAAAGTGCTCCTGAATACCTTCTTGTGTCACAAATTTGGGAAAAAAATAGTCTGGAGTGAAAAGATATGAGCTCGGAGGCTAGAAAGAAATATGTGACTTGAACCCTGTAAAACTAGCAAAAAATTATACAATTTCCACAAAATAGTTGTACTACTGAAAAGTTGAGCTTACCAGCTTTTTGACGATATTTCATTTCAAAAAATCTACCTCTGTTAGCCAAATTTAGGCAAAAATGAAAAAAACCCCTATTTTTAGGACACTTGGGAGAAAAATACAAGGCTAAAATAATGCAATTTTTTAGCACCTGGGGGAAAAAATGATGTTTTCCATATGATTGTGGTTTTAAAAAAATGAAAATAAAAAACATCACCTAAAAGTAGTAATAATTAATTTCTTTGCATAATATATTGACTGTCCTCAGGGAAACTCTATTTTTTTCATTGATTTTGAGAGTCATCATGAAGTAATGATCCATTTCATGAGAGTTTGTGACTAAAACTTGTGAAATGGATCCTATTTAACTTGTATGATACCAATCTAACAAGATAAAGTGCAAGAAAGAAGAATCAAATGGTGTACACCAAGATTTGATAGTGAAAAGTGCTTGAAGATGGGGGCTAGCGTATAGCAGCAGAAGATCTTCCCTAATGAGGGGCATGTTTTTGAGTTGGGATAGACTAAATATGTTGTCCTAATGGTTTAGAGTCAATGAGCAAGTTCTGGAAGTGATTGGAAGGTTAGTTTTCAAGAAGCCCTAGTTTTGAGGCAAGTTAAGGAGGGTTTTGTGTTTGAGCATGTTAGGGGTGTCATAGAAGCCTAAAAACTTGGAATCCTTGGTTTTGAGTCATTTTAAGGGACTGTTGAAAGTTTCATGGTCAAGGGTTGAGTTTAAAGAGGGGTTGCTTTGAAAAAGAGGGCTAATTAGGCCCTAAATTGGAGGAAATAGCAAATATTTGATTGGTGTGCTCCAAAACAAGTGCCATCAAGAATCTAGTATGTTATGTATCATCACAAACCACATCTGGTTCAATCATTAGTTTGGAGGTTCCTTTCAAAATTTTGAGTGCAAAGTCAAAAATCCTTCGCTAGAGGCCTAGTTGGGCTAGAAGCCTAGTTAAGGTGAAAAATTGGTTTTGTGTCTAAGACAAAGGGTTGGGCTTTGAAATCATTCAAGACAAGTTTTTTTGAGTCTTTTAAGAGTATTCCTAGGGTTTGGGTCCATAAGGAAGGTAAATAAGTCATTTGTGCATTATTGAGGTTTGTCTCCACCAGGGTGCCTGAAGAAGGGTTGAGATTGCATCATTAAGTTCCTTGAAATCTTTGTGTTTGTTTCAAAGTCCTAGACCCTTTGCATTAGAGTGGTATCAAAGGGGGAAATCTCATCAAATTTTTGATTCTAACAAGAGTGCAGATTGGAAGAAGAGGAAGACAATGACTTTGGGAGATTACATGCCCTGTCATTTGAAGATGAAAACATATGAGAGCAAGGGGTCTTTTGGTGGTAGCACATGGGATACTTCTTGAGGAAAGAGTTTTTTCTTTCTTGGGGAGAATGGTACAGGAGCACCCAAGCCCTTCAAGCAACACTTCAGGGGTCAGGAGAGTGCAGGGGTCAGGAGGACCTATCCTTCATATCAAAACATCAACTATGACCTTTTGAAGCCTATAATGGCATTTGGAAAGGATAAATGTAATAAGAGAGTCAACTGTCCTAAGGGTCTTGATAAGGACCCTAGGACCAACAGGTAGTATAAATGGGATAGTCTTGTTTTAGGAGTTTAAATAGTAATTTAATGCTTTAATTAGGTCAAATAAGGTTGGATATTGAAGATCCAATATTTTTTAGATAGTAGGGTTAAATAAATTGCAAGTTAGAAATTCAAATTTTTGAAAATCCACTTTAGGCAGGAAAATGAATTTTAGGTGTTTTAGAGGTGATTATGCATTATAATCAATCAAAAATGGTTGGATCAGTTGGGAAAAGGTTATACAAATCTCCAGAAGTCATTTGTACAGAGGTTGATCAATTTTTGAAAGCATTGTACAAACTATTTTCTGGAAATAGTGAAAAACACAATTTTCTTGCATTTTTATGGTGTTCTTTTGATGAATACTTGATCTCTATTGAATTTATGTCCAGTAGGAAGATTTAGGGATTTGATTTTACATGTTTCAACACCATTGAAGGCTCTAAAAGTGGTAATAATTAATTCCTTTGCATAATATATTGATTGTCCTCAGGAAAACTTTGTTTTTTTCATTGATTTTGAGAGTCATCATGAAGTAATGATCCATTTCATGAGATTTTGTGATTGAAACTTGTGAAATGGATCCTATTTAACTTGTATCATACCAATCTAACAAGATAAAGTGCAGGAAAGAAGAATCAAACGGTGTACACCAAGATTTGATAGTGAAAAGTGCTTGAAGATGGGGGCTCGGGTATAGCAGTAGAAGATCTGCCTTAATGAGGGGAATTTTTTTGAGTTTGAATATAATAAATATGTTTTCCTAATGGTGTAGAGTCAATGACAAGTTCTGGAAGTGATTGGAAGGTTAGTTTTCAAGAAGCCCTAGTTTTGAGGCAAGTCAAGGAGGGTTTTGTGTTTGAGCATGTTAGGGGTGTCATAGAAGCCTAAAAACTTGGAATCCTTGGTTTTGAGTCATTTTAAGGGACTGTTGAAAGTTTCATGGTCAGGGGTTGAGTTTAAAGAGGGGTTGCTTTGAAAAAGAGGGCTAATTAGGCCCTAAATTGGAGGAAACGATAGATTTTTGATTGGTGTGCTCCAAAACAAGCGCCATCAAGAATCTAGTATGTTATGTATCATCACAAACCACATCTAGTTCAATAATTATTTTGGAGGTTCCTTTCGAAAGTTTGAGTGCAAAGTAAAAAATCCTTCGCTAGAGGCCTAGTTGGGCTAGAAGACTAGTTAAGGTGAAAATTTGGTTTTGTGTCTAAGACAAAGGGTTGGGATTTGAAATCATTAAATACAAGTTTTTTTGAGTCTTTTAAGAGTATTCCTAGGGTTTGGGTCCATAAGGAAGGAAAATAAATCATTTGGTGCATTACTGAGGTTTCTCCACCAGGGTGCCTGAAGAAGGGTTGAGATTGCATCATTAAGTTCCTTGAAATCTTTGTGTTTATTTCAAAGTTCCAGAACCTCTGCATCAAATCATGACTAAATGAAACATGTCTATGAATAAACTTTGTAGTCAGCTTTAACAAAAAAATTATGTATAAAAAACTGTGGATTAAAAAAATGTCAAATATTGGAAAAAAATTGAAGTATATAAAACAAGCTTTACATATAAAAACCTGTTGTGGCGACAGATTTAGTACATCATACCCTGCTAATAATAGTGATTAGACAACTTGTAGTACCATTTATTTAGAGATGACACCTCCTGCCGATAGAGACTTGATAGGAAATTTAGCCTATAACTACTGATTTTGACAATAGAAGTATGCCGACAACTATATAAGATGCAACCGAGGTGCAGGAAATAAAAGGACCAACCATTCAAATGTACCCTACAACTAAACAATGATATGACAGCCAATGAGTGGATAGATTTGTCTGCTTGATGTACCCACTACAAAAAGAGTACCAGTCAATGAGATACGCTGATTTGGAAGAGACAGTGACAGATCTACCTATGACACTCAATGTACAACCTTGTAGAATGAGTACACTAGTCCACACTAGAAGAGAATCATCGATTTGATGTGATGTCCAAATCATACGCCGACAATGCACAGAAAATGCCAATTTGAAATCAAAATATCTACAAAATTTTAAATATTTGTGCAACAATATGCCGACCCCACACAAAAAATATTTTCCAATATATATTTTTTTTCCCAAATTTTTTACAAATTTTTCCCCAAAATTTATTAATCAAATACCATAGAAAAATATTTTGAAAATATATTTTTTTGTGAAAATAAGAAAAATCGTAGTGCTTGGGTGGGTCGTACGATCTGCCTAGGCAAACAAAATTGCCTCAAAAACAACTTTACCCAAATATGGTCAAATTTTATATAAAAATTCATCTTTCAGGCCTGTTGATTTCAACTGTGAGGTCCTTGAAACCCCGATCTGCACCCAAAAAAATATTCAAGCCAACATGAAACCCTCAAATTTGGGAAGGAATCTGCAACACTAGAGAGCTCAAATACCATGTGGGAGTAAATGGTGACTCCCCAACACCTCTAGGAACAGTTGCTAGACCAAAAAAACTTCCACAAGAGAGAGAATGGCAAGAAATATTGCTTCACAATGAAAAATTGAATAATGGTTGAATATACTTGAATTACAAATGTACATGAGAGGCCTTGCTTATAAAGGCAAGGTTGAGAGATTAGACAACTTCATGACAAGTGTCTTAATCCTCTTACATGTGACAACTAACAAACTAACTACCTAGGAATCAAGCAATAAGTTAGCTAGATAAGATAAGTTCTAGAAAATCCAACCAAGACTTCTAGAAAGAATTTATATCCTAAGCAAACTTAACATGTGAATATGTCCCCTAATTACCTAGTGAATGAATTAGCAAGGTACAAGACATTTATTCACACCAACAATGGGGACCCTTCTCCTTACCATATCAAATGGGTCATTTTGTGGGTAAGTTACAAAGGTTGAATACTCGAATCTTGGCTTTCCACCAAGCCGGTACCATCAAACTCCTCATGCAGAAACCAAGAGTAGTAACCCAAAGTTCCTCCATAAGGGGAGAGGTAGAAGCAAGGCCTTGAGCATAGGCAATTTTCTCCTTTCCCTTTTGAGAAGAAGGGGCAGCTTGTTAGTGCATAAGTGGAGCTATTTTTGGCTACTCTTTTCCCCTAGTTTTATACTTTACATAGTTTCAGTAAAGCATATTCATTCTAGAAGGAAGCAGATCAATTGAGGTGGGCCAAAAATTATACAAAGAGTAGCCCGCATGGGATACCAATAACTAATATGTAGTGTCATGCACAACATGGACAACACCTTCATGAGAGAATTTTAAATATTTATGAATAACATAATAAATTTCATTCATGGAAGCTAGCCATGGGATTCCCAACTTCACCTTGAAAAGATTAGATTCTGGAATGATGTCAAAAGTTGTGCCCACAACCCTATGTTCTATCAGGACAAAAAGGGTTATGGAGTTATACGGTGCAAGAGAGAGACTGTTGTGTGTATGTATAATAGATTTTGTTTTCTCATATTCCTCTCTTTGTAATGAGCTTAGCCACAACATTTCCTTCATGATAAAATTCACCTTACTTGTAGGGTCAACTAGTACCCCCATCACAATGTTGTCATTGAGGCGAGTAGGAATGTATAGGGGAGAGGAATTGTTATTCAAAGACAAGTCCTGCAAGGTGAAATTTGTATCTAGTGAGCTAGTTTTAGGCTTTGGGGGAGGATTAGGAGTAACTGAGATCACATTAATGTATTCCAAGGAGTAGGTTTAGGGGAAGCATCAGAAGGGTCAATAATCAAGTTTGTAGAGTGGGACAAAAACATGTCTGTATAAATTTGCAATTCACTATTTGCTTTTGCCAATGATTTATTCATGTTTTGCTTGTTTCTGTTGAGATTGATGGTACAGTCATTGATGTAGTATTGTATCTCATGATGTAGGTGCATACAATGCTCAATATCATGCTCGTGTACATGATAGTACTAGAAAAAGGATTTTTTGTGGTACCAATTAGGATAAGACTCCTTGAAATGTTGAGGATTTTCTAATGTTATAATATTATCCTTCAATAAATTTTTCAAAATAGAAGAATAAGATTCGGCCAGTTTTGTAAACTTTCTATTCTACCTGATGTCATGATCATTAGTCGTGGCAACTACATTCCCAATAGACTTCCCTTTTCCTGAAATGGACACTATAGATTTTCCTTCAGAATGGGAGCACAAGGAGGATCACCCGAACTAAATTATCATTTTCTGGTATTCCTGTGCAGCATAGCACATAGATGTGCGAAAGAAGGGAACTTCATTAGGGAAAATTTATCCTACCAAGCTCACTAAAGGTTGCCTATGAATACCTTCTAAACATTCAAGTTAGGGAACAGGTACTAGATCTATGAAAATAGCACTTGGTACCACACAATGAAGTCAGTTATCTTCTCATTTTCTCCCTGCTTACATCAAACAAGATCCGAGAAGGTTATCTTCAGACCGATGTTGGCTTGGAATTGATGGAGAAACTAATTGATTTTTTGATCAAATGAGAATATAGAATTGTCCGGCAAGGAATAGTACCACTCAATTGTTGTGTCCTTGAGGGACCTAGGAAAAAGCTTCACCATCAAGGCATCATGATGAAAGAAGTCTATGCACATGGCGTTAATAGTAGACACATGTGTTTGTAGGTCTCCTTTATTGCCATACTTTTTGCTTTAGGGATCTCCATTCCCTAAGAAAAAGGAGTGCTCAATATCATTACAACCAATGGACTATGTTGAAAAAAGGGTTGGAAGATAGTTTGGGTGGAGGCCTAGGAGAGACTCGCCAACTGGTTTTGCATCTGACCCATATTTTGTAGGAAAGTATTCAAAATAGGGTCTTGAGATGAAAAAGGTCTAGTGGAACCTTCTCTAGAGCCACCACCACCAGAACCACCTCCAGAGCCACTTCCATGACTATCACTAGAGCCACCACAAAAATGAACAATGTGGCCCCCACCAAATCCACCACCATGGCCTTCACCAAAGCCACCACTACCAGTGTTGCCACCACTACTAAAACCATCACTACTCATTCTACTAGAGAACCACCACCAAGGGGAATTCTACTCACCTTGACCATGTTGTTTTGTTGAGGAGCAGAGGAAACATTGATCGAGGGGCCTATTTGACCATGCATACAGATGTAGTGGGCATCAAGACAATTATCTGTCTTTCACAGGTGTCGAGTACTACCTCTCAAATAGTGCCCGACTGAGTGTTAAATGAAGGGATGTATGTTTTGATTAGATTAGTGAGACCATGCAAGAGCTCTATGCTTGTCTAATCCTTTCCCAACATATATCTCACCTCATTAACAAGTCTAGAAGCTCTTTCCATATTCAGATCTTTCTCCAAGTGATTCCCTAGGTCTAACAGCCTATTGTCTAATTCTCGAAGGTTTTCTATAAGAATGCACATAACATCATCCTTATATATAGATGAAGCTATAGGGTATTTTGGAGGAATGCATACATGATTGGCCTCATTAATGAAACCCATCTCATATGTAAAACCTATGGAAAGACCAAGGGTAAAACCAAAAGTGACCTCCATCTATTCCATTTGTAGGTGTTATACACTTCTCCTAACAATGTTCCTGGAGGTAGAATAAACATTCAAGTCAGGAAATGGGTATGAGATCTACGAAAAGAGTGCTTGGTACCACACAATGAAATCAGTTATCTTCCCATTTTCTCCCTACTTACATTGGACAAGATCCAAGGTCACCTTCAAACCAATGTTGGCTTGGAATATACAAAGAAACTAATTGATGAATTGATCAAATGAGAATATAGAATTGTCTGGTAAGGAGTAGGACCACTTGAGTGTTGTGTCCTTGAGGGACCTAGGAAAAAGCTTCTCCATGCACATGAACATAAATTCTAGAGAGAGTAGGTGTAGACATCATGCTCTTGCTTGAAAGTTAAATGAAGAAAACAATAAATAAAATTAGCATCCAATCTTGACTAAAGAAATACATGATGAGTTACCCTCTTTTCCACAACAACAAGATCCTATACCACAATCACAATAGGAGATGAATCCTTTTGTAGACATTATCATTCGACCTCTAGTTGTGATTAACTTGGATAATGATGATGAGGTTGCTAAAATTGATGAAGAAATGCATAATGAGTTGAATACATTGCTTTCCTCTTCTATGAGCTTAAATGACAATTCTCCTAAGAAGAGTGTTGAACTTGGTGATGACCCTATTTCAGAACTTGTTGTCCCTTTGGCTAGTTTTCCTCCTTCCATATATGATAAACAAGATTGGGATGCAGATGAAATGTTATAGGCTGACTCACATGTGACTTACTAGTCTTTTGTATTATTTTCTCTTTCATATTTCTTTATGCAATTGCATGTTTGTAATGTGATCCCCCTATATTATTCAGTTTGATGTACCTATCTCTCTCTTTGTGAATTCATCTATATGCACCTACATTCTTCTCTATGTTGTAAAATTTTATCTTTTCTTTTGTCTTGTGTTTTCCTTTTGGGGATGACACAAGGAATCAAGAGATTTATGTCTCTTCCATGTTGACCCAAAACCTTTTCATTTTTCTTTTCTTGTCTTGTGTTTTCCTTTTGGGGATGATTCAACACATTGAGACATTTAGGTCTCTTCTATGTTGACACAATTTTTTTTCTTGGTTTTCACTCTCTTTGTATCATCCTTCCTGTTCCATGAGTGTTTGGGGAATGATGACAATTTTGAGCTCTCTAATAACACTAAAGCAAGAACATGTTGACCCCGAATTCATGGATCCCTCATGTGTTTGGAGTTTCATTCTGGGGGAAATCCCTCCTTCCTTTTCATGATGTACTAGATTCATTTCAAAACATATGACTTGGCATAGGGCTTTCCAAATAAGCTCACATGTCCTCTTTATTTTCAGAATTTATCATTTGCTACTTTAAAGTAATTGCTCATAGCATGGTCTTTAGCAATTTCTTTAAAGTTGGGGCATACATTGGCATTATTGTTTTGCATTTTGCAATTCATGTTTCATTGTGTAGTCTTCTTACTTAATGTGATGTGTCTTTTTCTTTGTGGTGACATTGAGTGTGATGTCCTTCAAGAGCATGATCTTTCTTAGCATATTATATTCCTCTTAGTGGCTTGATGTGACACACTGCATCCCCTAAGTAGTGAATATTCTATTCTTTGATTGGTCCTCTCTTTGAGAAATTAGGTGCAATTTTCCCTAAGATTAAGACCTTACATGAACTAAGAAAAATCCTTTAAATGTACATTACACTCTCTTCCAATATCTATTATATGCCCACCTTACATAACACACTTTTCTTGCCTATGGATCCATCTTGTTTGTTCATGGGTGTTAGCATATGAAGCTTTTCTTGCCTCATGGAGCTTGAAGTTCATTGTTGTGTGGGGCCTTATCAAAGTTATCAAGAGGTATAAATTTGGTATGGTTGTACATATGGGAGCCAAACTTAGGTGTGACTTTCCCATAGCCACTTGCTTGGTTGTGTGAGTGCATATTGGTCACGTGTGTATGTGTCTAGTTGGGGGCTCACCTAGTGGACATCTTAAGGTTCCACTAGCCCTTGTGAGTGTGTGTTTGGTTTGTATGGTGGAAAAAATGTTCCACTTGTAAAATTTCTTGGACAAACAACTTAGATCTAATCCATAGCATGTGGGACAAATGATCGAAGCTTCATCCACCCCTCCCTTTTTTTGTTTTTCTTTCTTCTTTATGTCTTTGGAAATGCATGCTTGTGCCTTGTTAGTGCTCCTTACATTATTTTCATGCATGTTCTTTTGTGTCTATGTTGGTTTTCCATAGGATCTTGATCTTGGGCACTTGATCATCCCTCTTGGTCATTGTCATCCTATCTCACTAGCATTGATATGTTTGGACCCCTCTTGATATGAGTTTGTCTACTTTAGTGTGAGTTTGAAGAGTGGTCATCCTCACTAAAATGGGGGCTAAATGTAGTGTAGAAAAACGTCATCCTTGACATTTTCACATTTTTTTGGGCCCTCCCTACTAAAATTCATCTCCTTTATGCCTTAAATTGGCCTTATTTTACATCCACAAGCCTTAATTAATGCATATTTCTAAGGATAATCTTGCCATATATCAAGTGACCAATCAAAAATTAATGATTTTGGATTGTATGACCTAGATTTAGTGATCTGGGACTCATACACCACCTTGGGCATATGGGTCCCACCTCAATTTCGGGGCCCCAATCTAGATTTCACTTTAAACTAAAAATTTCTTTAAAAATGTGTCCCAAGCTTCGCCTAATAGGACTCATATTCCACAAATGGCATATGATTCTATCTTATCTTAGACCTAATTTAAATTCAAATTCTTGGCAGGATTTTATTCTCCTAGATCTAATATCGGATTGTAGTGTTGTAATTTCAAGAAATTTGGCATAAACAAGTATAAATACAAGGTTATTTCATATATTTTCTCCTAGCAATTTTCGTGAGCAAGTGTGACCTAAGCATTCAATAATTCTAGCATTCAAGAGTGATTATCAAGAATTTTGGAGCATTATTCAAGTATCAAGCATCATGTCAAAGACATTAGGTATCATGTTTGTTTTTTACCTAACATTTGTGATGTAGGGTTTGTTGATGATGTTTTTTGCACAACAACAACTCAGACAGAATATGGAATCCTATCTCTCTTGAAAGGTAAATCTTTATTAGCAAGCCTCAAGAGATAATCCCAAGGTCTCTAATGTCAGGTCTTGACAATGCATAAACAACTCAGTGATAAATGTGAAAATGTTGGTAATCACAATGGGACCTTACTACAAGCAAAGACTGACTCTTCCATTTATCAAATCTAGTAATATGATGATACTTCTAATCTTGAG
The DNA here is from genome assembly GCA_007258455.2 of Sequoia sempervirens. Taxonomy (NCBI): domain Eukaryota; kingdom Viridiplantae; phylum Streptophyta; class Pinopsida; order Cupressales; family Cupressaceae; genus Sequoia; species Sequoia sempervirens. Next base: position 214,498,253 of record VDFB02000002.1, on the reverse strand, counting down.
ACTAACTCAAATGATAAAGAAATAACAAAATATTCAGGTTCAAAGAGATCATTAAGACTAATGTCTGTAACAATGCATGTGATGAAATACTTGAAATGGACCAATCCCACACAAACCAATTCCCGCTTAACCCAAATGAATCTGCAATTTCACAAGAATAGTACAATCTTCTAAGGTAATAAGATTTTTAGATCATGAAAATTCATCCAAGACAACCCTAAGGAAATTGAAATGAATAAACATTCACAATTGAACTAAGCACACTAGATATATAGTCTAGGCTAACTTTGTAAAGCAACTAACAGTCAACTAGCTGCAAAAAGTATGGACTAGGGATCTCTCCAACACTTCAAATATGAAACCATAAACATCACTGAATTAAATCTAATCCTAAATATCCAATATTGATCTTCCTCAAAGAATCTTAAGGATAGAATAACAAGAACCGTGCAAGATAAGAACACAAGTATGGCACCAAATCACAATGTCATTACTTGCATTAAATTATCCACTATAGCAACAATTCCAATCTTCTATTACAATATTTTCTTGAGAACATTACTTTCTAACTTCTACTCTACTTAATTCACTTTGATACTAGCTATATCTATGTCCTATTTTGTTTATATATCCCTTACAAATGAGGAAAAATTCCCTACTTATAGAAAACCCCAAACCATGTCAGCCTAGCTAGGTTTTACAATAATATTTGGCCACAACACAAGTAGGCCAAAAGAAACTCGAAATAAAATAAAATATACATTAAATGCATGAACTTCATCCATGTCAGCCTAAGATCTTTAATGTAGCTCAGACTAATTCAAGCAAAATAATAGGGAAGCAAAAATCTCAATGTAGCCCAACATTAACTAACTTTCCCCTTTATCTTTGTTTCAATCAATCATCTCATGCACCTTAAAAAGTACCCTATCTAGGTTAGCCATAGGTGGTAAAGGAAAAACCCTAAGTCAGTTCTCAATTGATGTAATATGCTCCCTTGATTATTTCATCGATTTATCCCACTCAACCTTATATGTTAGGTATTTGTCAATGATAGTAATGTAAGTGGCCGCATTATCCAATTGGTGCTCAGTAACATAATCATCACTGACTGGAGCATAAACATCCTTCCACCACCTTCTCAACTGTTCCAAACTCAAATATTTAGGTGCAATCTTACTTCTCCCTTTCATTATTTCAAAGAAAGCAATGTAGCCATTATAGACACTAGTTAGGGTATCATCAATTTTCCTCCTCTGCTTGTAGATCTTTTTCAAAACCTTTTGTCTAATTTGCAAAGCTTCAAACCACTCCCAAGGTTTGGCAGCTCTAGAGGAAGGGAAAATTCCATCACTTATAATCTTGTCCTTAGTATACTCCATGATGGTTCTAGTTTTCTACAATAGGAGGTTTGTATCTTCCTTATCTTCAACTAACACCACCTTCAACCAATCAATTTCCCTCATAGCATCTTTTCCAATTGAGAGAATATCCCTGATAGTATCATTTCATTTAGTTCGCACTCCTTGCAGCCAATTTACAGTGGCAAGAGTGGAATCCTTCATTCTTTCAAAATTAGTGATTGTTTCTTGGGGTAAGGGATTTGTAGCAGAGGATGAGGGATTAATGGATTGCAAGGGATTCATCAGATCCCCCAAGCATTTCCTAAGTTTTTCATTTTCTTTCTTTAGCTCTTGCTTAGTTTGAACCTCTTTTCTTAATCTCCCTAAGATAACTGCACTAGAACCCTAATATTCTTCAATGTCTTGCTCCATGGAGGTAGCTCCTAGATTGATAGTTAGCAGGCTGTAATCCTTTATAGTTACCTCATCTCTATTTTTATCTAGAGTAGGAGTGGCAATGTGGACTACCCTGTTATTAGTCTCATCTCTTTCAATCTTGGAAATCACTCTAGCCTTCTTCTTTCCCTTTTCCTTTCCAATCTTAGCCAACAATTCATCCCAGATAGGTGGAGTATCCTCTACAACAACCTGCTTTCTCTTTATTTCCTTGTCTAGCCATTCTGGAACCATGGACTCTAACTATACTTTTCTCTACCTCACTCCCTCTTGCTGACCTTCATTCAAATTTTGCTTCTCAGGAGGCTCATCTGCATTACTCTCCTTTCCCTCAACATGTTCCTCTTTGTGCTCAGGTGGTGGATCCTTTTCTGATACTTCCTCTTTATGAGGAGATTCGACCCCTTCAGTTCTAACAGGTGAAACTCCATATGCAACCAAGGGAGATTGCATCACTTTTTGAACTTCTTCCTCAGCACTATAAAGCTCACCCTCATGAAATTATTCTCCCTCAGTGTCTGGATGATCCTCATCTTTCTTGGATTCACCTAATTCATCTTTTTGGGCTTCAGGGACACCATCATGCGGTTCTTCATGAGAAGTAACTGGAGGAGGATCTACTTTGGGCACACTATCCTTAGGAGAGGAAGTCGTAGACTTCCTCGTATATACTTGTGTTTTCTCTCCTAAACTCTCTACATTTACCATAGGTGGAACCACTTCTACTTCATCCTTGGAACCTACCTTTTGTGATAATCTTAAAATTATCCTCCTTTTAGGCACAGGAACATCAACTTGAGGACCCTACTTTTTAGTTTCTATCTTTTCAGATTTCTTAGTCATATAAGTATGCCCCCTTTTTTTGGCAATTGGATTTTTTTGTTTTTCTGCTTCTTGGGATTCTTCCCCTTCAACACATTTAATATTGATCTTAAAAGGAGAATCCACCTTACCTTTACCGTTAGGATTTGGCTTAGTTGACTCCTCGAAAGTGGAATGTGGGTCCAAATCTCCCATCAGATCATAGGTGCACTATACGCCCTCATTTTCCAACTCCCACATTTTATGCTTTAGCCACATCTTAGTATACTTGGTGGCTGGATCCATTATCTATCCCAATTCTATCTTTTCTTCCTCTAGCCAATCCACACCACCAATCAGCATGTCCTTAATTGCCTAATAAGCATGAGCTTGAATCATATTTCCATCATCCTTGAGTTGATCTAAGACTTCCCTTACATTAAACAATCTTATTTATTCAACTGGAAGCTAAGAAAACTTCTTCCTTACCTCATATTCATCACTAAAATTGCCCCAGTAGTCTTCCAGATCAACCTTATGGCTATACTCTCTACTGGCCTTCTTTTGGGCTTCATCTGTTATATCAAATATGGACCTCTTGGAAAGGAAAGATAAGCCAAGAGTACTCATCTCCTCCTCTAAAGCCTAAGCAAAAATAATGGAAGGGCATGCCTCTCTAGTGCCTATCCTTAAAGGAAAATCTCCACCAAAACTAGTCTTATGTTTGTCTCTTTTAACTATAGCATCAAAATCACATATCTGCTTCAAGTGACCTCTAGAAGTAAGATATGATCAGTTGGATAGCTTGGAAGTATGTATGGAGCCCTTTGACAGCCATCAACCCAGATGTATGACAAGGTTGGGAATTGAATGAACCAAGCACCATATTTCTTGATGAGCTCCTTTACTTGGTCTGAAATCCTTACATGCTCCACACCTTGAAGAAATCTGGTGATATGCATGGTAAATGCATCATTCACCCTCCTATAGCTTGAGCTTCCTAAATGAAATTGAGGGTAAAATTAGTAGATAACATCTTGTCCAAAGATCCCCTTCGTACTTAATCCCTTGTAGGGATGAAACCTTGTAAGTGCATAGACTAAGTATGAAGTCATTGTGAAGGTCTTGGTCTGCAACACATTAGATAGTTGCTCATGGATCACCCTGCTTATGACACCTGCCCAATGATAATCCATCTTTTCCTGCTCCCTCCTTACAATAACATTGAACATCTAGTTCTCAAACATACCAACACTTTTCAATCCTACCACTCTGCTAAGAAGAGTCATGGCATCATAATACTGCTTCTTGAATTTTTCCTTGAATAGTTGTTTAGGGAGTTTGGAATAATGAGACTTGGGCTTCTCCAAAAAGGAATTGATAAGCTATTGTGATTTAATGATCTCTTCTTCATAGTACTCCTTAGCCGTTTTCATGCTGAATGCCACCATATGAGATCTATCTTGCATATCAAAAGTCTAAGCTATACAAACTAGATTCAAATTTTCCACAACTCTTCCTTGAGGACCAATAATTCTTTTTGTACCTGGGTCATATATTTGGTGCACTCAAGGACCAACTCATAACACTGCACCATGGAGGGAAAACCTGCTACATGTGCCAAACCTGACTCCACCATTCTTTTGGCCACCAGAGGAAGGTTATGTGTTGCCATTCTTCCTTTGAACTCTTCATAGTCCCATAATCCAACATTGGTATATGTTACCTCTAACCAAATAGAGGTGATCTTACTCTCTAGGATTTTTCTCTTGATATCCATCTTAATTCTTTATGCTTCAGATATGGAGGATCCCTCCATGTCACCCTTAGCTTTCCCATCAACTACCTTGCTAGATTCAGCTTACACTTAATAAAGGAAACATAATATATATCACACCAACAAAGGTTAATCAATCAGAATCATCATCAAACCTTATTAGACCTCATATAGAATGATCATGTTAAACTTTGAGTTTCAGGACCATCCACGAAATCCAAGCCAGGGAGGAAATTTAGAGATTTCTGATCTAGATGGATTCCAACAAAATAAACAGGAAAACACCTATTAGCAATTCAATCTAATCATTATTAATCAATAAACAACATGTGAGATCTCAAAATACCATAAATTAATCATAAAATGCATAGTCATCCATTAACACATCGTACTATTTCATATTCCTTTATATTTCATCAAATTCTGAGAGAATCCGCCAAAGACGGATTTCTGCGAAGCAGGAGACACCTTGCAAATTTTGGTGAAAATAGGGGATCAAGGATTTCAAAAAAAATTAGAGTTGAACGAAATCCGCGAAGAAGCTTACTCTCCAAAAAACAACGAATTTTGGGAAAACAGAAGGAGTGGGAAATTTAGGAAAATCTGCCAAAGCTGGAAAATCCCAAAATGTAGGAAAACCCCGAACTTCGGCATTCAATCACGATTTCGCTTAGATTGATGGATCAATTATAAATTTGAAGAAACTAGGCCTGAGACAAGTTTGATAGGTGTTCTTATATTTCTAGGCCAATATGAAAGTAGATTAATGTGAAATGGTGATGCCCTAGGTATTAAACCCTACAAATCTGCCATTAACACATAGGCAAGCTCAGTATTCAATCATTTCAATTGCTAAGTCTTCATTAGGGGGGTTACGATTCACAAGCAAGTTCTCTCATAATGCAAGCAAATGAACAATCACATAAACTACTTGGGAAACCAGAAATTAAACCATCTCGTGTAACCCTAGCATCAAACTTGCAAACATAGAAATTTGAACCTGAATAAACCCAAAATGGCAAAGCAACACTAACTTTCACCAATCAAAAGCGGGGAAATCATATACATACCATTGATGAAGTAGAAATCGATCTCATAAATAAAAAATGCAAAATTAATGGTTCCCAGCGATGATAGTAGTAGAAATGCTATGGAAATCACCACTTAAATCAAACAATTCACAAACTCAGTGCCCTAAATCAAACCAAACACCAAGAGAATGCACTCCTCAACTCAATCAATCACAAAAAATAAAGCATAATGGCACAAAAGACCTCAAAGATTGGTTAAATTCATCCCTTACAATAGTATGAACAAACATTAATCTCACCGACTAGACAGCCAGGAAAATCCGGGAACCTAATGGCAGGACGAACTTCGGAAAAATCGGGCCCATTTCGAATTCCTCGAAGACCAAAAATCTCTAAACCACAACATTTAGTTAGAATTTGAGTAGGATTTGGGAAAATCTGGCTGAGGTGGAAAGTCCCAAACTTTAGTGAAAACCCGAACTCAGCTCAAAACAAAAGATTTTTAATGTGCAACTTAGGAAAATCACTTAGGCCAGCAAGATAAACAATTAAGCACATGCTAAGGTAAATTTAATCCTCAAAATGAAAGGGTCAAGACACCAAAAATGAAAGAGAAAGAAAAAGAGGTTCCCTGCTTTCAGCGGGGCGTGTGTGCAAAAATTGCACAACAAATGGTGACTCCACTGAGAAATGCTCCAGAGCATTTGATGACGAACAAGAATCGAGAACCTGAAATCTCTGGTTTCAGTCTCACTATCAGTCAAACAAATCAAAATGCAAATATTAAATAATCAGAACCAAAGGGTAGATCGAACCTTCCATAAACTAAAGATCCAAGTGTGTGCATATGAATTCATTTCCCTCCTTGAGCTACTAAGGAAACCAAGTTCAGTCAGGATAGGCTACGTAAAGATTCTAACTTCAAAAGCAACCTAGATAGAGCCTCGCTGCCAATCAGGTGTCTATAGCCCCAACGAGGTTATCATTGTGACTCTCCCAAACATAGCTTTATTGCCAGTCAAGTGTCTATAGCCTCAATAGATATATTCGGATAACCCTGATAAGTTGAATGTACCCTTTTGATTTTCAACATTTTCTCTTTGTTTTATTTTTATACTTCTTTTCTTTTAACTTTTTCAATTCAACCTTTGAACAATGAAGTTCACACTCAGGGCTGAGAACCATAGTGGCGCTGAAGCATAAATAAGATTTTTCACCTGACAAGACCTCACAAGGAGCCCACAAAAACCTTAGGATTCTTAAGATGTATGAAAGATATAGGATTTCATAATACTTCAAATTCAAATCAAAACTAGTGACCCTTCTATAAATCAAACATTCAGACTGTTTGGCAATAACAAAGACTTCCACCATCTTTTCAAGATACAAGACTAAAGTCCACCAATAAAATACTTAGAATAGTCCCAGATAATGATATAATTGCCATGCAGGTGCAACACATCCAGAAGAAAACAAGAAAGCCTCCAAAGCAAGAGTAGAGCAAAAACACACCAAACTGAAAGCAAACCTACCCTAACCAAAACAAACAAAAGCAAAGCAGAAAGGAAAACCTACTCTAACCAAAGCAGAGCGAAGCAAAAAAAACAAAAAATAAACCTAATAAAAATATGTATAGGACAAGAGCTAAGAACAACTCAAGACTGGAAATAATGCTTCAAATACTACCCATTGACAGGCAGTGGGATATCCTCTCCAATGAGAGTTTTCAAACGGAAAGCATTATTGCCAACAATTTTTGAAATCTGGTAAGGGCCAAGCCAAAGCTTGTCAAATTTTCCATTTTCTCCCTTACGGTCATGGGCTTTATCCCAGTAAAGAACCAAGTCAGAAATCCTAAAATATTTTACCTTGGCTCTCTATCAAACCATCTTTTAACTACACCCTGATGTTTAGCAAAGTTTTCAAGGATTGTGTCTCTTTTTTCTCTAAGGTGTAACAGTTCTTGCAGATAGGCTTCATGCCTATTTTCATCATCATAGTATTCATTAATAAAATACAAAGTAGGGATTCTCAATTGGATGGGAAAGCCTAGTTCCAGGCCATACACCAGGTGATAAGGAGAAGTCCCTAAAGAAGTCTTATGTCTAGTACGATCTTCCCATAGAGCAAACCTAAGTTGAGTGTGCCAATCTTTAGGATTTTTTCTAGTAACTTACGAATGACTATTAGGAGGTTTTTATTGGAAGACTCAGCCAACCCATTACCTTGTGGATAGTAATTGGATGCAAACTTGATTATGATCCCATGATCGAAGGCCCAATTGGAAAATTTCAAAGATGTAAATGCAAGACCATTATCACAAACCAAAGATAAAGGACATTCAAAGTGATTAATAATACCTGATTCGAGGAACTCAATTACTACCTCAGAGGTACACTATTTGCATGCAAGAGCTTTAGTCCATTGTGTAAAGTAATTAGTAATGGTGAGAATATACCTGTGACCAGTAGAGGAAGGTGGATTGATGGGCTTGATTAAGTCCATTCCCCACTGTGCAAAGGGTTTTACCTCAAAGACTGGTTGGAGAGGAAGAGCTACATACTTCTCCCTGGCTACTGTAGTCTAGCATATATGGTAGGTTCTGACATGATTGTGTGTAACCTCAAATAATGTAGGCCAATAATAACCAACCCTCAAAATCTGGTTCATAGTAGAATGTGCAGATTCATGGCCAGTACCATATTTATTGTGAAATTCAGTCATGACCCTCTCAGCCTCCTGTTGTCCTAAGCACCTTAAGTATATGCCTTCATGATTTCTTTTATATAACACAACTCCTTTCAACATGAAACCATCAATCTTCAAACATAGCGCTCTTCTTTGTACTACATTGAGATTATCAGGACACTTTTTATTCAGCAAATAGTAAATGATATCGTCATACCAGCCTCTCGGGGAAACATCTTCAACTTTGTAATGCTAGACCGTAAGATCATGACCCATCTCTGCCATTTTTTTTGTAAGCCCTTGTCATCTTACTAATCTCATAGGTTGAATTTCAATGTCATATTCCTACAACATCGTGATAAACAACTTAGTGATAAATTTGAAAATGTTGGTAATCACAAAGGGACCTTACTACAAGCAAATATTGAATCTTCCATTTATCAAATCTAGTAATATAATGATACTTCCAATCTTGATACTAACTCAAATGATAAATAAATAACAAAATATTCAGGATCAAAGAGATCACTAAGACTAATGCTACTCTAAGATTAACAATGCATATAATAAAATTCTTGAAATGGACCAATCCCACACAAACCAATTCCTGCTTAACCTAGATGAATCTGCAATGTCACAAGAATAGTGCAATCTTCTAAGCTAATAAGATTTTTAGATCATGAAAATTCATCTAAGACAACCCTAAGGCAATTGAAATGAATAAATATTCACAATTGAACTAAACACACTAGATATATAGTCCAGGCTAACGTTGCAAAGCAACTAACAGTTAGTTAGCTGCAAAAAGTATGGACTAGGGATCACTACAACACTTCAAATATGAAACCATAAAAATCACTAAATTAAATCTAATCCTACATATCCAATATTGATCTTCCTCAAAGGAATCTTAAGGATAGAATAACAAGAACCGTGCAAGATAAGAAGAACACAAGTATGGCACCAAATCACAATGTCATTACTTGCATTAAATTATCCACTATAGCAACAATTCCAGTCTTTTGTTACAATATTTTCTTGAGAACATTACTTTCTAACTTCTACTCTACTTAATTCACTTCAATACTAGCTATATCTATGTCCTATTTTGTCTATATATCCCTTACAAATGAGGCAAAATGCCCTACTTATAGAAAACCCCAAACCATGTCAGGGTAGCCAGGTTTTACAATAATATTTGACACAACACAAGTCGGCCAAGAGAAACTCGAAATAAAATAAAATATGCATTAAATGCATGAACTTCATCCACGTCAGCCTAAGATCTTCAATGCAGCTCGAACTAATGCAAGCAAAATAATAGGTAAGCACAAATCTCGATGTAGCCCAACATTAACTTTCCCCTTTATCTTTATTTTGATCAATCATCTCATGCACCTTCAAAAGTACCCTATCCAAGTCAGCCACATGTGGTAAAGGAAAAACACTAAGTCAACTCTCAATTGATGTAATATGCCCCCTTGATTGTTTCACCGATTTATCCCACTCAACCTTATATGTTAGGTATTTGTCAATGACAACAATGTAAGTGCCTGCATCATCCAATTGGTGCTCAGTAACAGAATCATCACTGACTGGAGCATAAACATCCTGCCAGCACCTTTTTAACTATTCCAAACTCAAATATTTAGGTGCAATCTTCCTTCTCCCTATCATTATTTCAAAGAAAGCAATGCATCCATTATAGACACCAGTTAGGGTACCATCAATTTTCCTTCTCTGCTTGTAGATCTTTTTCAGAACCTTTTGTCTAATTTGCAAAGCTTCAAACCACTCCCAAGGTTTGGCAGCTATGGAGGAAAGGAGAATTCCATCACTTATAATCTTGTCCTTAGTATACTCCATGATGGTTCTAGTTTTCTGCAACAAGAGGTCTGTATCTTCCTTATCTTGAGTTAACACCACCTTCAACCAATCAATTTCCCTCATAGCATCTTTTCCAGTTGAGAGAATATCCCTGATAGCATAATTTCCTTTAGTTCACACACCTTGTAGCCAATTTATAGTGGCAAGAGTGGAAGCCTTCATTATTTCAATCTCAATGATAGTTTCCTGGGGTAAGGGATTTGTAGCAGAGGATGAGGGATTAATGGATTGGAAGGGTTTGATCAGATCCTCCAAGAATTTCCTAATTTTTTTGTTTTCTTTCTTTAGCTCCTATCTAGTTTGAACCTCTTTTCTTAATCTCCCTAAGATAATTGCTCTAGAAACCTAATATTCTTCAATGTCTTACTCCATGGAGGTAGCTCCTAGATTGATAGTTAGTAGGTTGTAATCCTTTCTAGTTACCTCATCTCTATTTTTATCTGGAGCAGGAGTGGCGATGTGGACTACCCTATTATTAGTCTCATCTCTTTCAACCTTGGAAATCACTCTGGCCTTCTTCTTTCCCTTTTCCTTTCCAATATTAGCCAAAAATTCATCCCAGTTAGGTGGAGTATCCTCCAGAACAACCTATTTTCTCTTTATTTCCTTGTCTAGCCATTTTGGAACCATGGACTCTAACTGTAATTTTCTCTACCTCACTTCCTCTTGTTGACGTTCATTCAAATTCTACTTCTCAGGAGGCTCATCTGCCTTACTCTCCTTTCCCTCAACATGTTCCTCTTTGTGGTTGGGTGGTGGAGCCTTTTCTAATACTTCCTCTTTATGAGGAGATTTGACCCCTTTAGTTCTAACATGTGAAACTTCATATGCAACCAAGGGAGATTGCATCACTTTTTGAACTTCTTCCTCAGCACTATAAAGCTCACCCTCATGAAATTCTTCTCCCTCAGTGTCTGGATGATCCTCATCTTTCTTGGATTCACCTAATTCATCTTTTTGGGCTTCAGGGACACCATCATGCAATTCTTCATGAGAAGTAACTGGAGGAGGATCTACTTTGGGCACACTATCCTTAGGAGAGGAAGTTGTAGACTTCCTCGTATATACTTGTGTTTTCTCTCTTGAACTCTCTACATTTACCATAGGTGGAACCACTTCCACTTCATCCTTGGAACCTACCTTTTGTGATAATCTTACAATTCTCCTCCTTTTAGGAACAAGAACATCAACTTCAGGACCCTGCTTTTTAGTTTCTATCTTTTCAGATTTCTTAGTCCTAGGAGTATGCCCCCTTATTTTTGCAATTGGCTTTCTCTATTTTTATGCTTCTTGGGCTTCTTCCCCTTGAACACCTTTAATCTTGATCTTAAAATGAGAATCCACCTTACCTTTACCCTTAGGATTTTCCCTAGTTGACTCCTCAAAAGTGGAATGAGGGTCCAAATCTCCCATCAAATCGTAGGTACACTGTACGCCCTCATTTTCCAACTCCCACATTTTATGCTTTAGCCACATCTTAGTATACTTGGTGGTTGGATCCATTATCTGTCCCAATTCTATCTTTTCTTCCTCTAGCCAATCCACATCACCAATCGGCATGTCCTTAACAACCTCATAAGTATGACCTTGAATCAGGTTTCCATCATCCTCGATTTGATCTAGGGCTACCCTTACATTAAACAATCTAATTGATTCAACTAGAAGTTAGGAAAACTTCTTCTTCCTTACCTCATATTTGTCACTACAATTTCCCCAGTAGTCTTCTAGATCAACCTTATGGCTATACTCTCTACTAGCCTTCTTTTGGGCTTCACCTATTATATCAAATCTGGACCTCTTCGAATGGAAAGATAAGCCAAGAGTACTCATCTCCTCCTCTGAAGCCTGAGCAGAAATAATGGAAGGGAATTCCTCTCTAGCGCCTATCCTCAAAGGAAAATCTCCACCAAAACTAGTCTTATGTTTGTCTCTTTTAACTATAGCATCAAAATCACATATCTGCCGAGTGACCTCCAGAAGTAAGATATGATCAGTGGGATAGCTTGGAAGTCGGTATGGATCCCTTTGATAGCCATCAACCTGGATGTATGAGAAGGTTGGGAATTGAATGAACCAAGCACCATATTTCTTGACGAGCTCCTTTGCTTGGTCTGAAATCCTTACATGCTCCGTACTTTGAAGCAATCTAGTGATATGCATGGTAAATGCATCATTCACCCTCTTATAGCTTGAGCTTCCTAAATGCAATTGAGGGTAAACTTCATAGATAACATCTTGTTCAAAGATCCCCTCTGTACTTAATCCCTTGTAGGGATGAAACCTTGCAAGTGCATAGACTAAGTATGAAGTCATTATGAAGGTCTTGGTCTGCAACACATTAGATAGCTGCTCTTGGATCACCCTTCTTATGACACTTGCACAATGATAATCCTTCTTTTCCTGCTCCATCCTTACAATAACATGGAACATCTAGTTCTCAAACATACCATCACTTTTCAATCCTACCACTCTGCTAAGAAGAGTGATGGCATCATAATACTCCTTGAAGTTTTCCCTAAATAGTTGTTTAGGGAGTTTAGAATAATGAGACTTGGGATTCTCCAACTAGGAATTAATAAGTTGTTTTGATTTAATAGTCTGTTCTTCATAGTACTCATTAGCCATTTCCATGTTGAATGCCACCACTTGAGATCTATCTGGCATATAAAAAGTCTGAGCTATAGAAACCAGATTCAAATTTGCCACAACTCTTCCTTGAGGACCAATAATTCTTTGTGTACCTGGGTCATAATCTCTGGCGCACTCAAGGACCAACTCATAACACTGCACCATGGAGGGAAACCTGCTACATGTGCCAAACCTGACTCCACCATTCTTTTGGCTAGCAGAGGAAGGTTTTGTGCTGCCATTTTTCCTTTGAACTCTTCATAGTCCCATAATCCAACATTGGTATCTATTACCTCCGACCAGATAGAGGTGACCTTACTCTCTAGGATTTTTCTCTTGATATCCATCTTAATTCTTTCTGCTTCAAATATGGAGGATCCCTCCATGTCATCCTTAGCTTTCCCAGCAACTACCTTGCTAGATTCAGCCTGCACTTAACAAAGGAATCATAATATATATCACACCAACAAAGGTTAATCAATCAAAATCATCATAAAACCTTATTAGACCTCATATACAATGATCATGTTAAACTCTGGGTTTCACGACCATCCACGGAATCCAAGCTAGGGAGGAATTTTAGAGAATTTTGGGCCAGACAGATTCTAATGGAATAAACAAGGAAACACCTATTAGCAATTCAATCTGATCATTACTAATCACTAAAAAACATGTGAGATCTCAAAATAGCATAAATTAATCATATAATGCATAGTCTTCCATTAGCACATCATACTATTTCATATTCCTTTATATTTCATCAAATTTCGGGAGAATCTGCCAGAGATGGATTTTCGCGAAGAAGGAGACACCTTGAAAATTTTAGTGAAAATAGGGGATAAAGGATTTCAAAAAAATATGGAGCCAAACAAAATCCATGAAGAAGCTTAATCTTTGAAAAACAACGAATTTCGGGAAAACTGAAGGAGTGGGAAAGTCGAGAAAATCTGTCAGTGCTAGAAAATCCTGAACTAGAGGAAAAACCCTAACTTTGGCATTCAATCATGATTTCACTCAGATTGATGTATCGATTATAAATTTGAAGAAACTAGGCCTAAGACAAGTTTTATATGGCCCTTCCATAGGTGTTCTTAGAGTTCTAGGCCAATTTGAAAGCAAACTAACATGAAATGGTGATGCCCTAGGTATTAAACCCTACAAATCCACCATTAACACATAAGCAAGCACATTATTCAATTATTTCAACTACTAAGTCTTCATTAAGGGGTTTATGGTTCACAAGAAAGCTCTCTCATAATGCAAGCAAATGAACAATCACAGAAACTACTTGGGAAACTAGAAATCAAACCATGTCACGTAACCCTAGCATCAAACTCGGAAACACAAAAATTTGAACCCTGAATAAACCCAAAACGCCAAAGAAATGCTAACTTTCACCAATCAAAAGTGGGGAAATCATATACATACCATTGATGAAGCATAAATTGATCTTAGAAATAAGAAATGCGAAATTAATGGTGCCCAATGAAGACAGTAGTAGAAATGCTTAGGAAATCACCACTTAAATCGAACAATTCACAAACTCAGTGCCCTAAATCAAACTAAACACCAAGAGAATGCACTCCTCAACTCAATCAATCACAAACAATAAAGCATAATGGCACAAAAGACCTCAAAGATTGGTTAAATGCATCCCTTACAACAATACGAACAAAGATTAATGCCACTGACAAGACAACAAGGAAAATTCTGGAACCTGATGATAGGAAAGACTTCAGAAAAATAAGGCCCATGCAAAATTCCGTGAAGACCGAAAATCTCTGAACCATAGTATTCAGTCAAAATTTGAGCAAGATCTGGGAAAATATGGCTGAGGTGGAAAGTCCTGAACTTTAGTGAAAACCCGAACTTAGCTCAAAACTAAAGATCTTCAATGTACAACTTAGGAAAATCACTTAGGCCAGCAAGATAAACAATTAAGCACATGCCAAGTTAAAGTTAATCCCCGAAATGAAAGTGCCAAGACACCAAAAATGAAAGCAAAAGAGGCTCCCTGCTTTCAGCGGGGCATGTGTGCAAAAATTGCACAACAAGGTTCTTATGATTCAAGTAAGGATTCAAGTCAAGATCCACAACATTGAAGCAATATACAAGATCCACATTCATACTAGCCATTTCATACATGTTCACAACATCTTATTTAAGGGTTTGGTGAGTTGCAACATCACATAATTTTTCATTCATCATTCTCTTTTCAATTTCATTTCATTTCAAGGTTTGATTATGTCACTTCTCATACTTTGATGCTACTTGGATTTACTTTATGTGGAATTGATATATGTATAATTGTGTGGTAGAATAGATAATAAGTTATTTTGAAGGATGAAATAAGTAAATGATTATTTTATTTTGAAAAAGATGAAATACAATGAATATTATTTTGAAGTGATGCAATATAGAAAATGTTATTTTGGAATGATAAATTATATTACTTTGATTTATTTTTGGACACTAATCTATTAATGGGTGCCTGAGTTTTCATGAATTGCAGGTTTTCAAAGACCAAGGGTGTGGTTAAGGTAGAGGAGGCTAGCTACCTGGAAGGGTTAAGATGGAACGGTCTCTCTTGCACACACAAAAACTTAGTAATCATATAGTTGCATTAGAATTTCATTTAATTAATCATATTATACTGTTTCTTACTTTATAGTTGGTTATATAATTAATTGGTGATAAAAATTAAATGCACATAGAAATGGAAGAAATAGTTTTCCTTTATTTTACTTGTTGATTTTATTTGAAGATTAAATTATTATTATTTATCATTTTGTAGATAATTGTAATGCATGGCTAATAAATCATGTTTTCTATTAAAAATTAGTTTTATTGGATAAATTCGAAACAAATCATATAAAAGAAAGAAAGATTTTCAAAAAAAAACAATAAGGAAGAAAACATTAGAATATTAGAAAAATAGGAGAAAACTTAAATTTAGAAAATAAAACACAAAAACAAAGCAAAACAAAGATTAAAAAAAGAAAAAGAAAACAAAAAAAGAGAATAATCTCTTATTCTGTCAACAACAAAAGATTCATTCAGAACACTAGATTCATTTTTTCTCAAATTTCAATCTGCAAAAACGAAAACCAAAAACAAGAATAGTATAGTTAGGGAAATTGGGAAAAGTAGAAGAAGAACAGTGGAAAAGAGAGGAGAACAAGAAGTGAGCCAAACAGGATATCGTTTTACCAAGTTTTTATTCACTTTCTATTGTATTTAATTTCAATTTGTGTGAATAAATGGATCTATCTCTATTTCTTTTGTGTAGAAGATTAAATTCCATTATTGAAACCCAATTGATTATATCAATTTTAATTATGAGTTTGGTGTTTAAATCATATAATTTTTTGTATGAAGAATTAAGAATCATGGTTTTACTAGACTATATATTCATATTTCTTTTATAATATATATATATATATATATACATATTTATATAACACCACTTGATCCTCTATCCATTGCTGTGCTTTCTTGAATTTCAACAAAACCCCTTTGATTTTCTTCTTCCCTTTTTGCAAATAGAGAAAATTTTCTAGATTACCCAAGATAATCTCTTCGAGTTCTCTTTAGAAATGCTTCAAGATCACTTCAAGATCACTCCAAGCCACCATTCAAGCTCTTCAAAAACACAATTAACCAAGAATACTTGCAAACTTCAACTTATACACCATCAAATTTACCTTAAAACACATTAAATTCGGAAAACACCAAAAAGATGCTAAAAAAATTCTTCTTAACATAGAAAGTCCTAATTGGGTCCGCAAATCCTCATGCCAACATATTTTCTTCTGGTTCTTTTTCCAAATCTTATGAATAATCATTCTTCACATTCCAACCTCGTGCCAGCCTTTGACGCACCACTTTTCTAGGGGGGTTTTATAATCTTTTGTTAATGCTCCCCCTAAGACCATGTTAGGTTTAATTTTCAAATAAGTTATTTCTACCGAATGAGAGTACAGACACATCATAAGTTTTAGGTTTTTCTTCTTCTTTCTTCTTCCATATCTTATTCATCTCTTCTTTCTCAATCTTCTTTACCGAATCACTCTTCTCTTCTAGAGAAAAATTCTTTCCTTTGTTATTTCTGCAAACTTTTGAAACATGTCTAGGTTTGTTACAAGTATAGCAAACTGAACTTTTCTGATTAATCTATCCTCCATTATTCCTCAATCTACACTGATTTTCTCTGTGTCCAAATTTATTATAGGTGTAGCAGTATCCATTAAAGAGTTGATTAATTATTCCTTAATTAAACTTGTTCCTCATTACCCAACTCATCATTCTCACCTGAGATCTGCATTCTATAGCCTTATGTCCAATCTTCCTACATTCAAAGCATTGTTCGAGAAAGGGACCAAAAAAATGGTTCTGCTTTTTCTTGCATTCTATTGCTCTATGACCATATTTGTTACAAGAAAAATAAACAACATTGAAAGAGGGGTACCTTTGTGCATTAGGTTGTCTTGCAAGTGGTCTTCTTGAAAAATTCCTTCTCTGATTTCTTTTGTCTTGATTATTTTGATTGTTTATTGTATTACTCACATCTTTAGAAATTTCACTAGTATCAACTCCCAAGACACCTTTATTTTTACATATTTTTTTTCCTACAAGTAATTCTTTAAGTTTAATCTAGAGCTAGATCTGAAATTATTCTCATAGAGTTTTTCCTTCTCTACTTCCATTCTTAAGCTTACTATCTCCTGTTCAAGTCTAGAACATTCATAAGACTTTTTCTGTACCATTGTATTTAGACATTCTTCAATCTTATTCTTCTCTTCTACTGTCACTTTTAGTTCAATTATCTCTTGTTTCAACTGTTCACTTACTTCTTTGTTCCTTTCCTTAAATTTCTTCAATTGTTCCTTCAGTTTCCAAACACATTCATTTGCTTCAATCAAAATTCTCTTTCAAATCTTTGTTTTCTCTTTCCACTTTATCAAGATCTTCAAGAGCAATCCAGAGCTCTTGTTTATCATCCATTCAACCACCATTCAGGATCCTCCTCAAGTAGTTAAGCTCTACACAAGGAACCAAAAGCTATGATATCAATTGTTAAATAGGTGTAGTACAACTGAGAGGGGGGGTGAATCAGTTGTCACACAAATTTAATCTTAAAACTTCAATTCCACAACTATACTATTTTTTTATTCAAGTAAGAGCATGAAACACAAATAACATAAGGTAAATCAACACAATGAACACTATATTTTTATGTGGAAAACCCAATAAGGGAAAAACCATGGTGAGGGTTAACTCACAATATAAAGAGATTATAAAACTAAATACAGAGGCTCACTGCCAAGGGCTCACTGTCCAAGTACAGAGGCTCATTGCCTATAGAAGGGACTCACTATCCACCAGGGAGGATCACTACCTATAAAGATATTTACAAAACAAAAATGGGGCTTTATAGCCAAAATGAACTGATAAGATGCACCTCACAAGTGTTGATACAGTTCTGGTGATGCTCAATATATAGACTTTACACACTTCATCCTTTTCACACTTCTTCACTTACACATCACAACTTTATCTTCATCTTTTGTCCATCAATCAATCTACCTATCTTCAAAACTATTCAATATATATACCCGATCTTCATTGCAAGCATCAATTAGGTCAGCCTAATTAGATGCATTTCCTATTTATAAAAGATATCAATTGTCAGCTCCAATTGTTCATAATAAATATTAATTTGTCCTCCATTATAACTCAATCTACATTAATTTGCTCTGTGTCCAAATTTATTATAGGTATAGCAGTAGCCATTAAATATTTTATTCATTCTTCCTTCATTAAACTTGTTCCTCATTACCTGACTGATCATTCTCACTTGAGATCTGCTTTCTAAAGCCTTATGTCCAATCTTCCTACATTCAAAGCATTGTCTGAGAAAGGGGCCAAAAAATTGGTTCTTCATGTTCCTGCATTTTGTTTCTCTATGACCATATTCGTTACAAGAAAAACAAACACCATTGAAAGAGGGGTACCTTTGTGCATTAGGCTATCTCGCAGGTAGTCTTCTTGCAAAATTCCTTCTCTACTTTCTTTTGTGATGATTCTTCTGATTGTTTATTGTATTCCTCACAACTTTAGAACTTTCACTGGTATCAACTCCCAATCCACCTTTGTCTTTACATGTTTTTTTTCTTGCAATTAATTCTTCAAGTTTACTAGAGCTAGATCTAAAATTATTCTCACAAAGTTTTTCCTTCTCTAATTCCACTCTTAAGTTTACTACCTCTTGTTCAAGTCTAGAAAATCCATCAGACTTGTTCTACACCATTGTATTTAGACATTCTTCAATCCTCTTCTTATCTTCTATTATCACTTTTAGTCCAATTATCTCTTGTTTCAACTGCTCACTTACTTATTTATGCCTTTCCTTAAATTTATTCAATTCTTCCTTTAGTTTTCGAACACATTCATTTGCTTCATCAAGATTCTCTTTCAAATCTCTATTTTCTCTTTCCACTTTATCAAGATCTTCAAGAGCATTCCAGAGCTCTCCTTTATCATCCATTCAACGACCCTTGCATCCTCTTGAAGGTAAGCCCTCTCCATAAGAGAAATTCCATCTACAAACTGAAGATGAGAGATATGAAAAAGCCCATTGCGCCAACCCCAGACTTGAATCCTACCCCGGGAAACCCATGACTTAAGAAACCTACCCAAAACCTCAGCCATAATAATAAATAGATAAGGGGGGAGAGGATCTCCTTAACGAAGGCTCCTAGAAGTTCCAAAAAGCTCAGAAGGTTCCCCATTCATAAGAACAGAAAAAGAGGAAGATGTAACACAACTTATAGTCCTGCTAACCCAATCTACACTAAAACCAAATCCTAATAGAAATCTCCTTGTAAAAAATGCCACTTAACTATATCATATGCCTTGGCCATATTCAACTTGATGAACATAGACTTCTCCTTGGATGATGCCATAGAGTGAATAACCTCAGAGGCAACCACCACCACATCCAGGATCTATCTACCAACAACAAAACCTCCTTGATCCTCAGAGATAATAGAAGGAAGACAAACTTTAGGCCTCTCAACAATTAATTTAGTAATAATTTTATACACCACATTACAGAGAGCAATAGGTCAAAAGAATTCAAGTTGATCAGCACCCTCATTTTTAGGAATGAGAACCAAAAAAGTAGAGTTCAAGGCACGAAGCATCTGCTTACTGCGAAGAGATTCCCGAACAACCTTGGAAAATCCAAACTTTTAATATCCCAAAATTCTTGAAAAAATTCAACAGGAAAACTATCCGGTCTAGGGGCCTTACTTTATTCATCCCAAAAATGACCTCTTCCAATTCAGGAAAAGAAATCAATTGAATGAGGAAATCATTCATCTCCCTAGAGATCGAGGAGGGGACACAAGAAAGTATCAAATTCTCCTCCTCTTCAGCAAGGGGTGAATCCTCATAAAAAAGAGTAGAATAAAAATGTCTAGCCTCACGGGAAAAAGCATGCAAAGAAGAAATATGGATCCCATCCACATTAACCAAAGAATAAATACAACTTTTATTGTGATAGGCCTGCATATAATGATGGAAGAAAGCAATATTATTGTCCCCTTCATGAAGCCAATCAATCTGAGCCTTTTGCTTCCAAAAAATCTCCTCTTGAAGCTCCCATTCCTTCACAATCTTGTAACCTAGCCTTTCACTTGACCAAGAGCATTAGAGAATCCAAAATCCTTAATTTGGTGAGTAATCACATCAAGGCTTTCCTAGGCACTCTTCTTCATAACCTTAAAATTTCCAAAACTCATCCTATTCCATCTCTTAAGGTAAAATTTAACATACTAAAGTTTCTTAACAAATGTGTACATAGCTATACCATAAGCAGGGCTACCCTCATGCCACCACTGAGCCATAATATCATGCAAGGAATAATCCCAAAGCCACATAAGCTAAAAATTGAAAGGATGATTCTTGGAATAGTAAAATGAGAAACCAAAAATTTAGTTGGCCAATGATCAAAACCCCTCCAATCAAGAATCTCAAAACAAGTAACCAATCCACCTCCCACCCAAAAGTAGAAAACAAGAAAGCTTTCCAACCTTTCTAAGGTTGCTTCTTCTCCACTCCATCAATTATTCCAAGTGAAAATCCCATTAGAAAGCTTAACATCACTTAAAGCAAGAAAATTCACATTCTCCCAAAAAAGAACAAAAGCAAGCCCAAGCCAAGGCACCCCCCCTCTCTTCTCCTCCAAGCTCAACACAAAATTATTTTAGTCACCAGCTAAAATACAAGGAAGATATGGCACACATGATCTAACATACCTCATATGAGCCCAAAGCTAGATTTTACCATGAATATCAATCGGGGCATAAGCATCAATAACTAAAATGGTCTCACCAGTTTCCAAAGAAGAGGCAACCATTGAAATAGTAGAATGACTAGAAATCCACCAAAGGGGAGCAATCTTTCTAGGATCCCAAAAAAGAGAAAAATCCCTAGAACTCCCTTGAGAACCAATTCACTGACCCTAACAAAAATACTAGATATAAGAAGCACACTGAAGCATAACATCAACTAAAAATTTAGTCTCTTGAACACAAAAAATGTTTGGGGAATGGACAACAACTAGATCATGAATAGCCTTTTGGCAGGGGGTGCTATTCAACCCCCTTACATTCCATGACAAAAAAATCATGGAAGAGATGGCGAAAAGTGAGAATCAATGGGTTTAACATACCCAGATTCCACCAACTCTCTTGTACGCTTAATCTTCTCAAGATCCTTCTTACGACCACTTTTAGAAGAGTGCTCAGGCCATCCCTTCATAGGCATGCATTTCTACACTCCCAAGGATAGAGAAGACCCCTTGCACTTGTCGGAAGCTAGACCCTCCTTTACCAAATCTTCCAAAATGATATCATCATCATCTTGTATGTGATCATTCAGAGGTGCCAAATGATCCTGCTCACCTTGTAATAAGTGAATATCTTGACTACATCCATGTCTCTATCCCACATCACAACCCATACCAACAACATTAGAAGGCACACCCGGCCTTCCTCCAAGGTTGAATTTTTCAACACCTCAAACCGATTAAAGTCCTCTTCATTCTTCCTATCCTTGAAAGATATCTTCAACCTGCGACCCTTAGCCCACTTAACCAACAAAAATCCATCCTTATCTAGTTCCCCCTCCATAGTAGATTTCCCTTTATCCTCCCTAACAACTTTTGGAGCTGAAGATGAGGGAGGAGAATTAGGAGGAGTGGCCTTCTTAATCTTGGGACATTGCTTCTAAAGATGTCCATACTCATGATATGTCTGACAACAAAAAGGAAGGGACTCATAATCAAGTTGAATCCAAGACAAATTTTCAAAGAATCCAACAAAGGATTATTTAAATTAACCTCCACATAAATCCGAGCAAAAGAAATAACCTTTCTTTCAAGGGTTTGTTGAGCAATTGCAATAGGCTTAATTACCAAGAAGAGAAACAATTTGTTGTAAAATATCTTCTCTCCAAAACTCTAGGGCAAGCCTCGGCAGATGGACCTAGATAGGAACCCTCGATGGTAGTTCTTCAGCTATGTTAAAACCCATAAGTCAAGGCTTTATAAATAATCTGACATGATTATAGAATTAGGATCCTCCCTCAAAAACTCGATTCCTATCAGCCATATTGGAAAAAAACAACCACAAAATAGCTATTTGTAGCCACCATGTGCTCCTAATCCAAGCATCCAAAGTAGGCAGAGGAATATGGATCCCAAATAATTTGCATATTAAAGCATGTCTACTCCAATAAGAAACATCATTAGTCACAAATTCTAGAGAAAGAACCAAGACAGAACGATCCTGAATCCTCGACAAACAACCATTCACTTTCTTCAATTTAGGGCCCTCCCACACATAAAATGACTCTGAATGCTTAGCATTCAATCCCAATTAAGATCCATTGTGAAACCCACCATGATCAGCCACCACCAAACTGTAAGAAATTTGGTGCTCCGCCATAATTCAAACTTACTTCTTGATTTTATTTGAAGATTAAATTATTATTTATCATTTTGTGGATAATTGTAATTCATGGATAATAAATCATGTTTGCTATTAAAAATTAGTTTTATTTGATAAATTCAAAACAAATCATAGAAAAGAAAGAAATATTTTAAAAAACAAGACAACGAGGAAGAAAACATTAGAATATTAGAAAAATAGGAGAAAAGAACTTAAATTTAGAAAATAAAACACAAGAAAAAAACAAAACAAAGATAGAAAAAGAGAGAAAATAATAAAAGAGAATAATCTTTTATTCTCTCAATAATAGAAGATTCATCTAGAACAGTAGATTCATTTTTTCTCAAATTTCAATCTACAAAAATGAAAACCAAAAACAAGAATAGTAGAGTTAGGGAGATCAGGCAAAGTAGAAGAAGAACAATAAAAAAAAGAGGAAAACAAGAAGTGAGCCAAATAGGATAGAATTTTACCAGGCTTTTATTCACTTCCCATTGTATTTAATTTTAGTTTGTGTGAATAAATGGATCTATCTCTGTTTGTTTTGTGTGAAAGATTAAATTCCATTGTTGATACCCAATTGAAAAATATAAAATATATTGATTGACGCTACACACCTGATCCTGATTTAACTAACATCGCTTTGTCTTGAATCATCATCTTTTCTAAGAATTTAATCAAATAACCCTTATTTGATTAAATTCATTAAAATTCCTCTCTTAATTAAATAAATCAAATTTATCTAGTTAAGTCATTGTTTCTCATTAATTAAATAAATCATTTTATTTGATTGATTCTCTAGTCTCTATTTAATTAAATAATTCATTTTATTTAATTTAATCTCTAAAGTCATTCTATTAAATTAAATAAATCAAACATTTATGTAATTCAATCTAACATCATCCCCTTTAGTTAAATAAATCAGTATCTTTATTTAATTAAATCTAAATCATTTTCCTCTGAATTTTGATTTAAATCAATCCAAAAATCTAAGTCAAAATGGTCAAATCAACTAATCTCCTATTAAATTAATCAAATCTTGGTTAATTTAATCTTAATCCATGTCATATCCTCTAGATAATGTAACTCGCACCAATAGATCAATTTAATTGGTTTATTAAATCCCTATTTTCCCTCAAGATGACATCAAAAGGGGAATATTCTTCCAAATTTGAAAATCTCTCCAAGTGGGATGAGTTATTCCAAAAAGGCATTTATTTCATCTTACATGTCCTTTTTCCTTGAGCCAAGTGGACATAACTCCATCTTCTCTTCCCTCCAACATGTCATTTCACTAATTTGAAATTACACCCAATTGCATTTATGGGCACATTCATCAAAATGTGCACATCCTTTGCCCATTCACATCTTTGCAAGTGGCACTTGCCCATTGGATGTTGAATGATCCCACATTCATCTATTTTCCTCTTCTCTCATCATTTTCTTCTATAAATAGAGAGGTTATCCATTGTTTTGATCATCCACAATTTGAGCAAGTTTACTATACACAATTTTATCCTCAAGCATATCCATTTTCATCCACTCTATCAAGTTTATAGTCAAGTGTAAACCAATTATCCTAGACCTACACAAACACAACAAATGAACACGTTAGAAGATTGAAATGCAAGTTAGAATAGAGATTCCCCATAAAATCCATTAACATGATTCAAAATAGGAAATGAAAGCAAGAAATGCAATGAAAAGCAATAAAAGAGATTAATCCTATTCAAATAATGCAAACTCTTGATCCTATGGGGAGTTAGTGCCAATTTGATGTGGAAATTGGCCCCTTCCCAACTCCTAAGAAAGCTTTGATGATGAATGGTGATGGTCAAGTGTGCTCCATGATGAAAAACCTGCATAACCAAGCTATGGATTTGATAAATTAACGAATCTTGCAAATCTATTTTATCAAAAAGAGAAGAAAATGATTAAGATCTAGT
This sequence comes from Sequoia sempervirens, assembly GCA_007258455.2. Lineage (NCBI taxonomy): Eukaryota > Viridiplantae > Streptophyta > Pinopsida > Cupressales > Cupressaceae > Sequoia > Sequoia sempervirens. The sequence goes on along the minus strand of VDFB02000002.1, from coordinate 214,473,680 downwards.
TAAATAAATATTTTAATTTATTTAACCAAAGGGGGTGATGCTAGATTAAATTAGATAAATGTTTGATTTATTTAATTTAATAGAGGAACTATAGAGATTTAATTAAATAAAATGAATTATTTAATTAAAATAGAGATTTAGGAATTAATTAAATAAAATGGTTTACTTAATTAACAAGGAATAATGACTTAACAAGATAAATTGATTTATTTAATTAAGAGATGAAAATTGATGAATTTAATCAAATAAGGGTATTTGATTAAATGGTTAGACAGAAGGATGATTCAGGATGAACTAGTGTTAGTAGATCACGATTAGATGTGCGATATAAATCTATATATTTTACGTGTCTACATTTTTCCCCTCTTTGAAGCAACGTACTTGATGTTTTGGTTCAAAGAATAATCTTGTTGAGATCAAAGTTCAAAAATTCTCTAATTTTTTAGATGCCCCATTATTGCCCCAATGAGAAGAATTGCGCTGGTATACTGCCCCCTCAAGAGATCAAGCGGAAATGTCAATTTTCTACTCGAGATCGCGATAAAATGCTAGAGGAGTGGTTCTATTGATTAGAGGATGAAAGATAATTCTTTAGAAAGATCAGATATTTGACGTAGACAATTTTGATGATGTATAAACAGTCATTAGCCATGGGTGGCCTCACGTATATTTTGAGATATCACACAAATTTGGATAGAAATGGTAGTAAAGATAGAAGAATAAGATGGATGGAAGAGAGGATCCAACAAGATATAAGAGATTATGATGATGCAGATGATGATGATCGCTTGCCGAGAGTTGGGATTTTCAAAGGGCCAATTACCTTATTTTTTGAAAGGCTAAATGAGACCGCAAGTTGTCAACTATTTGTTTAAATGATGTGGGGTTTAAAGTATAGAAACATCATGAAGACTCTTGGGTTGAGAACATTGAATGCATCAAGTGAAAACACTATTGTGAAGAATCTAATGGATGCTTATGAGAGTGTGGGTAAGACCTCATGCTCAAAGAATAGTAATGTCACCCAACGTGTCATTACATCGACTTTAGTAAGCTATCAAACAAAGAGATCTTGTCTCATTAAAAATACAAGTGAACAAATGGGAATAAGTAGAAATTTTTTATCAAAAGCCGTTCAAAGGCAGCAAAGAATTGAGGGCACCGATTCAAATGAATTATGGGCATTCTCAGGGAGACTGCCACATATAAAGATAAAAAAGTTGTTGAAGCATTGAGAACAATAATTGAAGATTATTGGAAGAATAATACAAGGCCATCTCCAAATCAAAGGGATGTCGTAAGAAGGAGAATCAATAGTCGAAACCGTGAGCCACATCCAAAGCATTTTTTGGATACGACTCAAACCCAATTTTTTCATAAATTTCAAAATGATTATCTTCAAATTAGTATTTCTCAAAGATTTTTTGAAATGCTTAAACCTTTTTATGTCAAGATAAATCACACACACACTACTTGTTGCTGTAGACTGCATATTGAATTCTCTAACCATTATGATGTTTCTTGTTCTATATGTTTAGATTTGCATACTAATGATGTTTTGTAGGATTATGGCATAGAAGCCCCACCAAAATCTTCAAGAGAGTTCTTATCAAAAAATTTATGTGAAATAGAGGATGGCCAAATATTCTATAGGATAGCATGCTTGGATGGTTCATGCCAACATTGTGGTGGCTTGTAACGAATGCTAGTATGTCAACATATGGAAAGCACATATGAGGTGGGACAAAAACTAGTAGATTTTAGGAAGTATAAAATAGTGGCATACGTTACAAAAGATGGGTCTGAAGCAAAAAGGTGTGAGTTGGTTATTCAAAAGATTCCAATGTATCAGTTCATGTCCATGTTTCGTGAGAATCTAGTGTATGAGTATGCAAGGCATACCCATAGAGACCGATGATTGGACATGCAATTCAAACTATGCAAGGAAAACTTTCCACTTGGTAGCATAGTATTAGTGGTTGACATTGTAGAGAACCACAGTCTACAGCCACAATGTGAGGTGTAGTCACAAAATTACAACTCCACATAGGTTTTGATATTTGTGCACATAGCATTCATTCATGTAGCTGATAGTATAGAGGAATAAAGGAAGGTATTGAGGGAGTATCACTTTTATATTAGTGATGATTACACACATTCTCTAGATTTCATGCAAGGTTGCTTCTAGATGTTCTACAGTCATTTGGTTTAGAGGGGCATAGCATATGGTCAAAATATAATATGGTCGGATAACTGTGCAGCACAGTTCAAGAACACACACATGTTATAATGGTTATGCAGGATGCATCTAACTACACGTGTTCAACATATGTGGAACTTTTGTGAGGCCGAAAATGGAAAGGGGGAGCATGAGGGTGTAGGAGCATGCGTGAAAAGAGCATTAGCACGAGAAGAGTTAAAGTATAAAGACAGTGCATAATTGAAAAATGCAAGATCAATTGTCGAGTGGTGTAATGCTTCGATGGGTCCAAGTAATGAAGGTACATCTTCAGTTTGTATATTTTTTTGGTTGATGGATGATACTAACATTGCACCATATGAGGATTGTTGTACACTAGCAAGATTGAGTGAGCTGCACTCTTTCCTCAACTCAAATGCAATTTCATGGAGTATCGATACACGTAAGATGGCATGCTTTTGTTCTTCATGTATAATGCAAGCCTGGAATGATTATGAGTCAGGGGAGTGGGTTGACAAATGGTTAACAAGTTATCTTAGCCCACTTCACACGTATCACCCTCTGATGGCATTGGAACTAACACATATGGAATCATTGGTCAACTTTGACCATGTATCAGATCTAGTTCAACCAGGTAATATATATACTTGCTTGGTTTTTGAAATTCTATATTGTTATCTTACTTTATACTGTATTCATAATGTTGACTAATTTCAAGAGATATGTCACACATATAAATGCAGGGCATGTTTATGCAGTTATTGTAGATGAAGACAATGAAGAGGGAACAAACTATTACTTGTGTCATTGTGTTGAGGTGAAAAGGAAATTGGAAGCCCTAATTATAGATGGAGAAAACATTGAATACCCTACATGCTCAGTTGTTGTTACTGGAACGTGGCTGAGAAGATACCCACATAAGAGTGTTAAACATTGGTTGTTTGAGGAATTTGACACACATCTTAAGATTCTTCACTACTCAAACCTTGTTGTGGCATCCAATTTTTTTGACCAAATATGGGGGTAGAACTTTGAACAAGACCTTATGGAAGGTCTGTGAGTCTGACCATGAGGCAATACTTGACACAATAAAGAGTAGAGCAGGCCCGGATGGTTCATTGGATTATTTGTAAGTATATGCACAATGGTTCTTATTAATTTATATTTGTATCCACATTAATTTGGTTGATGCCAATGCTATCATATTATTTTACTTTGCATATCTATAAGTAACCAGGTAAATATTGATTGGTGTCCCCTTGCTTAAAATGCAGATTTATGAGCCATCCAAGAGAATCTCGGGTAGAAAATCAATGCAACATCCTTATTTTTATGATTTTGAAAAATCTTAATTATGATTTTAAGCCATTACAAAAGTGCATGCGAAGCTTGGTGAGGAAATTTCAAGTTATTCATTTTAATTTAACCTTATCATGGCCACCTATGATGTAGACATTATAAGAGCATTTGGAATTTCAAGATATTCTATTCATGAGAGGTGTTGTGTGCAATAGGTATCTTGGAATTCCCGGTGAAGATGTATGACTAGGACTGACTAAGTTGAGAGACTACCATGTCTATCTGTAAGTTCCTTCCATCTATTTTGGATGAGCTATTTCTTTTTATTCTTTTACTTTGCGTATTTGTAACTAAACTAGTAAAAAATGATTGGTCTCTCTTTGTAGAAAATGCTGATTTTTGAGCCATCAAAGAGAATCTCACCCAAAAAAGCAATGCAACATCCTTATTTTGATGATCTTGAAAAATCTCAATTCTAATTTGAAGCCATTATAAAAGAGTGTGTGAATATTTGTGAGGAAATCTCAAGTTACTCATTTGAAGTTAACCTCTAAATGAGAACCTATGATGTAGACATTAGAAGAGAATCTCAAATGTACATGAGTGACATTGTAAAATATATGTGAGAATAGCTCATACCTAAGGAATCTTAATGAGATTTACATGTATAATAACCTTCAATGCCTCGAAGGAGAGGTTTTTGGTTGATTTGTAACCCATTTTTTATCAATAAGAACATTATTTTCTAAAAATTTACTAGTTTTTTTCTCACTTTTCTTGTTGTTACATGGTCTGTACGGATGCTAAGATGATCTGAAACCTATTGGATGTTGTAGATAGATGAATTAGCTTTCATTTTCACCTATTTAGAGGTTATAAATCTTTGTATAGTGAAATTTATCTTGTTTTTACTGCTACTACCTACTTTCATAATGTTCTTGGATTGAAGGGTTTCATGATGTAATTCGACCCATTCCACTTTTTGTGCCTACTGTAACCTACGGAATGGGTCCTCTAACTTGTAAAATACATGTCTAACCTATTTAGAATGTTGTGGAGTCAAGGTTGGGTGTTTGGGATGATGTTCTAGGGTTGTAGCCAGGTATTTTCATGATGAAAATGAGGGTTTCAAGTGGTGTTTTGACAAAATGTGGGAAGGACTATCCATGTAATGTATTATTCACCATGTGTAGGGTATTTTCATGATGGAAATGAGGGTTTCAAGTGGTGTTTTGACAAAATGTGGGAAGGATTGTTCATGTAATGTATTATTCACCTTGGGGCAACAATTCCTATGCCCTTTAACTCATGTTTGTTCAAAAAACCCTCCAAAATAGGGTATACTGGTTGTTCACAAGAAAATACTTAAAAGAGAATTCAAATTCTTTATTAAACCTTCAAACCACATAGAAATCAATGCCAACACAGGCACCTACATGGAAAGAAAGATTACACAACATACATTAGCCTGTATGACCTGTAAAAGTCTGCAAAACAAGGAAGAAACACAAATTTTTTAAAGAAACTCAGAATTTCTTATTGTTGAAAACCTTGAATCCCAAACCAACATTAAAAATGATGTCTTCTGCTTCCCACTAAATTCCATTGAAAAGAGGAAAAATCACTGTGTACAGAACCATACCGTTCAAGGAAATATTAGATCCCAAAGTGAAAAAGGGTAGCAATGTTTGACAGGGTATTACTTGGATACCATGGTGCTTATGAAATATATGTATGAACATATTCGATCACGTTGGGCCCCTCTAAAATAACCTCTTTTGGTTTCCATTATCTCAGAGTGGTTTACTTGTGGTGTCTAGTTTTTAGTTGATGGAAAAAGTGTCAAATGCAAGTAGTGCAAAGTTGCAAAGTGGTGCAGCTTTTATTCTACAACTCATGTGACCAAATAGACTATTTCAATGCATATGAATTGGCATGTTTATGCTAGGCATGGTCCTTTTTCATACCCAAACACACAGAATCACTCTGAGCTATGTTCAATTGGATCGATCCCTTAAGTGTCCAAACTACAAAATGGTTGCAAACTTTAGCATGAGGTTACTCAGACACCATGACACTTAGAAAATTCTCATCTAATCTTATGGGATCGTGTTGGGACCCTCTACAATAACCTCTCTTGGTTTTTGTTATATCAAAGTGGTTTTCCTATGGTGTCCAGTTTTCAGTTGATGGAAAAAGTGTCAAATGTAAGCAGTGGAAAGTTGTAAAGTGGTGCAACTTTTATTCTACAAATCTTGTGACAAAAAAAATTGTTCCAATGCATCCAAATAGGCATTTTTATGCTAAGAATGATCCTTTTTTGCACCCAAACATGCAGAATCGCTATGAGCTATGTTCAACTAGATCAATCCCTTAAGGGTCCAAAGGGAAAAATGGCTACAAACTTTAGTATGAGGTTACTCAGACACCGTGATGCTTAGAAACTTCTCATTTGATCTTATGGGATCATGTTGGGCCCCTCTACAATAACCTCTTTGAATTTTTGTTATCTCGGAGTGGTTTTCCCGTGGTGTCCAGTTTTCAGTTGATGGAAAAAGTGTCAAATGCAAGCAGTGAAAAGTTGAAAAGTGGTGCAACTTTCATTCTACATCTTGTGTGACCAGAAAAATTGTTCCAACATGTCTGAATAGGCATTTTTACACTAGGAATGGTTCTCTTTCACACCCAAATATGTAGAATTTCTTCGAACTACGTTCAACCGGATTGATCCCTTAAGGGTCTAAAGGGAAAAATGGCTACAAACTTCAACATGAGGTTACTCAGACACCATGATGCTTAGAAACTTCTCGTCTAATCCTATGGGATTGAGTTGGACCTATCTACAATAACCTCTCTCAATTTTCATTATCTTGGAGTGGTTTTCTTGTGGTGTCCAATTTTTAGTTGATAGAAAAAGTGTCAAATGCAAGCAATGAAAAGTTACAAAGTGGTACAACTTTCGTTCTGCAACTCATGTGACCAAACAGATTGTTCCAATGTGTCTGAATAGGCATGTTTACGCTAGGCTTGGTCCTCTTTTGTACCCAAACACACAGAATCACTTTGAGCTACAATCAACTGAATCGATCCCTTAAGGGTCCAAAGGGCAAAATGGCTGCAAACTTCAGCATGAGGCTACTTGTACATTGTTTCATTTATAAACTTCTTGTCTAATCCTATGGGATTGAATTGGGCCCCTCTATAATAACCTCTCTCAGTTTTCATTATCTCAAAGTGGTTTTCCTGTGGTGTCCAATTTTTAGTTGATGGAAAAAGTGTCAAATGCAAACAGTGGAAAGTTACAAAGTGGTGCAACTTTCATTCTACAGCAAGTGTGACCAAATCAACTATTCCAACGTGTCTGAATAGGAATTTTTATGCTAGGAATGGTCCTCTTTCACACCCAAACACACATAATCGCTTCGAGCTACGTTCAACTAAATTGATCCCTTAAGGGTTCAAAGGGGAAAATGGCTGCAAACTTCAACATGAAGTTACTTAGACATCGTGATTCTTAGAAACTTCTCGTCTAATCCTATGGGATCGCGTTGGGTCCCTCTATAATAACCCCTCTCAATTTTTGTTATCTTGGAGTGGTTTTCCTGTGGTGTCCAGTTTTCAGTTGATGAAAAAAGTGTCAAATGCAAGTAGTGGAAAGTTGCAAAGTGGTGCAACTTTCATTCTGCAACTCATGTGACTAAAAAATATATTACAATACATCTAAATAGGAATGTTTATACTAGGCATGGTCCTCTTTTGCATCAAAACACGCTGAATCGCTTTGAGCTACGTTCAACTATATCGATCCCTTAAGGATCCAAAGTGCAAAATGGTTGCAAACTTTAGTATGAGGATACTTGGACATCGTGATGCTTAGAAAATCTTTGTATGATCCTATGGGATCATGTTGAGCCCCTCTAGAATAACCCCTCTCGGTTTTTATTATCTTAGAGTGGTTTTTCCGTGGTGTCCAACTTTCAGTTGATGGAAAAAGGGTCAAATGCAAGTAGTGGAAAGTTGCAAAGTCGTGCAACTGTTGTTCTGCAACTCCTGTGACCAAACTGATTGTTCCAACATGTCTGAATAGGAATATTTACTCTAGGCATAGTCTTATTTCTCACCCAAACACGCAGAATCGCTCTGAGCTACGTTCAACCGGATCAATCCCTTAAGGGTCCAAAGTACAAAATGGCTGCAAACTTCAATATGAGGTTACTCGAACACCGTGATGCTTAGAAACTTCTCATTTCATTCTATGAGATTATGTTGGGCCCCTCTACAATAACCGCTCTTGGTTTTTTTTATCTTAGAATGGTTTTCTTGTGGTGTCCAATTTTCAGTTGATGGAAAAAGTGTCAAATGCAAGCAGTGGAAAGTTGCAAAGTGGTGCAACTTTCGTTTTGCAACTCATGTGACCAAAAAAACTATTCCAAAACATTCAAATAAGCATGTTTACACTAGGAATGGTCCTCTTTCACACCCAAACACGCAGAATCACTCTGAGCTACATTCAACCAGATCGATCCCTTAAGGTTTTAAAGGGAAAAATGGCTATAAACTTCAGCATGAGGTTACTCGGGCACCGTGATGCTTAGAAGCTTCTCATCTGATCTTATGGGATTGTGTTGGGCCCCTCTATAATAACCTGTCTTGGTTTTCATTATCTTAGAGTTGTTTTTCCATGGTGTCTAGTTTTTAGTTGATGGAATAAGTGTCAAATGCAAGCAGTGGAAAGTTGCAAACTGGTGCAACTTTCATTTTGCAACTCGTGTGACCAAACAGACTGTTTCAACACGTCCAAATAGGAATTTTTACACTAGGAATGGTCCTCTTTTGCACCCAAACATGCGTAATCGCTCTAATCTACGTTCAATTAGATCGATCCCTTAAGGGTCTAAAATGCAAAATGGTTGCAAACTTCAACATGAGTTTACTCGGACACTGTGATGCTTAGAAACTTCTCATCTAATCCTATGGGATTGTGTTGGGGCCCTATACAATAACCTCTCTTAGTTTTTGTTATCTCAGAGTGGTTTTCCCATAATGTCCAATTTTTAGTTGATGAAAAAAGTGTCAAATGCAAGCAGTGGAAAGTTGCAAAGTGGTGCAACTTTCATTGTGCAACTCATGTGACCAAACAGAATATTCTAAAACATATGAATAGGTATGTTTATGCTAGGCATGGTGGTCCTCTTTTGCACCCAAACACGCGGAATCACTCTGAGCTACGTTCAACCGGATCGATCCCTTAAGGGTTTGAGTGTAGTATGTTGAAATGGGCCATTCCACCTATTGTTCAGGTTGTGTCTCAATGATATGGGCCTAATGTAAGTAGGATAGGGAGTAGGAATAAGAAAATAGCATTAGTAAGGGCATTGGAAGAGATTACTAATTCTAACCCTGTTGAAAATTCAGAATTGAGGCCCCTTAAAAGCAAGGCTAGAAGAGGTGAAAAGAAGAAATTGCTTGAAAATAAGTTAGAATAGGTTGGAAATAGGGTGGGATTGTGGATTTTGATGTGTTCAAAAGGTTTGGAAGGACAGGGGAGGTCAAAAGTATGTTATGGCATGACATGCCCTAGTTGGAAAAACATGGGTTTTGAATGAAAAAGAGAGGTTTGAGGGAGTAAAAGTGGGTAAAGTCAAGGGGAAACATAATTTGGTGGTCAATTAAATTTGTGCAGGTAGAATGAAGAGTGTTGGAATAGGTTTTTAGGTTCAGGTTTGGGGGTTTGGTTTGCCGGTTTGGCCAATTTTTTTTTGAGAGGGGTTCAGTTCATTTTGGGTTTGTTGGTACAAAAAATATGTAAAAACAAAATATATATCTATGCAACCTAGAAGCATGAATTAGGATTAGAATATCACATATCATCATATAAAAAACAAAACCACCATAAACTTGAATGTCCTTTAAAACATGCATGATAAATATTCATCGTTGAAACTTGAATTGTGGTAGCTTGATACATAGAGTCTATTGACTTTAGGGTTCAATTTGTATGATTTTGAAAAAAGAAGCCAACTGAGTAGAGTTATCAGTATTATTCATAAATCATAAGAATTTGTTTAGTACACTAGCCATTTTGATGTCTTCTTATAGTCTCAAACATTATTTTGTATCATTGTTACATTGGTCTTCAGAGTGGTAGCTTAATATAGCTCCATAATACAAAATCCGGTTCACCTTTGTAGTGTAACAATGGCATAGGAGAATTTTTCTTTCAAAGAACCAAAGGGTGACTGTACAATTGAAGTGTATAAACACATTTCTTTTTGTAATATCAAAGATAATTTTTGAAACTTCCATGAATTGCTAATCTAAAAGGAAAAGTCTTTTACCTATTCTGGGCTAATACAAGAAGTTGGGTACACAAAAAGCTCAAAAAGTGGAAATATTTTTGCTGTTTTTCAAAATTTGTCACAATTGGACTAAAAATTTGAGGCACTTACACAATGAATATTAAAATAAGTCATTAATATGAAATCTATAATTTTGAATCTAGTTTCCAAATATGTAAACTATTAAAATACCTAGATTATAGAAATTAAATTTTGATAGAGATCTATAAAAACCACTTTTTGAAAGTCCCTATTTTTTTACCATACCAAGTAGGTGTACGGACAACACTTTTTGATCCAAATAAAATTATTTTGCTAATTCCTTTTGGGAAATGAGATCTAACAACATGAAGTTTGATGTAGATTTTTTTTTGTAATTTTTGGTTGAATATTTTTTTTATTAATATTTTATTGGCCTTAACTGATGTTTTTTAAAATCAACATGTACGAACAACCTAATTGGACCTAAAAAAACATTTTTTGACTCTTTTTTTTTTTCATTGTGTAGAGAATTGTCTGAATTTTGATGCCATATATTTTTTTTACAAGAAACTTAACCAATAAAAGTTATTAAAAAACCAAAAAAACCTGATATTTCAAGTTTAAGGACTAGTTTGCTTAGAAATTAATTAAAAAATAGCAAAAATAATCCAATCTTAACAAAAGTTACATATTTTGAAAGTAGACATTGTGTTATCTAATGGGTTTTAATTTTATAGATTCATTTAGAAAAAAAGTCCATTAGCTATGTTGTCAAAGTTGGACATTCTTCTTCAATATGCCTTAGTTTTTTAGTTGCAGGTCAAAGACTAAGACTCAGATTGCCAAGTCTTTCCCAAGCCTAAAACCAAGGCTAGATGTGGTGTGGAAATTTAATTTTTAAATAACAAGTATGCGTTACATAAACACGTACGCGCTATTCAAATGAAACACGTACATGTTTCGTAACTCATACGCATTACCCATTGACCCGTTGGGAAAACGTAACACGTACGCGTTATGAAATTTTTATCCATTTCTTGAACATAACGTGTACACATTTTTGATATAGCCATTTTCCCCTAATTTGGAAAATTCTGGTAAAACACGATTTTCCTGCAACATTCCTTTTCTGTAGTACAGTCCGAAAGTGTCATTTTCTATGTTTTTTATTGCAAATTTGTCTTATGCAGGGCATATTCTATTCAAATTGTTGGAAGAGACAAAGTGCAAGTTGAATTTTCTGAAGTGGAATCAAGTGCAAGAACTTTTTACAAGAAGATTTGGAAAAAGTGAATTTTTGGATGTACTCATTATGTTTTTGTACTTCAGAGTTTATAGAAAAAATGATCTTTGTAGTACATAGTTTAATTTGAATATTTGAAGGAGGTGGAAATTTGAAAATAAGTTTCTTGAATTATTGTTTTTGTCATCAAAGAGGGTTTGGTAACTATGGGTGATAAACAAAGACAAAAAAAAAAGATGTAGAAAGTTAATGACACCCGAAGAAGTTCAAGCAAATAAAGATAAGGAGGAAAAAAGACAAAGGGAAAGGAGAGAAAGGAATCATCAAATGAAAGATTTGGAAGCATCTAGTTCCAAGAATGTTGAAGAGGAAGCCATGAATGATGAAATGAATGTAGATGATGCAAATGTGGAGATGGTGAATATAGAAGAAAATGCAATTACAGAGACAAACCCAATTGTTCCTTCAACTTCAACTTTGAATGATATGCAAAAAACTTCGAGTGTGTCTTTAAATCCACCTCCCAATGATATGGAAAATGCACCTATTCAAACAATCTATCCAGGTATGTGTTCAAACCCAATTTTTCATAATATTGATATTGCTTGTTTAGATGAAGTTGGATACACCATTGATAAGATCAATAATATTAGGGTTGAAACAATGCAGAAACAAGAAAATGATGAAATTATATCTTATGAGAATTTAAATGAAAATGAAATCCCTCATATTGATGAAAATGATAATGAAATCCCTTTTACATTTGAAAATAAAAATGAAACCCCTTGTGTGAATGAAAATGAAACTCCTATGGATGAAGGTGAAAATGTTTTTTTACAATTGAAACATATGTGCTAGATAACCTTCGTGGTAAAGTTTCTTCGAGACAAATTAGAAATTATGGAAATAAAATATATAAAAAAAAATTTAGAGAAAGAAATTAGGATTCCAATGTCAACTCATGGTGCAATTGATGAGAATGTTGAAAATGAGAAAAGTCATGAAAAAATTAGGTGTTTTTGTAAAATAAAAAAAAAGATGATTCAGTAGAACAAGTCATATCGAGTGTTGCTAATGCTATTGATGTTATTGGCAAGAAAAGTCAATCAAAAGATAAGAATGTGGCTCGTCATGCAATAACAACTGCTCTAGTTGATAAAACAACTTCAAATAAAAGAATGTTAAGTAAGATTAGTAAATGTGTGAAAGTAAATCCTAGAACTTTGATAAGAATTGCTAAAAGAAGAGAAAGTATTGAAAAGGATCCTATTAATCAATGTTGGAGTTTTAGTGGTAGACTCCCAAGATCAGACATGAAATTAACTAATTAAATTAAATATTTAATCCATAAATTTTGGCATGATAATACAAGACTATCACCTAACATTAGAGATGTCTTAAAATTAAGGGTGGGTTCCAAAATTTGTGAACCTCATCCAAAGCATCTCTTAGAAATGACTCAAACTGAATTATATAAAAAAAAATTAGATGCTTCAATCTTACCATTGAATATTAACATAAGTCAAAGATCATTCGAAAAGTGTAAACCTTGGGATGTTAGAATTAATAAGCAACGAATCTCTTGTTGTTGTAAGACTCATGTACAATTTCATTATTATTATGATATATTTCAATATATATGATGCACTTTTCATGCTAACCAAATCATGCAGGACATTTGTGGCATTAATATGCCACCTAAAAGAATCAAAGATTTTATAGCAGGTTTGTTTTGTCCCTCTTTAAATGGAAACTCATTTTTTTAAAAGCATGCATTTTTGGAGAATGCGATAGATGTGGTAACTTTTCATTACTAGGAGAATGTATGCATGAAAGTAGTTTAGATGAATTTGAACAACAATTAGTGGATGTAAAAAAAATTAAAAATGTTGAGTATTCTTTAAAAGATGGAAAAACTGGAGAGCGTGTTGAGCTAGTTGTGGAAAAAGTTAGTGTGCATGCTTTTATTATTTAATTTAAAGATAAGTTTGTACCTAAATATGTTCAACACTCTCATAATGCTCATTGGCTTGATAATCAATTTTGTTTATGTAAAAAAACATTCCCGATTGGAAGTATATTGTCAGTTGTTGATTTTTCTAAAAATTATACTCTTGCTCCACAAGAAGAAATTCAATCACAATATTATAATTCAATGCAAGTAGCTATATTTGTTCACATTGTTTATAGACATGCAAAAGATAGTACATAAGATAATAGAATTTTTTTGAGAGAGTACCATTTTTTATGTAAGTGATAATCGATTACATTCATCTGAGTTTGTACAATATTGTTTTGATATATTTTATAAAAATTTAAAAGAGAGAGGAATTCAAATGCTAGAACATCTCATATGGTCAGATAATTGCATGGGCCAATTCAAAAATGCTAGAATGTTTTATTGGTTATGTAGAGTTCATAAGGAAAATAATATCCAACACATGGAGTTTTTTTGAAGCTGGTCATGGTAAGGGAGAACACGATGGAGTAGGTGCATGTGTGAAAAGAGCTCCTACTAGAGAGCAACTAAATTATCTACAAGAACAGGTGAGAGCTCAATAATTCGATGCTTATTTTGGTTAGTTGAAGAAAATGATATTTTTTCTCAACAAGATTGTGAAACAATTAATGGATCTGCAAAATGGCATTCGTTTAAGAGTTCAAATGCAAACACATGGACAATATGGACAAGGGAGTTGGCATTTTTTTGTCAATTTTGTATTTCAGGTGATTGGGAGGCATGTGAAAATACGAAATGGGTTGAAAAATGGCAACAAAGAGCCTTAATGCCTACATCGACAAATGTTCAACATGGAATGATAATTGAAGATAATCAAGTGTTTGCATTAGATGATTATGATCGTGTTTCAGATCTTGTACAAGAAGGTACATTATTTATTGAGTTGAATTTTGTATGTATGGATGTTTATATGTGAATTAAATATAAGTCACTTTTTATTTAATTTTTTATTTATTTTTGCAGGACGTGTATGTTGTTGTTGCA
>VDFB02000002.1:214355061-214458692 GCA_007258455.2 Sequoia sempervirens | reverse complement strand
CTCCATATTGTAAGGTTCATGACATGCATCCCCTTAATCCAATATCTTACATCCCTTTAATCCATTCTATCAACTCCCCTTAATCCACCCTCTTACATCCCCTTAATCCACTCTATTACATCCCTTTGAATTAGTTTATCAACTCCCCTTAATCCACCCTCTTACATCCCCTTAAGCCATCCTCTTAAAGGACTCTCATAATTCCCCTTAAGCCATCCTCTTAGGGCCTATTAATATCCATATTGTAAGGTTCATGACATGCATCCATTCTATCAACTCCCCTTAATCCACCCTCTTACATCCCTTAATCCACTCTCTTACATCCCTTTGAGTCATTTTATCAACTCCCCTTAATCCACCCTCTTACATCCCCTTAAGCCATCCTATTAAAGGACTCTCATAATTCCCCTTAAGCCATCCTCTTAGGACCTGTTAAGCCATATCCTAGGGTTCATGAGATGCATCCTCTTAAACCATCCTCTTAACTCCCCTTAATCCATTCTCTTAAGACCCCCATTAAGCTATATATCCTCTTAGGTCCCCTTAATCCATCCTATGGCAAACATCTTTTGAATTTGTATGGAATTTACTATATACTATTCTTTTCTCGCATGAATTTTTTTCTTAAATGACTCATAAAAATTGTAGTTACTTACATTAATTATTTTTGCGGGTTCTCATCAAGTCGATCTACGAAGTGATTGTTGAACTGAAAAATTATTTTATCAAGAGACTATGTAAATGTCAATTTTTGGTCTTCACCTAAAAGTTGATAAGTTTTAATTGTATCTACATGCACATATATGTTTCATCATATTATATAGTTGTAATAAACATCTTGATATACATTATATATGTTTGTTCAATGTCACTTTTTAAATATCTTGTTCCAATTTTATAGATTATACATTTCATGTCTCTTGTATTTACCACATTTTATATAATTATTCAATTGTATAGATTATACATTTTATACATACAAGGAGATAGTTTTTTTGTTTATTGATTCAAATATTTGCTATCTAATTGGAAAATAGTTAAAATTACCTGCCCTTAATTTATTATGAATATGATCTAAACTATTTAAGGAATGTTTTAATTTGTCACCTAACCATGTGATAAATTATATATATTAAATTTGATTCTAGATAAGAATTTATATAGTGCATGTAATACTTGAAAATTAGATAAAATATAAATAGTCTAATGTATGAGTGCATATAATCATGAAAATGAACATAACAAGATATCATAATTGACTGCATATATAATCATCATATTAAAGTCAACTGATATAAATAAACACAAATATGATAATAACATGTTCAAAGTAAAACTAGAGATAGATAGTCCATAGAATTTATATGTCAAGTCCAACACATATATTTAAATAAAACTAGAGATCTATAGTCCATAAAATATAAAACCATCTAACTTTCAGGTTGATTGGTCAAATCAAGTCTCCTCTTTGTTCCATGTTGATTAGATGTACCCGCATCATGTTGTAAAAGAGTACAAGAAACTTGAAATTAGATTTAAATTTATTTAGAAATTTTGATATAATTAAACATATTTAAACTTGAAAATATAAACTTTTAGATAAAAATAAATTTAATTAAATATCTAGTATTTATATAGTAAAAATGATTTCTAGTATGCATAAATGACCATATGATCATGTGAATATGTAACTGGCACATTTTCTTCAATGGGTAGCATAACTGTCACTTGAGAAGTTGCAAATGCCTGATCTAGTATATCCTGCATATTCATATAAAGCAAACAATATGTGAAAACCTCGAATATATATATTTAAAAGGTCCATAAAAATTGTATAGGAGATTTAAAGTAAAGTTTACAACCTCGAATGATATGACCTCATGATCACGCACCTAAGATTACCCATGCATAAATTCCAATGATGTCTCAGGTGCGCGGCCCACCATGGGTATCTCATGAAATTCCTGCATATATAGATGTACAAAATTTCGTATAGATCATTGACACGTGTATGTAAATGAAAAAAAATTAGATCTATGATGTCTATTTAATTTAAACTTAACAAACTTTTGAAAGCATGCATATGAGCTGATGATGTCTTAGGAGCGCTCACTACTGTAACTTGTGGTTGGTCAGTACTAGGTATTAGATGACCTCCTTGCATCTAGATATAATATATCAATTCACACATGTGTACAAATTCAAATTAAATTAGATATATATCCACACAGATTATTTAATATATATTGGTTCAAGTACCTATCCAAAAGGTGAGCCCAAATCTACAACACTCAACATATGCACATGATGATCATATTGAGTTTCAAGCATCACGTGATCATGCGTCTACACCAAACACTTATTGAATTAATATTATATTAGATATATAGTCTAATGTTATTATTTACATGAATTTTTCATATTTCAAACTTGAATTAAATTTAAGTTTAAAATATGAACATACCTGTGTAGGATGATCCTCAGAATATAGTAAATCTAGGTATGACCCGGTCCCAGATGAATGTGCATCGCTTGAAGTGGATGTCTGAGTATCCCTATAGCCTGAGCCTCCATGCTCTCTATTGGCCACTTCAGTGGCTGTGTATGTAGTCTCCTGAGTGAGATGTCCTAAAAGTGAACTCAATTCTCCTAATGTTGATAACATGGTCTGCTGCTAAAATGCAGCGGGAACACTAGGAGAAGGAAGAGGAACAATATGAGCAATTGGAGCACATCACTGAGGATCGACACATGCTCCTAATCTATGTTGGGGCATGCCACGCCCAACTCCCTGAAATGACCTCATATCAAAATAGTTGGGTTTTTTACCCAACTCAAACTCAACCCATAACTTTCTCAAAAAGTATAAGGGAACCTCACTATTGCTATGTGGTTGAGTATCAAACACCATCCACCATCTATCCCAAAAATGTACAGCTATCTTTGGGTGCCTACACCATAACATTGAAATTCATTTTTTCATGGGTGGAATGGGTTGGTTTGTATGGGGATTAATAAAATATTGGCACATGGCTTGCTTGGTAATTTTCAGGTCATTGATTTCTTTATATGACAATCCATCCACATAGAATTGTCTCCTCTCTTCTCTCCATTGATGGAACCTAACTAGGTCCACATCAATAGATCGAACATAATTGACAATAGTTTGAATTGTAGATGCAAACCGTGTGAGATGGGGAGGGACTCTAGGCTCATATTTTATGAGATCTATATTTCCTTGAATGACAATGAGGTTTGCTCGGATATTCTCTCTTAATTGATCTTCATTAACTACAGGAGGGGGTGAGGGGTTAGGCAGTGGAGAATGTGGAGGTGTGTTAGGGTTATGTTCATGTGGTGGATTGGGATGTATGGGATCTATAGGAATTTCTTGATTGGGCATAAAATACTCTAAATTAAATAATGGATCCATGTGAGCAATGATATGGAAGCTGCATGTTAAACAATTAAAAAATATGTATCAACAAACTAATTAAATAATGCACACAATTTGAAAGTTATTTAAAAATCACATTGAACATGCACAAATTCAAAATATATTTCATTTGAAGACCATTTAATTTATAACATTATAAAATCCATAACATTAAAAATTCATAGCATGTATGTACACATTAAATCAAGTCTAGTGTGAGGTTGTTAATATGAAGGGTAGATTTATGGAATTATGGGGTTTTATTAAAATTTATTTAATCTCATTCATTATTTTCAAATAATACTAAAGATAAGAATGAAAAATTAATAGAAGACATTGAAAGGGACACAAATACATTCACCAAATTTATCCCCTTAAGAAATGTCAAATTCCCCCTTAAGACATCGATTTACGATTTAGGGTATAGGATGGCTTAAGGGGATCTATGTGTAGTAAGGTCCTAGGACAAAATGGTCCATGGCTTAAGGGAATAAAATTTGGTGAAGTTTCCTAAGGCAACCAAATTTCATTTTAAGGTCCTACAATTCAAAATGAATAGATGTATTAAGTATGACAAAATTTAATTAAATCCGAGGACATAAATTGATTTATCTAAATTTTCAAATTTCATGTAATATAGATACTATTATAGTTTTTTATATTTTATATATCTTTATTTGTGATTAAATATTGTTAAAGGCTACCTCTAGGAATACTCTCCTAGGTCTAGCTAATCCCAAAGTGAAGGAAAAATTATTCATTCTCAACAATCAGAAAAATGCAAGTACAAATATCTAAAAATGCTAGAGGGTTATCTAGGAAATTTAAGCTACCAAAATATTCCACAACCATCACTTTGTACATCCAAATAGAAGAACAAGGTTTTTTGGGAGCTTCTAGGTCACTAAGAGATCAACTCTACAAATAACATGTAATGAGGGTTCAATAATCCAATTCTTCTAGATTTAACCATGGATTTAAAGAATGAAACCAACATAAGAACTTTAAATAGTATTCAAAACAACTAGTACTTTCTCATGTAACTAAGAAGCCAAAAGAAAGAACCCAACATGAAAAATCTTCCATTTTACATGACCACATAATACATGAAAATAGAAATTTAATCTTAGAGGATAGTCTCATAATACCAAATAAGATCTGCAAGTCATAACCATGAAACATGAAAACACATCACCAACTCCAAGATCTTCCACCTTAAGCATTCTTAAATTCCCACAATATTTCTATGCTCAAAAGCAAAATGGAGGATTACCCAAAACTCACAAACCATTGATCAATAACATGCAAATAGATGGAACCCAAAAAACCCACCTCAAATATTATAAAAAGTATTATGTAGAATTCCTACAAACCCCTTAATAATTAAACTTAAAAAAAAAGATTAAACTACTAAACATACAAGTATTTCCACATCGATCTTTCAAGGAGAATATTATATGAAGCAATATAAAAAAAATAGAATCCTTTGGCATGTAAACAACACTTATAAAGGAAAAAAGAGAGAAATAAGAATATATGCAACTATAATAAGGAAAGGGATATAAATATACTTTATGAATTCTATTTCAAGAATAACTATCCTCTAATTTACGACACAACTTGATGCATTGTTAGATGATTTATGGTTATAATATACTCATAGGGATTCTATAGAATACAACAATGATATCAAAAATCCTTATCCTATTAAAAAAAGGATAGAATAACTCTATAAAATACATTGCATACATCTTCTACCCCAAGAATCTAATGTATAGACATAAGGACTCCTAGGAAATAACAAAATGGCAACACCACAATCACTAATAATGCATGAAAATAATATGGTAAGTAGTTTTTTATGACTCTCACATGTGTTGACCCATCCTAAAATAGATAATAACTCTTACACAATCTCTTTATTTCAACTTCACTATACAAGTTGGCCTAAGTAACTCTCAAGAACTCATCTAAGAGACACAAGATCTCTATAGTGGGACAAAGTAGTTAAGAAGAAATTATAAGTTTAACACTAACATTAAAATTTATAATCTCATTCATTGTTTTCAAAGAATACTAAAGATAAGAATGAAAAATTAATAGAATACATTCAAAGGGACACATAGATATATGCTAGTGACCTAATTGCAATGTACAAAATAAACAAAGATGAGCTTGAGCTCTACTCACCAAATTTTGAGAACTTCTTTGATCCCCTTAAGAAATGTCATATTAGGACCCCTTAAGACATCGATTTACGATTTAGGGTGATAGGATGGCTTAAGGGGATCTATGTCTAGTAAGGTGGACTAGGAAAAAATGTTCCATGGCTTAAGGGAATAAAATTTGGTGGAGTTGCCTAAGGAACCAAATTTAATTTTAAGGTCCTACAACAAAATGAATGCTAAATAAGGGTTTAGGGTTTAGATTTAGAGATTTGATGACATGAAAACATATAGAAGACACATGATGGATTTTGAACCTATTTGGACCTCCAAGCACTCTTGGATGATTTAAAAAGGAAGAGGAGATCTAAACCCTAAACCCTAGACCCAATTTTTTTTCTAATCATATATTTTTTGAAATGTTTCTATGACATAGACTCTTCCTTTGAATATTTATATAAATTCTAGACGTGCATGGCTTTTCAAAAAAAGAACCTAACTGCCACTAAGTGAGGAATCAATTGATCAATTCAATAAATAAATAATCTTATAAAATAAACCTTTGGTTATAGAATTGAAAGGAAACCAAATTTAATTATAAGGTCCTACAACAAAATGAATTCTAAATTAGGGTTTAGGGTTTAGATTTAAAGAGATTTGATGACATGAAAACATATAGAAGACATATGAATAAATTTTTACGAGTAAATGAGAAACCCTACCACCTAAACTTAGTACTTTGAATAAAATATGTGACATTCTAGGAATAGCTTCAATATATCAACAATTAGGAATTTTAGATTTCAATTATAAGTAATTTGTTGAGTTATGATGGATTTTGAACCTATTTGGACCTCTAACCACTTTTGGATGATTTAAAAAGGAAAAGGAGATCTAAACCCTAAACCCTAAACCCTAAACTACAAGTTTCTCAAAAAAGTAATTTGAATTTTCCAAATTGAAATGTTCATGCTACAAGTTAGCTTTGATACACTAGTTTCGAGAAAGTACAAAATTTAGTTTTCGTAATCTAGAACAATGCCACTACACATGAGAGTTAAAATAGGAATTAGATTACACGCTTGTCTTATAGATCTTATGAATAACATCCTATAAATTAAGGATTAACTATGATCATAATGCATCCTTACATAATTCACAAAAGATCTCATCCAAATAAGAGAAATGGGTAGAAATCATTCATGCTTCACATTTTAATATTTATTTGATTTAATAACATTTATGTGTCTAGCTCTATCCATATTGCACATAGTCTATCTATCTAGCCCATTTTAGGTTTATGTACATTAGGTTAAATAGCCTATTTTAGGTTTACGTAAATTAGGGTAAATAGGGTTTTAGGTTTACGTTTTAGGGTTTGGGTCCAAGGATTAACCTATGTAAATTAGTTTTTAGGGACCTATGTAAATTTTGTAACCTAGGGTTTCTAGGGTTTTGAAATTTCTAAGTTTTAAATGTGTTCAATTTAGGTTTAGTTTTTATGGTTTTCAATATACAATTTAAATTTCTTTGTTTCGTTGACATTTTTGGGTTTTTAAATGCAATTAAAAACTATAAAACATTTAAGAACTAAAACACACTAAACAAACAAAAATTGAATACTAATTAAAAAACAAAAAAAAAGATATAAAGCAAAAAAAAATAAAGAATTCAACCAACCTGGAGGTCGATGAGGTCGCTAGTGTCGATGGGAGGACATGGCAGTCAAAATGTTGTTCAGTCAAGGCCTTTAAAAGGCGTACACGCTCTCCTTTGTTCTTCTTGCTCTCCGTTCAGAATGGTGGAAAATGAATTACAGTTGTTTATTTAAAAAAAAAAACTTTCTCGAAACGTGTACATGTTTCAAAATGCATATGCATTTCATAATGCGTACACATTTTAGGTTTGCATACCTAAGTCTAAACGCATATGCGTTTGGATCCAGGCTCGAGTACCCAATCCGTACTGTGTACATGTTTCCTGCGAAACTTTTTTTTCCCCAAGATTTCCCCTCTTCATGTACCCAAATTCTTGCTTTTACCCTTCTATATGCAACCATGCTTTTGACATTGTCAAAAAGAGAAAAACTTCCTGAATGATGCAAAAGCATGGCCAAGCATTTCTAACTCTTCGCATGAGAGAAGAGAGATGTTGGAGAGTACATCAAATCAGTGAGAAAAAAAGTGTAATGTGTTTTAGTTTGTAGTATTCCTCTGTTTCTCTACAGATGTGTGATAAATTCTCAGTTCAATGATGCAGAACATTTTTTGAAAAAAGAAAGTTGTGTCACAATTCACTTTCAATCTAGCAAGAAAAAATGAAAGCTCAACCTCTTGGAATTAAAATGCTTGTTTGCAAAAATAATAATAAGAATGAGGTAGTTGAAGTGTTTGAAGTGATTTATATGTCACTTTTAGGGTTCCCTTAGGGGTGGGTCAAAGTCAAACTACATAAAACATTAAAAAAATGTTCAAAAAAAGATTTTTTTGCATGCCTAGGCACACAGGTTTTGTCTTGGTTCGCCTGGGTTCTATCTAGGTTTTGCCCGAGTTCTCTTGGGTTATACTTGGGTGAACCAAACCCAAAAATGAAGGACCTTGGTTGAACCCATAGGTGAACTGAACCAGGACCTGCACCACCTAAGTGAACTAGAACCAAAACTAGGGCTAAAATAGAAGAACCAGGTAACATAGATAATGTGTCAAGAAGTTGACTACTTCATCTACTCTGAATATTATGTTTTGCAAGTGTTACATGAAGATTATGTATCCCTTGCTTAATTTAGTTTTTCCAATCAAAGGATTAAATCTAAATTGGAATCTTTTTATCAATCATTTCATGGAATACCAATTGAAAATGTGTTTTTTGTGTTTAGATAAAGTTTACTATCAATCAAGTAATTTATTCAAGATAAACCATGAAGGACAATAATGATAAATGCTAGGGCTAACCAATTAATAAGTGTACATGCGAATAATTCAAGCATGTACATGTATAAGGGAAGCACAAGTAGTCACAAACACGCAAGCCTTGAAGTATACACACAAATACATAGTATACACAACTTAATACAAAGTATATGCACAAATACAAGTTATACACATGAAAATGCATAAGTCACAAGGTATACATTGGAACACATGTAAGTGAAAAATTATAAACATAAGTTGTAAAGTATACACTTGAATACACATAACTCATATCTATTGAACCATGAATTTATAATGCAAATATGGACACCATCAATAAAAAAAATTTGTATTAACCAAATAGCCATGTACGCATACATCAATATATGTTGATACAAGTATAAAATATAGTTAAAAAATAGCCATATAGGCTTACAAGATATCCATATAGGAATACAATGTCAAATATATCCAATACAAAATATGTACAAATTTTCCATGTAGGCATACGACAAAGGGATCTGGAATCAAAATTCATTTCTCTCCATGCTCTAGAAATAAATTATTTCCCTTTGTTTGGCAATCTAATGGCGATAAGTCCATCACTCATTTCTATTGTGCTCGAGGAGTGCTCCTACTGCTCCTCCTAGAGTTTAGCTCCTGGTGAAGTTTTAACTGTTACAATAAGAAGTAAACACATTAATATATAGAAATTACATTATAAAAAATGATATATTTAACAAAATAATCACTTACAGCCATCTCACGATCACTCTCCATGATGGAAATATTTGCATGCTAATGTTGAGGCATGCTCAAGCCCTATATAAACCATCCAAATAGGAATTAAACTACGAATCAATAATGGTTTGATTTTTCACTAGAACTAACATCTATAACAATGAATGTAAATTAAAATTTAGTAATTTGCCTCATACCTCCCCCATCAAAGCCATTGAGGATTGTATAGTGGATGAAACACCGATATCCATTTCCCTCATAACATTTGGAGGTGTTTCTATCACCAACATCTGAAAATAAAACAACAAATTATTCAATCACAAAAAAGTTACAATAGCGATCCACGTCATGACTTATAATATATGAGATCTAATGAACAAAATTTTGAGTACAAGTATTAAACTATATATTTCTGATTATCATGCTTACTATTTTCCCTATCCATATCTTGTTCGAAAGGACATGTTTTTAGGCTTTTACCCATAGCAGCAAGCCATTGAACCATTTGATTAAATGCTTTCGTAGACATGTATGATAACTATGGTGGCATATAGAAGGAAGTGAACTGTTTGAAAAGTGCCTCAAAAGAAACGGGGTGTCGTGGTAATGGCATGCCATTACAAACAAATGCATGTCATGGCATTCCATCACCATAAGACCGCATTTCTTTCAAGCATTTTTTCAAAAAGTTCATTTCCTTCTCTATGGTATTATTGCTTACTATTATGCTTTGATAGATATTTTTCCAAGCATCCATATAGTTTTTTGGAAAGCACCTATTTTAGGCTTTTAGCCATAGCAACAACTGCAAGGAAGTGAGTAGTTTGATAAAATGCTTTGGTGAACATGTATGAAAAATGCGGTATCATAGAAAAGGTGGTGAGCAATTTGAAGAAATGCCTTGAAGAAATGTGGTCTCATGTGGTGATGGAATGGAATTCCATCACCATGAGACCACATTTCTTCGAGGCATTTTTTCAAAACTACTAATTGCCTTGTCTATGTTATTGCTTACTATTATGGTTTCACATATTTTTTCCAAGCATCCATAGTTTGTCGTGTTGGTGCACCTTTGCAAGCACATGCCTCCATGTGAAGTAATTGCATCATGCTATTTATGTTGACTTTCTAAAAAACTATATATTGTAGTTGAAATTTTGTCATCTATCAACATCTAGTTATTAGTTATGGAATGTGAAGTAATGCTTTGAGTTTGAATGATGTGTAATGCAATGTAACCAACAATATGAATATAAACTACACAAATATATTAAGAAGAATTCATTAGTTAAGTCCTCTTTATTCTATTACCTGTGTGTACGTTTGAATAAATCCACTAGCACTAGGAGGTGTTTCCTCGAAACCTCCAATATTACCCTGTTCAACATCCAAAATCACATATTAAAATACCATTCGTAAAACAATGCTATTAACATGTAATAAATTTATAATTTTTTACTAGTTACATACCCCACTGATAGGTGTACTGTAGAAATAAAAAGGTGGAGGACTGGTGTATCCAGTCTCAACACTGTGACCCTACAATTTTATTAAAATCATAAAACTAAATTAGTTAATCTTGCATTTTAGAGTCAAAAATTAATAAATTAAATTCAACGAAGATGTTGACTTTTACCTGAGTATCAATGCCATACACATCATGCAAAATGTCAGCTTCCCTCTCCATCCCCATAGATGCATACAGATCCTATGTAGCATCCTCCTGAGTGCCAGTGGGGTCATATGAACAAGTCACTTCGCAAGATTGACACACATGGGTTCGGAGGCCACCACTCAAAGACGTTGTATAATAGGGCTAGTATGATTGATGACACTCTGGGTCAAAGTGTTGATTGATTGCAATGTCTCTATGTCGGCACTCTCCTTCACGATGACAGGCATAACAATATGCTCATGAGGCAGCCTAGTGAGAGCTTGTCTCCCTTGCCACGTAGGATCTAGCTGTGCACCAGGCCTATCCTGAGCCGACCCCCCACCTCTCCCCTGGAACTCCCTCGTATCAAAATAATTTGGGATTTAGTTCAATATAAACTCACTGTATAGTTTCCTAAGAAAATATTGGGGGACTTCACAATTGTTGCACAGTGGGTCATCAAAGAACATGTACCGCCTATCATAAAAGCGGTTCCTAATCTCTTAGTGGTGGCACCAATGAATAGGAAACCTCTTCACATTGAGGCTAAGATTTTGATGTATTCTAGGGTCAATAAATAAAGAGCACAAATCACCTTTAGTAATTTTTAAATCCTTTACTTGTTTATATGATAGTTTATCTACATAATATGCCCTAGCTACTTGCCTCCTATCTTGCCATCCAGTTATTTGTTTGCTAATTGACTCTACATTTTTTAACATCTCTTTCAATGAATTTGCTAGGGTGATTCTTTTTGTGGTTGAAGCATTTGGATCACTCAACCTACTAATAAAATCCTCAATTTTTTTTTTGTTGTTCTCAATTTCACTCATCAAATTTTGTTGAGTGCCAAGAGGGTGTTGAGTGATTGGTGGGGGAGGTTGATTTTGTTGTTCTTCTTGTTGATGATTTTGAGGATTTGCAGGATCATTTGCATCTGCTACAATTTTTTTTAAAAAAATCAAATCTAATCTAAAACTAACAAAATCAACCTAAAACTAAGAAATTCAAAAAAAATAGCAAACAATACTTACCTCTTGCACCTCTTCATCGTCGTGGCACCATCCTTGCAAAGAAAAAGCAATCGTTGTTGAAGAATTTTGCACAATGTCTCCTCCTAGAATGTGAGCACGAAAATGAGGGTTTTTGGCTGTGGGCAGAGCAGAAAAATAGTCAATAGAAAATGAATCACTTTCACTTTCTTTTTTCTTTTAAAAAGAAATATAATGCGAGCATGTTATAATGTGCTCGTGTTATGACTTTTCAAAAAAAATTTGAAGCTGGCCACAAAATTGTAACCCAACTTCATGCACCCACCCAAGTCTTAAAAAGAAATAAATTACAATACCTGAATTAAAGGATCTCACAACATTCACATAATCTCTATATACAATTATCTTGGATTCATATGGAATTTTCCTTAAATCCGTATTCGTGTCTTATGTGAAATACAATTTGTGTTTATTTATTTGCATCACTATTGTTGTTAGCTATTTGGAATTTGAATCAACAAAACATGCATCCATTTCCTTGAAACTCATGTCTAGGAAGCATAAACCACATCCATTATTGTAATTTTCCACCACACTCACAAACTATGTTTCCTATTAATTTCTGAAACACTTCAAATGCTTCTTGGAATAACAGATACACCTATGCCTTATTACTTTATGATTAGTATTTTCCATTGCAAAGATAAATAAATCCATGACTAAGTTTGTGCACAACAAGAAATTCAAAAAAAAAGAAATTATCTTCAATGATAGTATATGTGCCATGCAAATAGTAATCAGTTAAGCATGCAAAATCTTCAGGAGAATGAAATAAAACATGCAAGACTAATACAAGGCCATAGCATAGAATGGTGAAAGGACTAAAATGCATCAAATCACCCAACTAATCAAGTTAGAATGTATTGGATAGAAGATATAGTCGATGCAAAGATAGTGTATCATTATCAAGTAGTTTATATGAATTGAACAATAATTTAGATTAAATAAAGATTATACTTTAGGTGACCAAGAATATAGACACTATGTCAACTCAACTGGAGCCCCTATCAACTTGACTTAACTGTTTGAGAGAATAGAAGCGATAGTTAAGAAATTAGATATCAATAACAATATGGCTACCGAAGAATAAATAAAACCCAAAGCAACGGTAAATGAAGAAGAATCAGACGTCTCCAGGCAATTCTACAATTTTATAATCAAAGGATGACTAAGGAAGAGCAGCGACAACAACACTATACAAAAATTTAAAGGTAAAGAATGAAGAAATCACAAGTATATTGGCTAAGTGTATAACTTGCATGGCAAAAAAATGAGGAAACGACAAGAATACAGGTTGTGTGTCATTTGGTTAAGAGATGGGTATCCTCCATCCCAAGAAATCTAGCTTCCATTTCATGCTGCCACCATTATGTGTGTTCCAAGCCAACAAGACAAAGGGAATTCTTAACATAAGAATGATTCTAAATGTTCCAAACACTGAATTTTAAGCAATTACATGCTAACTTTAAACTTAATACATTTCTCTTCTAATTTTAGGGTTTTAAAGCATGTCAACCATGAGGTACAAATGATAAAATTCCATGGACGATTAGAAGCAATGAAAGAGTTTGAAATTATCAAATTCAACAAGAAAATTACGAGAAATCTTTCAAGAAAGAGCAATTAACAAGTGTAAAACCAATGTTATTACAGCTAGGTTTTTTTAGCTTTCATTTCTCTAAAAAAATTTCTTCAATTGTTTCAACACTAATCCACAATAATTTCATTTCTAACATTTGTGCAAAATATTTAGCAAACAAATTCTATCACAAGGAAGAACAAATAACATAAACAACATTCAAAAGCTATTATTCAAGAAAATTAAAATCAAAAGAAGAGAACTTGGATTATGTTCTCGAATCCGATGTAGATTGAAGCAAAAACTAGAAAATCCACAACTCTTTATTTTTTCATAACACACAAATCCTTTGAATTCATTTTAGATTCAAAACTTTTCAATCAAAACACAAAGAAGAAGCTTTTTCACCAAAACCAAAATTATCGTGAAATTTTCTTTCCCAGAAACCCAAAATAAATTGTCGTGAACAACTTTTGCATAACCAAAGCTTTTAATGCAATTTCAATTAACTCATAATCACATAGCTTAACTAATAGTCAACATGCAAATTAAGTTTGATCAACTAGTTTCAAATAACAAATATCCAAGATAACACCTTCTAACTCAAAGTCAAGATTCCAGATATTTGTTTATATACTATTGAAAACAAGCCCTTCAATAATATCTACTTTCCATGTATTTAAGTTTGCACATTAAAATTAATAAATTTCTATTACTCAAAATTAACAATCACATTTAAATAAATATCCTGTTTAATTAATTTAATTAATCAAACCTTTTAAAACAACAATCAAATTTTAATAATTAAATTATCTAGACATAAATATTTTAATTTATCATTTCAAAAAAATTACACTAAATCAAATAACTTATTAATAAACCATTTAACTAATTAATGAATTTTCAATCAAGATGCAAACATGAATGACACAATAGACCTGAATGGTAATACAACAATGGGTGACAAAGATAATCGTCCTATAAGGGAACGATGGTCAAAGAAGGACCTGACATTATCTTCAAAACATGTTACCATTGGGTCATGGCACACTCAAACCTGACAAAGTAGGTGGAGTCAATTCCCAGTACCTGCAAACTACATCAAACAACATTGTCAAACATATTTGCATAAACCGACAATCACACCATGAAAGAGAGTCATAGTGTAGTAGGGTACTCACGAGTGAGTTATGCTACACTGTCTCCTTCACCAAGACTAACATACAGTACTACATCATAAAAACATCAGATACATCATCATAAACACACTAATGCTCCAAAACAACATATAACCATAACACACATAATGTTTATCATAATGTCGCCACACAAACATAATCAGATGATCAACAATGTATCTAAAGTATCATCAAGACAGTATAAAACCAGCATAGTATCGATGTCATAACTGAAATAAAGTAGCATAGTATCAAAAATAGATAAAACAACTATCAACCAAACTAAAACAAATTGAAACAAAGTACAACAATTGGAGGGACACTACACAATTACCATGGTGGACATGTATGAAAAATGTGAAACCCTAGAAAAAGCATGAGAAATAAAGGAAAGGCATGAATTAGAGAAGGGATGAAAATTTGTAATGAAGAATAGGCACAAATCTTACCTGGTAAAACAAGAAGTAGTGTCGGTGTAGAAATTTGGAACCTTGTAGACTTTCAACGCCTAAGGTCGATGATGCCTTGATCTCTTAACAAGCAGGGGCATTTATGGAAATGCAAGGTGATGATCTTAGGGAAGTCATCATTAATTAGAACATCCTTTGGCAGGATGAATGTAGGTAGAAGACATCTCTTTCGTCAGAGATTAGACATGCCCATTAAGATCGACTGTATTTTCTTAGGGACTTTGCAATATTATGTCAGCCGCACCTAAATGTTCACGCTGAGGCATTAAATTTTCTCAATGCCATGCAATTTCTCTGCCCTAGTTTGACAACTTCCCAATTCTTTAGGTCAAGGAAATATTTGAGCCAGATTTACTGAGATATTTTTGATCTACTTTTCTAATGAGCCAAAAAATGTTTGATGACAAGTTTAGATGGATCTGAAGACTATTTAATGTGGCTAAGAAGTGTATTCCGGTTGCATGAGATAGGTTTGTAGGTTGATTGTGCACTAGCGATCCCAGAGGTAAAGCCTATCAGCTAAATATAGGAAAAAAGTAAAATATCTAATTTAATTAGAATGAGATTTTTATTTTTTTAACAATGTGATATTCTTTGCAAGTTTATTTTTTTGTGATCAAAATGTGAATAGTTAGTTCAATCATTGGTTTATCTTATAACCTTTTTTTACTAATTTTTAAAATTGTATGATTTGTGGATTTGAATTGTTGTAATTTTATTGTATGGGATATGGATCGATAGAGAGAAAACTTTAAAAAATGGTTTATTATATGTGTGATTTGATTTATATATGATGAGTCTCATATCTGCATATTGATTTTATAATTATTGAATATCTAGTAGTTGATGTATCCAATCTGAATATTTATTCCACAATATTTGTAAGAGATGAAATAACTTATGATAAATAAAAACTTCAATTATGTTAAGTTTGGAACATGTCAATGTTCTTTATTATAGTGGTTTAATTAATATGTTGTACATTTGCATGTTTTGTATAAAATAAAAAATTGATATTAATGTTGACAGTTTTGTCTGTGTTTTGGAAAAATTAGTTGAAGGATTGTACAAACTTTAACATAATATTTTATTATAATTTTTGTATATTTGATATGCAAACTCTATTTGCAATGAATTAGATTTCTTTTCTTTCAAATGGAGCATGTAATGGACCACTAATGCTTGTTCACTTAGTATTTTCTAATAGGTAATTGGATACATTTAAGTATATCAATGGTATGTGAAGTAAATATGAAAGAATTAATTACATGATAGTTATTAACATGAAAATAAATATTTATTGATTATTTATATTCAAATAGTAATAAGAATATATTCTAATAATGGATCAAACTATGGCAAGCACCCTCACAACTATTGGTACATGCTCAAATTCTCAATCTTCTCCTCTAATAGAAAACAACACAAAAAAATTGAATTTAAAATTTTTAAATTTGAGGTTCAATCCCATATGCTTCATGTTCAATTCTAAGTGATGTGAGATTGAACTTAGTCAAAAAATAAAAATAAAAATAAAAATAAAAGAAAGAAGAGAAGAAAACAAAAAAGGAAAACAAAGAGAAGAAAAAGAAGTGTTGATTTCAAGGTAGGTACGTATGAAGGGATCAATAATGTGGAGTAAAAAGATTTAAATTTTAAATCCATGACACCGTGTGGTTCAAAAGAGAAAAAGAAACAATCCGTAAATGGCATTGGTTTTTCCTTGATTTTGGCCTTGATCTGGGTTATAATCTAAGCCTTCTCTTTGTAAGTTTCTTTGAAGGATTGGTTTAATATTCAGTTTCTTTTTTAATTATTGTTTTCAAGTTTATTTAAAAAGGAGGTTGGTTTATCTTTTTAAGTTTTTGGTGAATTCTTTTGTTCTTATCTTCTTTTTAAATTTTGTTTTTTAACTTTTTAAATAAAATTTGATTATATTTGTAAGATTTGTATTTATTTATTCTTTGTCTTATAATTCTTTGTTTGTTTATTTCAATATTTAATTGAAATATTAATTTATTTTTAAGGAGAAGTGTTCATTGAAATTCTTAAATGACTTTTTTATTTTATTGATTAGGAAATCTTAATTAAGGTTAATTATAATGAGTGGTTCAATTTTAATCATGGAAAATATGTAGATAAATACATTACTTCTTTTATTGGATTGCTACTTTTTCATTACCTTGTTAATGCTACTTATTCTACATAATAATTTTAATCTCTTCGTAATTAGTTCCTTAGAACATCCTTTGATATATAGATTCTTCATGACATTGGTACTATGATTATCTCTTTTGCTTCTTTGCATAATGCATCTTCCCCTCTATACAATCACTCTTCATCTTTCATTGACCCTTTATCCCCTCATCCTAAGGTAGAACCCCTCACCTCACCTCAAAGGTCACTTTTGTAGTCATTCAACACTTGTCACCAAGGTTGATGACTTGGTCAAGTAGGTTATTAGTTTTCACATTCCAAGTGATCCAAAGGTTGACACCTATAGGACACTTGTCTATATATTTGTGCCACACCATAGGGTACTTAATCAATTCACATGATAGGTGGATTACCTCTTCCTTACCTATATATGCAGGGTCATATTGTACATTTTAATTAACTCTTTTATCAATATTTTTGATAATGTGAATTAGGCTCATTGTGTGCAAGTGCTTTTGTGGAAGCACAAAGTTTTTGTTGTTATGATCTTGGATGGAAATCTTAACATGGTACCAAAGCAATGCAAAAAATCTCTTCCCAAAATCTTGCATCTAGTCTAGTTTAGAGTTCCATGCAATTTGATTTTCATGTAAAACTAATATCTGTTTGGGAGAAATCTATAGTTTACTAATTTATTTGTAAAAAAAAAAATAGCAAAGGGCCAATATGCCCTCTGCCAATTTGCCATTTTTATCAAAAAATTGTAATCTCTAGCATTTTGCATGATTTGGGTTACTATTTTTGTAGTTTTCGAGGGTTTCATGGCTTCTCACGATATTCACAAAGCTTGTCTTGACTGTCCTTTTGATCCTCATCAACCTTTTTCCGTGGCATTGGTTTTCTCAGTGGCACCTACATTCTTCTCTGCTCATGGTTTTTGTTGTTGTGCTACCTTTATAGGTAGAAAATTTTCCCCACTCTTTAAGGTTTTTTGAGAGCAACAAGAAGCTAACGCCCCTATCATTTTCACTTTTCATTCATCAATATGCACATTCATGGTGAAGGTTTCATTGATATTACTCCTCGCACTCACATTAGGTGCTACAAAACTTGAATGTGTTCCTTAGAGAGGGAATTTTCTACTTACATTGAATAATAAAGTGTAAAGGGGGTTATGTAGAGCCTTGATTAGCCATCATAGTAATGGATCTTCGTGATTCTTGCAAAATGTGTAAGTTGTATTGATTTTCCATCACAACAATGGATCCTTGTGATTCTTGCCTCATGCATGCGTGCCTTGATGCACACTCTTTTTCAATTTCTTGTACATCTTTTAGACCTAATTCTAGGTCGAAACTCCTTGCACACTTTTGTGCCTAATTTTAGTTGGTCTTCTTATACCTCTTAGCAATAAGGGGGGATTATGATAGTGTTATGCTAATGACTCTTTCAATGGAGAGGCAAAGGAACCTTCTACTTTGGGAGGTTTCATATTTTCTAAAATTATTGTACTACATAATCATAGTACTATCTATATTTTCAAATTCATAGAGTTTGTTTGCCTTTGAGTATTCATGTTTGATTAGAGTTCATATTTTCACTCATGTAATGTTTTGTATCTCTTATCTTGATCTACATTTCTTGGAGGTTCTTTGATTCCAACAAACAATAGTTCATCTTTGATAGAGTTTACAACTTCAACATGCTTTAGGAATTCTTCATCATCATGTTCCTATTTTCATGAGACATCTTATCTCTCTTTTGAGGGATAGTTTTTTCCCACTAGGTTTTCTATCTTTCTCCATTTACAAAAAATTGCATTATACATGGCTACCTCACTAGGCCTTGTAGTCGGGACCCATTTCTTTGTATCTCTTCTCTAACTAAATGTGCAATCTTTTGGGCCTCTAGAGGTTACCTAGTTGTTTGGTAAACCTCATGTGCATACATTTTGATGTTGGAAGACTTTCCATATCACCTCAAAGGTCACTTTTGTATTCATTCAACACTTTTCACCAAGTTTGATGACTCAATCAAATAGGTTGTTAGTTTGCACATTCCTAGTGATCCAAAGGTTGACACCTATAAGACACATGTCTACATATTTGTGCCACGTCATGGGGCACTTTTCAATGCACATGATAGTGGATTTCCTCTTCCTTGACTATATATGCAAGGTCATATTGTACATTTTAATTAACTCTTTGATCAATCATTTTGATAATGTGAATTAGGCTCATTATATGCAAGTTTTTTGTTGAAGAACAAGGTTTTTGTTGTTATGATCTTCGATGAAAATACTAACACCTTACTCTAATTTTATTTCCACCTCTTCTTCTACTATTGTACAACTTATTTATCATCCTACTACTTGCATTTCCTCTTCTATGACCTACTAATGTTATGCTACTAGTGTTATCCCCTCATCTAATTGTGTTAGTATTTTGGCTTCTTCCTATAGTGTCATAAATTGTATCCACTTACAATTTCGTGCAATAGGTTTGGTGCCTCCATGGTTAATTATGTTTGTGATGTGACTAATTTGTGATCAAATTATGAAACTATGTTAATCTCCCCAATAATTGACATTTTTGTAGATAAAAACACTAGGACACTAGAGCGGTGTGCTAGTGTCTTGCATGTGACTTTTGAAAAGGTCTTAAATCCAAATGTTGGTCTTTGGTGTCTTGAACATTGCACCTTATCATCCTATCTTTAATATTTACTTGGGATGCAAATATCAATAACTCTCTCTCTCTCTCTCATATATAGAGACATTATACACAAAGATTTATCTGTCGACAAGCTCTCTATTATTCTCTACATGATTTTAAAAACTCTTTATTTATGAAGATTATAAATTGTTATGCTCACTAACCCTTTCAGACATTCAAGGAAATTTATTCCTTCTTTATCATCTTTTTGTGGTGACTTGTGATATGACATCACTCCAACATGTGTTTCACACATATGGTAACTCTATTTCATGCCATTTCATTTACATCATTCTTTATCATTTATTTTTCCCTTGTATCCTTTGAAATCACACTCTTTATCACCATAATCATTGTTTTTGTGAAGGTAGGAACACCAACATGAAGTTTGGCTGAGGCAAGCCCCATAAAACACAACCTTTTTCCCTCTTTTTTGTGTGTAGATCTAAATCTAGAACTTTCCAAAAGGGAAGAGTTACAAAAGGATAGAGTGTGTTGGAAGATATTTTTTGTTGCTCCAAAAGATTGAACTACTAATGCCTGATACAAATCCCAAAGATAAATGGATCCATGGGAGGTGGTTAGTCCATGTCTCAAATCTGAAGGGAGACACTAGTGATTAGTCCAACATGTTGGCATTGGTTGCCATTAATGTCAACACTTGGGAATATTTTTGCACACACATTTATGAGATCTTTGCACATGTGTTTAGCATTGGATGTCATTCATGTCAACACTTAGGATTTTCATTGATGATGTGCTAATAGTGGAGTTGTTGATGTTCATGGTTGAATATAGTCATGCCTTATTTGGATAAGTTGTTGAAGTTGTTAGACACACAAGACAAAAAAGACGGGGGCTAATCAATTATACATTAAAACCTTAAACCCTCCTTATCCATCAAACCTTTATTAATTTTTAGATCTTTATTAAGCATCAACAAAATATAAACATATGAAATATAAACACATTCAACATTATACACAAGAGAACACTAGATTTATGTGGAAAACCCTAATCAAGGGAAACCACAATGAGGATTAACTCACATATATATGAATAGAAACATTGAATATAATAGGCTCATTATCAGAAGGGATCACTACCAAAAAGAGAAGAATGACTCACTACCATGGGCCCACTGCCCAAATGACTCACTATCTGGAAGAAGGTTGTTATAAAGAGATTCACTATCTCAGAGCCATAGGAAAAATCCACCATTGTAACTCTGCACCATCTACAACCTTCAATTCACTACCTCCAACACCCTCAAGCACACTAAAAATGTAGACACCTTCTGCTCACTGCATCTGGTAGCCTTAGGCATTTAAGGTCACACTTAGATCACCATACTTGATCACAATCACATCAATTTTGATCACACCACACATCACATAGCACCCACTTCTTCAACAATTAACCTTGCTTATATATCCTCCACAACCTCAAAAACTTTCTCCTTGTCACCCTTAATGAAACATATGTACCTCAAATGTACAACCATTAAATAGGTCAACACCAAAAACTTGCATGGTGGAAAGACATGAAGGATAACCATAACAAGGGTTAACAAGGACCCAAATATATATTAACACACTTCCACAAACAACAAACAACCTCCAAAATTAGTGCTAGTACACCAAGTTGGCCAAACCTGCACTAACACTAACAAGCGACCATATACACCCTTTCTAGGTCTAAAAATACCACATAGAAAACAAAGAAACATTCCACAACATCCAAGAATATTCTAACATCATCATAATTTTTAGTAATACTGCCATGACCACCTAAAACTAAAGAATACTTTCCTTTTGTGCAACCAACCACATTGCCACAAGCATATATCTCACTCACCAACCTTGGGGAATATTTGAACACAAAAAACTTCAACGAGAGGTACATAAAAAAAATCTGACCATGTTCTCAAATCTACAAGACAAGAAATCTTAAAGAAAATAAATGCATAGTAGTCTCATGTCTCCAAGATAACCTTCTTCAAAGGCAACACACTATCAAACACAACTTCCATTTTCGTATGATCTAGAACTTGAAACTCTAGATATAACACCTTTGAATAACTCTTATCATCACATCCAAATCACATAAATATTTCTTCAACCGTGAAGAAATATAGAGCACAACATTGAACACACCTTTTCCTCACTACACACTCTTTTATTTAGATTTTCTCAAAAGAACCTAGAATCCAAGTGAACCAGCTGCATCAACAATGCCACAAAGACCTACTCAACATATCTAAAACATTTGTAACACCTTCTCAATTTATCACAAACACTTCTCAACATGACCACAGTAGAGATCACACTAATCTTTCCATGCAACACCAACAATCTCCTTGACCATATTGAAGGTTGACATCAATGAGAACACATCTCCCTATTGACATCAATGAAAACACTTCAATAATCTCCAACAATCTCCCCCTTTTGTCATTGATGGCAACACCAGCTCTGAAAACCATCAATCAACAGAAGAAACTATACAACTCCAACACTTAGATAGCTCCCCTCCTTACTTCAATCTTTTCCCCTAATTGAGACATTCCTTGCACTTCTACCACTTTCTCAGAATTCACTCACTCTTTCTATGTCCTTCATTTTTCTCCCCCTTACTTGAGGAGTTTTTCAAACTTCAATCCCTCTCCCCCTTTGACATCAATGGAAAAGGGAAACACCTGCAAACTTTATTTTAGGAAACATTTGCAAACTACTTTCTCTCCCATTTACTTCTCTTTGTTTCTCTCTCTCCACGACACTCTTTCTACTTCTATCTCCACCTTAAGGGCACAATATATGCTCCCCCTGACTACACCAATTAAAAAACACCACTACTTGTTGCCCCTGAGAGGTAGCCTTCATCAATCCAAGACCAACAATGCATCTTGAATAGCTTACCTAGATATATGCATCAACTTATGAATTTAGTTGAAAGGAGGGGTAATAACCCCTAACTTCTTTTGGAGATACTCAAATATATCTTTTGGAAGAGACTTTATGAAAATTTCTACAAATTGATCCTTTGTAGGCAAATACTCTAGCTTCATCTCATTCTTTGCAACTTTTTCTCTTAGGAAGTGGTACCAGATAAAGATATGCTTTTTCTTTAAATGCATTACCAAGTTTTGTGAAATATTTATAGCACTTTTATTATCACAAAAGAAGAAAATAAGTTCATCATATTACACTTTGATCTTCTTCAATGTCTTCTTCATCCATAACACCTATGTACAACATGATGCTAGTGCATTATATTCTACCTCTACATTAGATAATGACATTGAATCTTGCTTTTTTTTCAACCAAGAAACCAATCTACTTCTTAGAAAGAAAGAACCTCCACTTGTACTTTTTTCATCTACACAACCTACCCAATCTACATCATTGTAAGCACTTAAAGAGAAATCAATATCATTGGGATACCATAGACCAAAATCCATAGTACCCTTCAAGTATCTAAATATCCTTTTAACTATTGTAACATATGATTCTCTAGGATCTTCTTGAAATCTTTCCAGAAGACAAACTACATTCATGATATTCAATCTAGTAGTACTAAAATTTAGTAGTCCACCAATCATTGATCTATACTTTCTTTGATCTTTCTTAGGAGATTCATCATTTTTTCTCAGCTTGCAACCAGTAACCATGGGAGTACACATTGGTTTGGAATCCTCCATCCCAAATTTCTTTAACATTTCATTGACATACTTTGATTGTGAAATGAAAATGTCTTTTTTTCTAACTAACTAATTTGTAACTTAAGCAAGAAATTCATTTCCCCAAATATTGACATCTCAAAATATTTTTGCATCTTCTCTACAAATCTCTTACACATACCTTCATTTCCTCCAAAGATTATGTCATCAACATATGCAACCATAATTAAGATTTGATCTCCCTCAACCTTAATTCTATCTACAGTACCCTTTTTGAATCCCTAATGCAACAAGTATCTATCCAATCTTGCATACCAAGCTCTAGGAGCTTGTTTGAGCCCATATAATGCATTTTTTAATCTATAGACCATATCAACATCCTATGACAATGAAAAAACTTTCAAATGTTCAATGGAAACCTCTTCTTCTAACTCACCATTCAAGAAGGTAGACTTGGCATCCATTTGATACACCTTGAAGTCTTTATGTGCTGCAAAAGCCAAAAACATTCTAATGGCTTTCATATCATAGTTACAAATCTAAATTTGAAAAAAATAGAATTTTATCCTTCATGGAAAAAAGGTTATGCGTTATACGATGAGCATCACTCTTTAAAAATGTTGTTTACTAAAAAAAATAGTTTTTGAAATAGATGGAAAAAAGAGTACAATTTGTTTCCAAATTTTTTGAAAAAAATATATTTAGACTCTATAAACAAAATGTCACAAATCACTAGTTTGCATCATCTTCAAATTTCTCATGGTTTAACCGCTAAAGGTGCTTGAAAGTGGAGATTTAGTTATAAAAAATTATTTTAGTGTCTAGTTTGGCCAAAAATTGTAAACTAGTATTGTGGGATCACAATTGAGCCACAATCTACTTTGCTCTACCCACCCTCTGTAACCCCCATTCACATCCTTTATTTTGAAGGTGTAACCACCCTCAAATCTTCTAGAAAGTGTATCTTCCTAAAGAAGATTTTTTGAAATTTTATTAATTTTGGCAGTATAACTTTGTGGGGTCATAATTTTTGATCTGCATGTTGGATTTTCAATTATAATATATTTTCGGAAAGCTCTCGAG
The DNA here is from genome assembly GCA_007258455.2 of Sequoia sempervirens. Lineage (NCBI taxonomy): Eukaryota > Viridiplantae > Streptophyta > Pinopsida > Cupressales > Cupressaceae > Sequoia > Sequoia sempervirens. Next base: position 214,433,875 of record VDFB02000002.1, on the reverse strand, counting down.
AAGGCACATCTAATTAAAGTAATATCTAAGGACTTATTTTGTTTTCCACCATTTTCAGGCCCATCTGAAGCCTCTAGGTGCTTCAAAATTGACTTCGCATATTTTAACAGGATTTTCGAAAATTGAAATTTTAATCTCTTAAATGACAAATGATATTAAAGTGATTTTTTCACCATTGGCTTCAATTTACCATTTCAAAGGTCTATGTAAGATTTTGTGCCCATACATGCATAAATACAAACTTACTAAAAATAGTAAGTTACCAAATTTAGCCCTTATTGAAAAGAAGCAATATTTTTTTTTGGTTGATGCAAGATTGTTCTTACACCTTGGATACTCTTGCATCCACATCAGTTTCACTATTTCTTGCACATTTGCGTTCTTTCTTCTCCTTATAAATGAGATTTTAGATAAATCCCATTGACATCTCAATTCTTCACTTGTGAAAGGTGAAGCAATCGTTTTAGAAGAAATGATCAAAATATTGTGGTGTACTATTATGATCATTAACTAGGCCCTACTCGCTTTATTCCAATCATCAATACTTACCTTTTACACATGACTGAAGTGTCAGTCTTAATTGAACTTCTTGTGTAATTTCCAAGGTCAATCCATCGTGAATACATTATAAACGATATAACCTATCAACAATTGTATGTAACATAGCCACACTTTTATCCTCTTCACCTTTCTTCAGCTCTATCCAAAACCCCTCTGTTTTTACATATTTTAGTGAGCTGCCAAGTAGGATAATATAACTCCAACATGCTATAACTATTATTATCCATTCTCCTCGGCGCACCTCAATGGTGTAGACATTGTCTAAGACATCGTCATATACATGGCTATAGTTACGGTGTTGAAGTCTACTATTTATATCCTCTAGCACCACAGAGCTATCAATGACAACTACAAAGCATCCAATAAATAAAGTCGGTACTGACTTCCTGAGGTTACTTAACGGAGGCTCAATTTCAGGAAATCGATTGAAGAGAATATTAGCGTCACGAAACAGATTTTCCTTCAAAATTGACTGCACCCCATCCACTGCTCTTCCAATCGTAACCATTAGCCTTGACGGCACGCTCTGAAATAAAAGACAAAATAATATCAGTTTATCGAGGGTAAATTCTCTTCATTTACACATCATTCAAAACATTACTTGCGAAAAAATAGACATTCTTGTAAGAACAAATGACAAAACAAAGCGGAAGGCCAATAATGAAATTTTAAAAAGAATACTCCCTTCAAAATGAGATATATGATAGGCTGTGAAAAGGCCTCCTGAATCATTACCTTCAACTTATGAATGCAATTCCGTATTACTGCATTGCTGCAATAACCAAGTATCATGAACTCCAATGCCTGCAACTCTTCAATACCTGCTATATTCTGTAGCTTCTCACAAGAGTCAATCTTAATATTCTTTATGCAGCTCCGTCTGTCATGACTTGCAAGCCTACGACACTCAATAATGTCTACTCTTTGTAAATCTCTGCAACTTTGTACACCCAGACTGATGACTGTTGTTGGCAGCGCAATGTTCTGTATCTTCTCACAATACTTAATCTCAATTTTCTCCATTCTGATCACTCTGGAAAGACTTGGCAACTCCTCAAGCTCAGGACACTCAGTAATAATCAGTTCTTTAAGCTCCATAAGATCAGTTGTTGCTACCAATCTTTTGACTTTTTTACAGTTTCTAATATCCAGACAATGTAATGTCTCTACACTTGTTAAATGCACTTTCATAAGATTTTCCATGTCATGGAGTTTGATAGACTTCAGGCTTGGATAATGAATTCCACTAATTAAAATCTGGGATATAAATTTGTCACCACTAATCTCTAGCTCTTCAAGGCCATCCATAGGGGCCTTCTCACTATTCCAATCAACTTCCCTATTGAATTTGAAATTCTCGATAACCAAAGACTCACACTGAGTCTTCTGTCCTATTTTAGCGGAAGCCTTTTCCCCCTTTAATGTGGAAAAACTCAGACATATACTGCAAAGATTCATTTTGAGAGATTCTAGTAAAGACAAACCTTGGATTGGCAATCCTCGGGCATCTAAGAACACATTCTCTAAATTATCTGATACTCCTAAAAAGTCTGGTAACTCTTTTAAAGAGGTTCGAGAAATTTGCAGCACTTTCAACTGAGGCGGTGCCTGAAATTCAAGATAAATTTGTGTAAAGCTCTCTATGACAAAGGAAAAAAATATACTCTGGAGACAACTATAACATAATGCATTCCACCATAGGTGTCACGGAGATTTAAATTGAGAGAGAGGATCAAAATACCTGTATTCTATTCTCCCACAACGTTTTGAGTTGTCCCAGGTGGATTTTCAAATACTGCAAATTTTGAAGAGGAATCCATGAAGGAATGCTTGGTTGTTCTCTGCAACTGTTCTCAAGCTTTAGCCATAGCAAGGAAGATGACGTCTCAAAGAAAATATTTGATTGGCCTATAAAGAATTCAACTTGACAACCCATGTCCTCGTCGAAAATGGAATGGAAACACCTGATATTGGCTTTGGCGAGTATGGCTTTGAAACCCATTGATTCCTGCATGCACAGAAGCAGCTCAGATTTACGTTTACGTAATAAAAAGTCATAATTTGGAATATTCTAATACAAAGGAGAAAATCTTAAAGGGTAACAAGCATACCAAAGATTTCAGATCTTGAGGACGCCACAGGCGATGAGGGGGCTGCGCTCAACTGCCATTTCTCTTCCCAAGTCCCTCAGGTGGTCATGCATTCTCAATACAATTTCCCCCTGTACATTCAGACTCAAAGTTTCAGTTTCTTCTACAAGACACTTATCTTTGAGTGTATACAGTGCATGTTGTGCGTTCCATCCACACCCCTCCCATACTATTTTGGCTATAGTCTTCGATTTCCCCACAAAAAAGCAAGCAATATCCATAAAAACTTGTTTTTCTATACAATCCAATGCCTCAAAACTTATTTTCAATCTTTCTTTTACATTCTTAGGCAGCGTTCTACTGGCTTTAATCAATTCTGAGCTCCAATCACTATGAGATCTACCATGAACGTGTCGGCCCAGAACCTGAAGAGACAAAGGTAACCCTCCACAGACGTCTACGAAGTTGTCAACTAGCTGCTCATACCCACTACGTGGATGTGCTTGGCCGAAGGCATGCCAACAGAAGAGTTCTCTCGCAATATCTCTTTCCATTCCTTTTAAATGATAACCAACAGTAATTTCTGCGTTTATAAGCACCCCAATGTCACGGGTAGTGACAATAACCAGATTATTTCCAGAGTAATTTAAGATATCCATAACCAGTAGAGCATTTAACTGCTCGAAGTGATCGATATCATCTACAACAATTATGAAATTTGAAATGGGGTTCCTTCCTAGACGGTCTTTCAGATAGCTTGTTCCTTCGTCTGTGCTTGTAAAATCTAGATGCCGATCGCCGAAGAGATCTTTGAGAAGTTTAATTTGCAAGGAAGGTAATTGGCTTGTCACAAACTTTTCTCGCACATCAAACAAAAAACATGCTCTTTTGTAATTCTCCTTCTTTCGGTTAAACAATTCTTTGGCCAGAGTTGTCTTTCCCGCTCCGCCCATGCCAAAAATGCCAACTACCTTACTCTTATGTTTCCCTTCTCTCAGCCCGCACTTATCTTCAAAATCTTGTACAAGATCATTCAGGCATTGCCTTTCAAAATCTTCCACAAGATTGTTAAGCCCCACTGGATAATCAGCAACATGTAAACGTGTTTTCCTTTGTACTTCTTTCTGCACAGCTTCTACTATTTTTTGGCAATCCGAAGCACTGAAACATTGTAAGAATAAAAGGAGGATTTCGTGAGAAAAATCATAAACAACATTTGAAGGAAGTTAAAATTCTACAATGTAAAACTACCTTACGAAATATTACCTGTTATATTCTTCGCCAGCTGTTAATGAAATATACTGAAGGGCTTCCTTCCAATCGTTGAGCTTCTCCCGGTACCTGCCTTTCTTTTCATGGTTAATGAATGCATTGCCGTATCGTCCTCTTTCTATGTGGCGCAGTTCCCATGGCTTCATTTCATAAAACACGGGAATAATTTTAGCCTTGCTTTCTATCATGAGAACCAGCTCAGCTAAACACCAAGCTGACTCTGCATATCTTTCGGAAAAGATGGCTATGTGTACCTTAGCAGAGCCTATGGCAGTCTCAATAGTAGAAAGAAAAGAATTACCAAGTTCCTTCTCTTCGGAATCAAGAAACGCCCGCATTCCCAACTGCTCAAGAGAGTTGTAAAGCTGAGTAGCCAAAGTGTATTTGACATCGGGGCCTCTGTGGTTGATGAACACATCAAACAATGTTGAAGATTCAGAAATCTTCCTTCTTTTGTCGGTAGGTAGTATTCCAGAGAAAGCATTATATTCCCGACTTTTCTGGTGAGATGAAGAAGAAGATGCCATTGATTGTAATTCAAACGCTTACAACCAGTTAAAAATAGAAAGAACAAGAAGAATAGGATTTGATAGCAGTGTGCGTAATGAAATATCAGTTTATGTGGGAGAGGAAGGGTAACGTGAATTAAATAGATCATAACGCAGGCGGGCTCAGTATTTTCCTCATTGTTTCCTCGAGGAAAAGAAAGAGTAAGGAAAACTCTTAGAAATTGAACATGGCGCCGACCTGCACAAAGGAGGCAGATTCGGTCATTTCTGGTCACATCGAAGGCCAAAGAAAAGGCAAGGAAAATGCTTAGAAATTAGACAATCACTGACATGTACAACGAATAAGTAGGTTCGGTCGTCTCGAAAAGGAAAATGCGTGGAAAGTGGACAAATCCGTATATGGATGGAAAGGAAGTTGGATTCGATTTGGTTGCATACGAATACAATTCAAATAAAAAGTATTCAAAAAAATTAAATCATTTTAAAAAAATTATTAAATATAAAAACTAATTTAAAAAATTGAAAAATATTTAAAAATGCAAATACATTCAAATAAAATTTAGTAAAAATTTAAATTATTTTTTAAAAAATGATTAAATATATATTTTTAAAAATATAAATATTTAATTACAATAAAAAGATGTAAACACAAACAATTTAAACAATTTTTTTTTTATTAAAATTAAATTTAAAATGACTTCTAAATTATTTAGAGAACAAAACTTACTATTCCTAACTTAATTAAAAAAATATTTTTTTTATGAAGGCCGGTTCTCATGAATTTAGTATTTCACTGTACTGGCAGGGATTGACGAGACAAGCATTTCATATTGAATATTTAGAATATTGAATATTGAATTATTCATATTGAATATCTAGATTTTGAATAAATTTATTAATCATCAATATGAATAATCAGACAAGACCAGGGTTTGTAATTAAACTAAAACTAAAAAAATATTATTCAACTTTAGTTAAAACACAAACAACACTTAGATTTATAAATTGTCAAAATCTAGAATGACGAATTATAAAAAAATTTAATGAATTTTAATTTTACATAATTAATAACCAAAAATTTATTATTGACTATTTTTTATAATTTTAATTAAAATTATTATTTAAAATTGATTTTGAATTATAATTTATTATTACTATTCTTATTATTATGTGTAATTAATTTTTTTAATTTTAAATAATTAATAATCAATAATTTACTATAGGTTATTTTAATAATTTTAATATGAGCCTAACCCTAACTACAGTTGTCCCTAATTGAACCCTAACCCTAATTGGACATAAAACTATTGTTAAAAAAATTAGAGTGACTAAGTATATTTATATTATTTTATTTGTATACTAATTAAACTTGTTGATATAATAATATACATTTTTTTTCATTTAGTATTTGATACTTCATTTTTATTTAACTAAGATTTTTTTTTACTTTACAACTATTGGAGACTTTTTTATTTTATTTATTCAAGAGTTATTTCTATTTATAGTTATTTTTTAATTTGAAATGACTTTATAAAAAAACTCTCAAGAAAATAAAATAGCAACAATCAATTTCTAACATATTACAACAAAACTAATTCTAATAACACTTATTAATAATATATTATAAAATAAGTGTTATAACTAATTTTCACTCACAATTTTTTATCCTTATAATAGATTGTATATAATATAAAATAGTATTATATAAAATAATATATTATATATAAAATAGTTTAGATTTTTATGTTATTATTAAATTTTCTTTTTAGAATTTAGTTATTTCTAATGACACATAGAATAACTTGTTTACTAATTTTTGGGCTTAATTTTTGAAAGAATTTTCACATAACTATCATTGTCTATTCAATGTTTGAAAATGTGATGTGTATTCCCTAAGTAGCAAAACAAGTTTTATTTCACCTTTTAACCATCTTGAATTCATTGAAAATTAGTTAGATTGTTGGATGAAATCATCCCATACTTGAAAACAAATTTTCACTCACAATTTTTAACCCTATAACACTATTTTAAATGTAGGATAATAATATCATATAAATATATTATCATAAAAATCATATATGTTATTATAAAGAAATCATTATATAAATTAAAGACACTCATAACAAAAATATATTTAAAAAAAAAAAAATAATAATAATTTAAAAATAATTTATTATATTAAATTTGTTCAAAATCTTTTATTATAGATATTTATTATTAAATATTTTTTAATTGCAAAACTTTTTCATGATCTCTCATTATATTTATTATTATTAAATCATTTTTTAATTCATTATTTAAAATTTGATATTATTTAAATACCTTTATGTCCATCTTTATTTAAATTACCCTTACACTCAGTTCGTCTCCTACACATAAGCGCAAAATTTTTATTTCTAAATGATGTGTTGTACTATCACTTCAGCGGAGTATTTAGGCACTGTATATGCGGCCATTGATTTGACTACAAGTTGATTGCAATGTGCACTGATGTGATTTGTTCTAACTAATTCGTACTAATGCAACTATCTGCCAAACACACCCATTTCTGACTAATTCGTGCACGGACGGTCAGAGCAGTATGTAAAGCATGGCATGGACATCAAATGGGCATGCATTTTTGTTTCCTCTATAGGACATAAATTATACTTTTTGTGTGTATGAGACGCGGATGGATGTAGTCCACAAAATTTACCTTCCACCCAGGACATAAATTAGCGGGCAATCTGGTGTAGCGAGTGGCAGGTAACTTCCATTAATTTCTCTCTGTGCAAGATGTTCTAGTTGGTACGTAGTAGTTACACGTTAGTATTGTTGACGATGACAACAAATTACTTTTGTGTGTATGAGATGCAGATGGATATAGTCCACAAAATTAAAAAAGTCACACTTGATTGGAATGAAAACGAATGGCACTTACTTTTGTATGTATAAATATAGGGGAAAACCCCGATTTCCGTTCATGATCCGATTGTCGTTTACTCCTCATTCCCCTGTATCCCCAATATCCGTTTACATTTTAGTCATTAAAATGTTGTAGTTATGCCAATAAAAAATTAGACATTACAAAAAAAACAAATTTAAACATATATTGGTACAATTATGTTTTCAACACAAGTCAACTTGCACAAAATAAAGTCATTTATGAATTAAAAAAGGTACACTGATGTTTACAATAACCACTCCATGCAAGTGGCTTAAAACTTCTAGTGCATTGTATTTACATGTATACATAAGCATTTAATGGTGCACAATGTCACATAATTTAAAACATTATAAACAGTTAATGGTCCACATTCTGATAGAATACAAATCATTGAACAACTTTATAAGCTATTAGTTGCACAACTACCCACACATCCCTTGACATCTTCATGCGTTAACTCCATCAACTTCTGGTACCTGCATAAATATTTAATGGTGTAAGGCTCCCTAATGTACCAAAAAACATAGTATAATTCATATATATGACTGAATTTAATAGAGCCACCTATTTTTACAATTAAACCAAATATAAAATTGATTTCCTAAAGGCCACGGCATAACTCAGGCATAGATGGCCACTACAAAATGAAATGACAGATTATTTCCCATAAAAATTCAAATTTGAAACTCACCCACCACAATTCAATGCATTCAATTTACCAATTCGAATGAAGTTTTAAGAGGGAATTTCCACAGTCATTTTCATTACGAATTTGCCCCTGCTTTCACTGAATATCCTCTACAAACTTCAGAGCTTACTAAGGCAACTTCTGAACATTCCTCTTAAAAGGGAACTTATTCAGGTCAGTAAACCCAAAATAAGTTAATTCATGTTTTTGTTTACATTTATGTTGTCTGTTTCAATATTCATGGTTAATCTAGAATCATGGTTAATTCTGTTTCTATTTAACTACTCACTGGTTACATTTTTTTCAGCCATACTATTCTACATTTTTGTTGTTCGTTTCATTATTCAATATACTCTTTTATATTTATCAGGCATAATATCTTATTTATTCAATATATTCAATGTCTACATTATTAATAGGCTTAATGTTTACATTTATGTTGTCTGTTTCATTGTTCAATATAATCTGACATATTTATGTACTTAATATTTACATTAATTTCAGGAATAAAAATATTTTTGCTTTCACTCAGCTATTCAACTTAGCATTTTTTAATCATATCATAGTTGCATTATATTTATATTTATGTACTCAGTGTTTACATTATTTTCAAGCATACCAATAATTTTGCTTTCAGTCAGTTGTTCAACTTAGCATTATCCATTATTTAATCATATCGTAGTTACATTTTTTTCACCACCTGCATTCATCATAAATTGATCAAAGATTATAATAGCAGTATTATACCATACATCAAATATAATAACATCAGCATCAACCATTTTTTAATCATATCACAATTATATTCTAAATTTGTCTTTAATAATGGCTAGGGTTTCATCATAGTAGATTGTATATATATATATATATATAATCTGATAAGAATGTGTAGGGTTTCATCAAAGTAGATTGTATATATATATATAATCTGATATGAATGTGTAGGGTTTCATCATACTAGATTATATAGATATATATATAAATCTGGTAAGAATCTGGTGTTTGATTGCATTTTGGCATCTTTAAAAATCATTTTTGTGTATGGCATGAAGGTTTTGACTGTAATCATTTCTATTTACATGTGACTGTCGACTGGTAGAAAAATGATCCCTCGTGAATTATTCTGTCTTATTTTGTGATATTCTTATCAGACTGTAGACATACATACATACATACATATATATATGTACATACATACATACATACATACGTACATACATACATATATATATACATATATATATACATACATACATACATACATATAGTCATGCCATGTACTGTTTCCTCATATCAAGCCATGTAGAGTTTACATGTTACTAGTACAAATTTGATCCACCTCTCTCACCTACAAGATTGTTTGTTCAATAGTGGATTTTTGTTGGGTTCAATGGCATTTGATTGCAATTTGGTATATTTAAAAATCATTTTTGTGTATGGCATGAAGGGTTTGACTGTCTTATTCTATCGTGTCATGAATTATTCTATCTTATTCTGTCTATGCCATCGACTTTTTGACTGCTATGCCTTTTTTTGACATTATTCTATGAAGTAATCAAATGTAACGTGAATTATTCTATCTTATTCTATCTATGCCATCGACTTTTTGACTGCTATTCCTTTTTTTGACATTATTCTATGAAGTAATCAAATGTAATGTGATTTAAACAGAGCATTGACGAAATTTTCACCAATTATCATCATGAAATTTATTGGGTATATAATAAACTACTTAATCTTCAAAGATTTTTTCATTTAATCTTATATGGAGCTGCAGAAAATGTCTCTGCCTCTTAATAACATTTTGTTTCCATAGTCCATGACATTACTAATCAAGATTACTGGATAAAACTATATAGTTTTTCTTCATCAACATTTTGGATCATGGAAATCTTGGTCCAAATGACATGGACCTTAACAAATATAATCTTATGGGTGGTATATATCTATATAAGATTGTACATATGCAATCTGATATATATATATACATATATGTGTATATATATACATATGTATATATATACATATGTATACATATACATATGTATATATATACACATATATATATATATATATATATATATATATATATATATATATATATATATATATATATATGTATGATCTTATATGGATAATAATGGTGTAAATGAGGAAGGAAACCATGGGAGATGAAGACTTTAGGGCTTCAAGCTGCCCAGCAACCTGCGGTTAAGTTAACACGTATGTGTAGTTTCATGAAGGCTTAAGAGGTACATGGTTAACTCATATGCATGGTTTGATGAAGCAATATGGGGCACGTGGAGAAAATTTTAATGTGATGAGCTTGATGGAAAAGGGACCACCTCCTAACGGACCCACATGATATTTTGATGGGGAATTCCTCCATACAAACGTAACTTGAAATAGGTGAAATGATAATTGGAATAAGCATTTTTTCATTCAACACACCATTGTTTGGCAGGAAAATACAAATGTGAAAGTTAATCACAACAATTCAATGCATTCAATATACACATTGTAATGATTTTATAAGAGGCAATATCTAGTGTCATTTGAAATGACAGATTGTTTCCCACAAAAAATTCAAATTTGAAACTCACCCACCACAATTCAATTTACCCATTCGAATGATTTTTTAAGAGGGAATTCTCATATACTAAGTCTCCACCTCTCTTCACCCGCAAGATTGCTTTTTTAACACACTTTTTTTTAGGAATCGTTAATGTTTGAGCACTATGATTTCTATTGACATTATTCTATGAACTAATCTCATATTATTCTTTGCTGCACTAACAAGTTATTCAATTTTTACTGTCTGTGCAGGCTAACTGGAAAATTATGGCACCTGCTAGAAGGACTACAAGGGTTGTAGGAAGAGGAACACATGCAATTAGAGTAACTCATGGGGTGCACTTTGTTGAAACACAGCCTAATGAAGAAGTTCATGCAAATCCCAGCCCACAAGATGTTCCTAACTCTGAAGATGAAGCCACCAACACAACAGAAGACGAACTTCCTGTGCAACTGCCCTCACCTATACTTGTACCCATTAGGCAGTGGACATATGTTGATATGGAAGGAGCAGTTAAGAGTGTTGAAGAAAACAATATGTCAATCAGGGTAGCAGCAATCAAGTGGGGTATGCCACCTAGCAATTTGAGGGCATGGCTATTAGGACAAACCACCACAAAGAGGAGGGGTCCACCTACAATTTTAACTAAAGTTGTCGAATGGTGCAAGGACATGTGGCAATATTGGGCCACAGAATACAAGTAAATCAACTGCAAGCCACTATTTCCCATATAACAGCAAGTTGACCCAATCCTTTCACAAATGGGGTCCCCGGGAGGTCATGGTGGGCAGGATTTCGAAGAAGGCACCCAGATTTGAAAATCAAAATAGCTGAAGGAGTGGACAGTGACAGAGCAATTATGGTTCATTCTTCTGTCATGCAAGCATTCTACGACAACCTCAAGAACCTGATCAAACTTAACTAGTATGGACCAGGTCGAATATGGAACTGTGATGAGACTGGTATTCAAGCTGGAAGGAACTATGGCATGAGAGTTATTACCAAATTGTGTACAAAATGTGTACCACATTTAGTTTCAAAAAGTAGAGAGTGGATCACAGTGCTGGCTTGTGTAAGTGCAGCTGGGGTAAGCATTCCTGGGTTCTACTTGTTTAAATCAAAGAGGCACATGTAGAACTATATCTTTAAATGCGAGGTTGGGGCATTGATGGCAGTCCAAGAACATGCGTGGATAACAAAGGAACTATTTATCAAATGGTTAGACCATTTTGCAGCAAATATCCCCGATGGCATTTCACCAACAAATCGAGCCCTTCTCATTTTTGATGGTCATGGTAGCCACGTGGCTTTCAAGACCATTGAGCAATAAGAAAAATTAGGAATAGACTTGCTAACACTGCCTGCTCATACCAGTCACAAGTTGCAGCCATTGGCTATCAGCGTTTTTGCTCCATTCAAAGCATATTTCAGAGAGGAAAGAACTATTTGGTAGGCTGCAAACCTGCATATTGATATTGGATGTGAAGAGTTGGCAAGTCTTGCAAGCCAAGCTTTCAGAAAAGCCTTGAAACCAAGTAACATTATCAGTGGGTTCCGCAGAACAGGAATATGGCCTCTTAATCGGTCAGCCCTTGACAACGACATGGGCCCAAGTGAGGGCTATGTTGTTGAAGATGATGTTGCAACTCCTACAACTAAAGATGAACCAGTCACAATGGAAACTGAAGATGATGATATGGTATCAGAGACATGCTTGCGTCTTCTTGGTTACAATGAGGATGTAATAGATGGTTTTGTGAGGGAGTATGATGCAAGGGAAGTGGCAAGTGGTGTTGCAACAGAATGCAATGGGGGTGATGAAGCTACAGTACACATTCAACCAGAAATCCAACACGTTTTAGCAAATTTTCAACCAGAAGTTCAATCAGATATTGCACCCTCCACTGAAGATACAACCACTACATCAACAGGCCTAAGTTTGCCAACTCAAGCTAGCCAACCAGAATGGATGCATGAAGCAGCCACAAACCTTGGAGTGCAAATAAATCCAACTGAGGAAGACATCAGCCTCTCTATGCCTTCCCCACCACACTTTGATCCAGCTAAAGTAATACATTACTTCACTAATGCAAGGAATTGGCAAGAGCATAGTGATGGTCAAAGTGAAGATGACAATGCTATTAGTGAGGAAGAAGTTGACTTTGTGCCATGCACCCAACATGATGGATCACAAACAACAAGATGAATCAGCAAATTCTTGAAACTTCCAGTGCAGAGGGTGCAAGGAACATCACAGAGAGGTCATTCGAGAGTGCTTCGCCTTAGTAGGGGGTCCCAAGTACTAACATCTGATGCCTTCATTGAATTGTTCAGCCAACAAGAGGCACAGAAGAAAAGGCAAGAGGAGTTGCAACAACATAAGGAGTAGATGTATAAGAGAAAGGCAGACCGTGAAGCAGAAGCAATTATAAAGGAAGTAGCAAGGGCTAAGAAGCAAGCAAGGAAAGTGATAGAAGATGAGTAGAAAATGATAAGAATGCAAGAGAAAGCCATTCGACAGGAGCAGGCCAAGGCTGAACATCTACAAAAGGAAACAAAAAAGAAAGCAAAACAAGCAGAGAAGAGAAAACATAAGTCAACAGTGGGGGATCCTATATGCACCCATCATCTTATCCTGCTTGATATGATGAGCATTTTGACACCCGCCTTTGCAGCCATCAACAATATGCAGGTTGGAAGTGTCTCACAACAAATGGGATTGACTGTTGATGCAAGCCAAGAATTACTTGCTCAAATAGCAACATGCCTTCAAGGAGGTATTAACCAAATATCACCTCCTCCAAGTGGACCTAACTCAGCTACTGGCGGATATATCATGCTGCCACCTTTTCCTAGAAATATGGATAGTTGATGATAATGATTATAACTGTGATATGATTATAAGATGTGATAATGCTGATGTAGTTATGTTTCAAGTATGTTTGAGCAATGTTTTTTTCTCTCGCACCACCCAATCAATTAATGCAATTTGAATCAAAATATAACTATGATATGATTATAAAATGTCCTAATGCTGCTGTTGTTTGTTATTGGAACCTCAAATTTGTATGCCTTCTATGTTTGATGATATGATTATTATCAGATTAATTATATATATACACATACACACACACACACACATATATAGCTATATATGTACATACATATATGCATAACCATATATATGTATGTACATATATATATATATATATATATATATATATATATATATACATGCAGACATATAATTAATCTAATACTAAACAATCTCATAATTACTGTATACTATTGCTCATTTCATCTAACTTACAGCCATATATAAAAAAATACACATTTTTTCAGTATTACTAGGTTAGTGCCAAAGTAAAGTCATAGACTTTACCTATCATTAACGTTGAATGTCTTATGTTGATTGCGGATAAATCCTCGCATTCCTACCATTAAGAGACCAATGCCAATAAATATATTCCTGGAATGAAATAAGCATCTAATAAGAAAAGTATTTATTTAAGAACATGTGTGTACTAGAAAATGTAAACACATCAAGAAGCATTCAGAGCAAAATGTCCCTATAGAGTTTGTTGTGTTAACAAACACAGCTTTGTTGGTATGTTGATAATCCACATGCTTGTTTCACCTCTCCACGCTCCTGCTTGCCTGCAAAATAATTGTAATAAACGGGGGTAGTACTCGGTACTCATAACATTCCCACATCAAATCATCCTTACAATATTGCATGCACAACAATAAGAGTTTTGATTGGAGCATTAAAATCCACAATGTTTTGATCCTTGGTATGAAGCTGAAAATAATAGTGTGTATTACATATGATGGCACCATATATGGCAGAGTGCAATAGAATGGACATATATATACATATATATGTATATGTATACATGTATATCTATATGCATATACATGTACATCTATATAAATATACATATATTTAGTGACAACCATTGCACAAATTTATTTGACAGTGTGTATTGTGCAAATACTTCGTGCCACGACTTTCAATAAATATATGTATATCTATATAAATATACATGTCTATGTATATACATATACATGTATACATATACATTCATACATACATATGCATATACATGTGTATATATATTTGTATATACATATACATGTACATGTATATGTAAATGTATATACAAATATGTAATCTAATTATTGAAACTCATAAAATAAGTGGAAAATAATGTATCGTTGAAAATAATGTAGACACTGAGTTCATAAATATAAAAGAGTATATTGAACAATGAAACAGACAACATAAATGTAAATCCGGTATACTGATAAATAAAAACATGAATTTACTTATTCTAAGTGTACGAACATGAATAAGCTTCCTTTTAAGAGGAATGTACAGAAGTTGCCTTAGTAAGCTCTGAAGTCTGCAGAGGCTATTCAGTGAAAGCAGGGGGGAATTCGTAATGAAAATGACAGTGGGAATTCCCTCTTAAAAAATCATTCGAATGGGTAAATTGAAATGTGGTGGGTGAGTTTCAAATTTGAATTTTTTGTGGAAAACAATCTGTCATTTCATTTTGTAGTGGCCATCTATGCCTAAGTTTTGTAGAGGATATGCTATGAAAGCATATGCAAATTTGTAGTGAAAATGACACTGGAAATTGCCTCTTATAAAATCATTACAATGTGTATATTGAATGCATTGAATTGTGGTGATTGACTTTCACATTTGAATTTTCCTGCCAAACAATTGTGTGTTGAATGAAAAATTGCCTATTACCAATTATCATTTCACCTATTTCAAGTTACGTTTGTATGGGGGCCCCATCAAAATATCACGTGGATCCATTAGGAGGTGGTCCCTTTACCATCAACCTCATCACATTAAAATGTTCTCCATGTGCCCCATATTCCTTCATCAAACCATGCATATCAGTTAACCACGTACCCCTTAAGCCTTCATCAAACCATGCATACATGTTAACTTAACCGCAGGTTGCTGAGCAACTTTAAGCCCTAAAGTGTTCATCTCCCGTGGTTTCCTTCCTCATTTACACCATTATTATCCATATAATATTATACATATATATATACATATAATCTGATATATATATATATCAAATTATATATATACATATATATATAATCTTATATATATATATACATATATATGTATGTATATATAATCTGATATATATACATACATATATATGTATGTATGTATATATATCAAATTACATATGTACAGTATTATATAGATATAGGTATACCACCCATCATATTATACATATTTTAGAATTCAATTCTCCAAATTGTTTCTATTATATGATTTAGATTTCATCTGCATGGCTATGAATACAATTATATGCATAAATTAAGCCATTATGTGAAACTATTGAAAAGTAACATATAATAGTTTACTACACTTTTCACAGTTAAACCAAAATAAAAAATTACCCAAGTTTTAGAATTCAACAAGCAACCATCAGAATTCTGGATTTATACTTGTGGAAATTTCTAAGAAAATTCATTTGTTATAGAGTCCTCACAGTCTACATTGCTAGTTTCATCTATGTAAGGAAGAGATATGTTTTTATTGAAGCTTCTTTATTAGATAACAATGTAGTGGTCTAGAAAAACTAAAGCAGTTTCAATGAAAATTATCTGGTTCATTTGATGAAGAAAAAGATCATTTGAAATTTTAACATGCTCCACTTCATTAGAAAACAATGGTATGTTAACATTGTTTATTTCCCTCCTCTCATCTGGTGGATTACTCAAAGGAGGTATACCTAGATTACATTAATTAGTGTTGATTAAGGCTAAATCTGAAAGTTTGGTTCACTGCTTAACCTGTTAAACTATTGCCAAGTGGCAGCATGAGTTTGGTCGAATATTTTACTTAATTTTCTCTGAAATATTTAACAATAATTTTAGATACAAATTTCTAGGAAACTGTGGATTGTTCTATATAGATCTCAAACTCATTGTTGGTCCATCCAAAATGAAATTAGAAACAAATATTTGGATAAAGTGGACTATTCTGATGTTGCAGTGTAACTGTGTAAGTGAGAAACAAATAATATGATGTCTACCAATCAACAAAATTAGACCAGATTTAATCAAAACCCAAGTGAGTGCTACCAAAACCTCAAGCCATGAGATTTCTCATCATTATCACTTATACAGTGGGATGGAGGAAGGATGGGAAAAACAATGCAATTAATGAAAGGGTCAAAAGGAGACATTGACATGGAGACCTATGCAAAGTTTGGGAGGGTAAACGGTTTGGAGAAGGGACAACCGAACAGTCTAAGGACGGTCGAGAGCTTCCAGACTGGTGAGAGGGGATTTTGGAATAATGTCAACAGAAATCATAGCACTTAAACATTGACGACACCCAGAAAAACCATTGTTGAAAAAGCAATCTTGCAGGTGAAGAGAGGTGGAGATGTTTTTTGCAGCTCCATATAAATTAATTGGTAGCACTCATGTGGGTTTTGAATAAATGTTTAAATTTCATATAATAATTCACGAGGGTTCACTTGTCTACCAGTCGCCAGTCACATGTAAATATAAATGATTATAGTCAAACCCTTAATGGCATATAGAGAAATGAGTTTGAAAAACCTAAAATGCACTCAAACACCGTCAAACCCAACAAAATTCCACTATTAAACAAGCAATCTTGTAGGTGAAGAGAGGTGGAGACATTTTATGCTGCTCCATATAAGATAAAATGAAAAAATCTTTGAAGATTAAGTATCCTATTATATACCCAGTAAATTTCATGATGATACTTGGTAAAAATTCCATCAATGTCATGTTTAAATCACATTACATGTGATTACTTAATAGAATAATGTCAAAAAAAGGCATAGCAGTCAAAAATTCGATGACGTAGACAGAATAATTCATGAGGGTTCATTTTTCTACCAGTCGACAGTCACATGTAAAAAAAATATGATTACATTCGAACCCTTCATGCCATACATAGAAATGATTTTAAAAGATGCCAAAATGCACTCAAACACCATCGAACCCAACAAAATTCCACTATTAAACAAGCAATCTTGCAAGTAAAGAGAGGTGGAGACGTTACCTGGAGTCGAAGGTCATTGCCGTGGTCGCTGAGCAAAATTCGCTGGCGGGAGAGAGGAACCATGATCGCAACGGGGAACATTCTGGAAAGAAACTGCGGGAGATGAAGACTTTAGGGCTTAAAGCTACCCAACAACCCACGGTTAAGTTAACACGTACATGTGGTTTGATGAAGGCTTAAGGGGTACGTGGTTAACTCATATGCATGGTTTGCTGAAGGAATATGGGGCACATGGAGAACATTTTTATGTGATGAGGTTGATGGTAAAGGGGCCACCTCCTAACAGACCCACATGATATTTTGAAGGGCCCCCCATACAAATGTGACTTGAAATAGGTGAAATGATAATTGGTAATAGGAAATTTTTTATTTTTTATTTGGATTTGTAATGAACGAGTATAGGTGAAATAGTGAAGATGTAAGGGACAAAGGTTTAAAAAAACCCTTTTTGAGCACCTTTTTCTTTACGAGTTCCACAAGGCACATTTTAAATACCTAGAAGCCAAATTTTTCTTTTTAAGGTCTTAACTCGCTTACGAAGAAGCCCAAAAAACAAAAAAAGAAATCAGACCTATTTTGCACTCTACACAAATGTGTGAAGTTAGCCTTAACGGCTACTAGGGCTTTTCCCCTAAATAGATTTGTCAGACAATACGCATTATTTTGTAGTCATATTTTCGAAGGAGTGAAGAGTCAAGGAAATGGCCGACCGCCGGGGTACCATTTACGAAATGTTGCTACTAAATGCAAAACACGCTAGGCTTCACTGTGTGTAGGGTCTAGTGTCCATGCATCATGGTGGTGTGAATTGGTACCCTGCACAATACCTTGCTTGAAATGCAAAATGCCCCTTGCTTCATTGTGTATAACAATATATCTGGCATCTTTGACAAAACCTAATCTAAAACAATGGTCTTGCACCAAAGAGACAAAGCTGTCAATTCTTTGCTTTCCATAGTTGATTACACTTGTATTGTTGTATTTTATGTTGATAGAGATCAATTCCTAGAAATCTTTACTGATGTGACACAACAGACCCACTTTAATGGAATCCACACCTAATTGGACTGACTTTATGTTCCATGTTGCATAGCGAACCTTCGGCTCCAAACACGATAATCATAACAGATAGAAAATCCTCCATAAGATTTTGACAACATAGATATTCACAAGGGTGAAAATGCTTGTTTAACGTGCACGATATGGTGATCATAAACGCAAGAGGCAGTGGCCTTCGCTGTGTGTGGGAGTATAGTCCATGCATGATGATGGAGTGTGAAATTATTATATGTGCCATCTTTGACCATTTTCCTGCTTTATTTACTAGATTACACCTGTTTTCTGCTAGGGGAGAAAAAGGAAAGGAAAGGAAAGGTCTTTTTATAGTCCACGATACCAGGTGGTCTATTTTTGGGTCTACAGATGGCTTGCAGTATATGGGACTCCTCATACTCCCAATATGAGGGAGGCACCTAACTCGTGCTCCACAATATGAGGTGTACATGCCTTACCCCTGCAAGATTTGAACTTGTGACCTCTCTCTCAAGAGTACAAGTTCTCCACCATTAGGCCAACTTAGGTGTACATCTTAATTTCACACTTCTAATTATCATATGTGGAAATTTCAAATCGCTCCCAATTTTTTACAGCAACTTACTTGGCAAGTCCCCTGCTTATGACTTTCGTTTCAAGGCCACATCATCAAATATGATGTCACATCAGCATGCTTTTTTTCAAGGTGTCCAAAAACACCCAAAAAACAAGTGAGACTAATACTTGTGCATTCAAATCATGGATTGTTGAGTGTTGATGTGGCATCACATGATTGGTTGCTTTTTAGATCAAAGGAATATATTTTGTTTAATTATGGGTAGTCAAGTCACAATTATTGGGCATTCTATAAACAACTACTATCACAACTATTAGGCATTATATAAACAACTACTATCACAACTATGGGCATCTTATGATAATGGAAATTGATTCTTTGAATTACTTGCCACTATAACAAGACAGAGTCATTCTAATGGAATCCAAATGTAATTGGAGCGACTATATGTTGCTTCTTCTATGGAAAACTTCTTGACTCTAAACACAATAATCATAAAAGAAACAAAATAATCTTGATTACATTTTGAAAACACAAATTTGCGCGAAGTAGACAAATTTTCTAATTCCCATTATCTTTCACTTTATTGAATTTTAGTTTAGATTGAAGGGTGTTGATTACTTGAATTTCCTCCACCTGTGACACGTTAGAAATGAGAATCATTTTAATGGAATCCATATTTTTATTAGATTCAAAATTATGGGGAGTGTCACTATGAACTTCAAGCCTGTCTTGACATTGATTGCCCATTTGTAGATATATTTACTACACACATTGATTTATTTTGTGGTTTTATGGGAAGGAATGGATAGATGGAAGGAGCATTCTACACATGTATGAAACATTACTTGTAAGATATTTTTCTTTGTTGTCTTAGGGTTCATTTATGATATATGGTGCTTGAGTCAATATTATTAATACTTTTTGTGGCAGAATATTATTTTGTTCAAAACATAAAGCTTTTTAAAATTAATTTGTTAAAATTATTATTTCTTAATTTTTTAACATAATTTGCAATGTTTAAAATATATTTAATTGTATGTTTAATTTATTCTTTTTATTTTAGTTTTACATATTTTAATTAATTTATAAAACATATAATTTATCACATATAAATCTTCATCAATTGACAAATCATAGAGTTCAATCACTTTTCTAGTTCATAAAGATCTAAAATTTCAAAAATACTTGAACAATAAAAAACTAGGTATTTTTGTAAATCATCATCCATTCCCTTTTCTTGGAAGGCTATGACATTATTTTTGGTAACCCAGTGGCTCCTCACTCTTAGTCCTATCTTGTTATGCTTTTCTAAAATTTAGATGTAATTTACTAATATTGGCCAATAAAACACACTATGAGGCCTCAAACTTGGCTCAATTGGTATTATTAGATCTCACCACATGGAAAAGTTACTCAAAAAGGGGTCTAATGGAATTATTTCCCTACATTTTTCTATATAGTTCTTCAAGACTCTTCTATGTCCCACCCATCAGAGGATCTCTAGAAACTTTTATCTCACCATGCAATGATCTTTTTGGAACCAACTAGCTTACCACCATGTCATATTGAAGATCATGTAATTAAAATTTTAATTGAGAGTGCACCTCCAAATATCTACCTATACCAACACACATTCTTGTAAAAATCTAAAATAAAAATTAACATAGGAGTTACTCATGTGCGAAGTGGTCATTCTTGTAAAAATATAAAATAAAAATTAACATAGCAACTTATGTGCCAAGTGGTTATTCCGCCTAGCACCATTCCTTACACCTCCTTCATTTTGTTGGTCATAAAAATGGTAGATAATTGCCTTTGAATTCAATTTCAAGAACTCAAAAATCACCATCAAGGATAAATTCCCCATTTCAATGCCTTAATGAGCTCTTAATTAAATTCCATAGTTCCTATTTTTTCTCTATTCTAGATTTAGAATCAAGATATCATCAAATCTACATCAAAGAAAATATTTCAAAAAATAATTTCCACTTGTAAAGCCCTGGTTGCCATTTTGTTTTGAATCAAGAGATAATCGGGTGATAAGTAGTAGGTAGTTTACATTTTACTTTTGTGAAAATATTCAAATTGGATGATACAAAATTATCATATGTAAATATTTTTCAATGTTTATATGTTTTTAGTTCTAACAAGTTTAAAAGTTGTGCCATTTTCTAATTCATTTGAGTCATCAACTGGTGGTCCCTTTATAAATCAAATAAAATCAATGCATAGGAAATTTTCCATGATATGTGTTGGCTTGGTGCATAATTTTAAGGTTTAATTTGGTTGTATTTGATAAAATGATTTGGTATCCTTCTTTTGTTGCAAAATTGTAGGAGAAGGTTTGATTTCTCAAAAATAACACTTTGATTGTACAAAATAATATTAGCCATAAGATCCCAAAACTTGTAGGTTTTCACATCAAATGAAGATACACTTCACTTCCTTATTACCCAACTTTGATATTTTCTTTCTAGTAGAAACCTAGAAAATATGGGGTTCTAATATTTTTGGAAGATAGAACTAGGGTTTAGGACCTTTCCGCCTATTTCCTTCAAGTTTCATTCAAGGAAAACCTATATATCTCAATCCAAGGATGGAATGAGGGAAAGAGATCTGCTAGAAGCATGTCCTAGGGGTGTGATTAAAGAGTAAAAGGGGGTTCACCACCAAGCAAGGGATTGGAACGACAAGAAATGCAATGATATGCAAAACTTAAGTTAAATATGACGTAGAAAATGAACTCCAATCAGAATAAAAAATTGGAGATAAACAAAGGTGCACCTTGAAACTGAAGAGGCTTGAATGAGGGTTCCAAATCCCATAAATACTAAATTTTAATGTACATTGGAACTCATACGCTAGTAGGGGTGTTTTAGTCTCAATTTAGGGTTTCGGGCTAGAACTAGAATCTGGAATTGCTAAACCAGGATCTACAAAATACCTAAAATTTGGTATACTAGGACTCATACGCCACAAGTGGTGATTTAGTCCTAGTATAAAGGTTTATCTAAAACTATGATATCCTCTAATGTTCTCCTGTAGCTACCCTCTTGTCAATTTTTTGAGTTTGAAACATTGAATTGCAACTTGTAGGTGACTTTTTGTGATCTTGCAATGTAGACGACAACTTTGACAACTTGAAAACTTTTCTCCAATCTTTCTCTTCAATGGATCTTCAACCTAAACTTGTAAATCACACATCAAAGAGAGGGGAAAATGTTGTTTTGTTAGTGGATAGGGGTTTTCCTTGGTCAAACCCTGTTTTGGTAATTAAGTCTTGAAATGAAATCAAGTAGAAGGAAATAATGATCAATGAACAAGTATGCAATGTTGCAACTCATCAAACCCTTGAACAAAATGTTGCAATATTGTATGTAATGGCTAGCATGAATGTAGATCTTGAATCTTGCTTGCATGTTATAGATCTTGATTTGAATGCTTGCTTAAATCATAAAATACCTACATCACAAATGTTAGCTCCAAAAAAAAATGATGCATGATGACTTTGAAATGATACTTGAATCTTCAGTAATGATCCAAAATGCTTTATAATAACTCTTGAATTCTCGTTAATGCTCTTGTAAACTCTCACTTGAATTTTCATAAGATTACTTAAATTTCTAGGAGAAAATATGAGAAATAACCTTGTATTTATACTTGTTTATACAAAATTTCCCAAAATTACTACAAAAGTTGACATTAGATCTAGGAGAATAAAATCCCACCAATAATTGAGTTCAAAATTAGGTCCAAGCTAAGAAAGACTCATATGAGCTAATTAGGGCATATGAGTCCCAATAGGCTAGGCTTGGGACATAAATTTCAAGAAACGTTAAGTTTTATGCTAAATTCAATTTTAGGCCTTGAAACATAGGTGGGACCCATATGCCCAAGGTGGTGTATGAGTTTTAGATCACTAAATCTAGGCCATACAAATAAAAATCATCAAATTATGATTGGTTATTAGATATGTGTTGGGATTATCCTCGAAAAGATGCATTAAATAAGGCTCATGGATGCAAAGTAGGACCGAATAAGGCATAAATAATCTCAATTTGAGCAGGGAGGGCCTAGACAAGTGTGAGAATGTACAGGGATACATTTTTCTGCACTACACTAGCAACATGAATAGATCTCTTGCAACCAAATACATGGAAATTCTAAAGTGAGGGATTTTTCCTATGAAAACTTATATAGGATTTTTATCCACAAGTATTGATGTAGGATATTGATTAATTAGTTATCATGTAATACTAATTTATTTTCTATGGATATTTTCTCCAAGCTAATCCTACTAAGCATAATCTTAGACCTCTCCATCAACATCTTATTCATATGATTTACAAAACCATTCTTCTAAAAATGAATGAATTTTTATTCTATCCTTAATATCATTCTCCTTATGGAATCTATCAAAATATATAGAACAAAAATTAATAACATTGAACTATTCCTCAACACCTTAATCTCTCCATTAGTTTAGTTTTTCAAGAATTTATTCAACTCCTTAAAATTACTAGAGACCTTGGTTTTACTTTAAAAATAATATATATCCATGTCCTTTTAAAATAATAATAAAATACACAATATAAGTATTTAAATAATGGAGGAACATTAACATGATCAAATATATATTATAATGAATCAAGTCCAACAACCCAAAATATTTAGGAACAAGAGCTTTGCTTTCTATATATTATAGACATCCAAATTTGACCACTGTCATATGGTCAAAGTCATCTCCTTAATCATCCATTTGCTCATTTAATTCATCCTCTTTGTTATTATTAATTAAATCACTCATGTAATTAATATTTCATGTCTTCCATAAGGTTTCCCAAAGTATTTAATCAATAAATATTTTCCCCCTCTTTTCTCTCTAAATTAAATAAATGTATCACTTTATTTAATTTAGTCATATTATCTTTTGAAATTTTAAATTTATTTTCAAATTCCTTATTTTCACTCTCATTGTCACATCCTCTAACTTTTGCAAGTTGGTTTCTAATCCCTCTTAACAATCTAACCCTCTTTCTTAGTCATAATTAATTTATGATTAAGATGTACCAAACCTTAATCATCATTAGGGTCTCATCCTCCATAATTTCTCACTTGCCTCTAATGTGTCATTAATTAGTCTAATCAAATACTTGCACAACCTTAATCACTTAATTAGGTCATCTATAATCCCCATATCATTTATGGAATATGTGTCCTTAGTCAACTTCATTAAAAAATTTCTCTTTTTGAACAAGACACTCCATTCCCCATGTGAATTTTTAATTCACATTTAATCCCCCAATGCATTTAAAGGAATTTTAAATTCCTTATCTCATCCCCATGAAAATATTTGAGGAATTTTTAATTCCTCACATGTCCTTTCACCCACATGGGGACAAGGACCTCCTTTATGATATCTTGTTCAATCCCAAGGTACTATGTACTCCCTCCATGTCATGTACTATCCTTCCACCTCATGTACACATCACATTTTTTAAGCCACTTCACATGCCACATGTCAAGATGTGAGGGCTTGTGAGTTCTCAACTCACCTTAGCCCTACATCTTGATCTTGGTGGCTCAATATTGACCATCCATTTCCCTAGAGAAATCCAAATTCTCTATAAATACCCCCTCTTTTCTCTCATTTTGGGAGAGATTATTCATAGTAGCCAAACTCTTGCAATTTTTTTCCTCAAACCATACTTAGCCATTTTTGCACTTGCATCCACTTCCACTCATCTCTACATCCTCATATCATCTCATATATTTTCATCTCTTTCCATCCAAGGAGAAAACACACCAAAAATCGAAGAGCCAACCAAATGATCGATTCGAGACAAGGTAAAAGGTTTCATTTTTTCATCTTTATTTTGTATTGAATCCAACTAGGCTGATCTTGAGGTGTAGAGTATGTTTTTGTGTTATTTTCTCTCTTTTGTTTGTTGTTCATATTATAACACTTAAATTTTCCCTATCACATTTCTAGCACACTTGGTGGGACCCACAATCAAGTCTCTTGCTTTCACATTTGCTATTTTTTGACTTTTTGCAGATACAAGTTACAGAGGGGCGAACCCAACCTACAGAGGGGCGTATTTGACCTTCCTGGGGCAGACCCAACCTACAGGGGCAAACATGACCTGACAGACAGTGGGATTTTCCCTCATAGACAACCATATTTTCCCTTGACAATATTTTCTAGAAGGTAAAATTTCACTTTTTAGCAATCTTTTTGGCTCTTTAAGGGTTTTTAACCCCCAATTTAGGAACATAGTTTAACTAGGAGGTGTCAATCAACCTTATTTTCCATGTTTATGGGTGAGCTATTTGACGTATCCAATCCCCTTGTGCCATTCGACTATCTTGGGTGACAAGAAATCGTAGCTTACCACGTCCTTTGAGTCCACCCCTTTTATTTTTTCTTAGCTGGACCTGCTTGGGGATTTCATCACCCCAAAGGATGATTCCAACCACACATACTGATGGGGTATATAAAGGGGGGAGAGCGAAAGTTGTACCTCAATCCAACCACATTGTAATTGGTGAAGCATCGGGATGATGTGAAAAGTTGGTCCGAGCCTTTAAGGTTCCCAACTAATGCTTGCAATGGGTTGGTGTTCACAGTTTGGGCCTCATGTAGCAGGTGTATATCAAGGACTCCCTAGTAACCATGTTAATCCTAGATTAGAATACTTTGTCGACCATACCCTTTCTACTAGACTTAGGCTTGTGTTGTCTGAATTATCTTCTTTGTGCAAAACTAGTGATTTTTTGATTTATTTCACTCAGCCATATCCTTTTGATTGATGATTGTTGTGTTTTGAGTCCTTTTCCTTAGTATTTTTGTCAAAAGTCAAGTAAAACCTATAGACAACTAGACCTAACCTCTGCATAGCTAGATTTTCCCTTTGTAAATTTTTTTGCTCCTTAGGAAGACCTAACACATCCAAGGGCGGACCTGACCCATCTAGGGGTGGACCTAACCTTTAAACTAGTCCTTTGGAGCCCGTTTTAACAAAATTTGACCAATTTTTGCTCCTTGGGTGGACCTAACCCATCCAGGGGCAGACCTGACCTGTTGACCCACCCCTTTCAAGCTTTTTTGAACCAATTCTGACCAATTTTTCCTCCTTGGGAAGACCTAACCCATCCAAGGGCAGACCTAACCTATTGACCCACCCCTTTCTGACCTATTTTGACCAAATCTGACCAATTTTCTCTCCTTGGGTGGACCTGACCCATCCAGGAGCGGACTTTACCTGTTGAACCACCCCTTTCAAGCCTGTTTTGACCAAATTTGACTAATTTTTGCTCCTTGGGATGACCTGAGCTTTGACCCACTTCTTCCAGGCCTATTTTGACCAAATTTGACCATCTTTCATTCCTTGGGGAGACCTTCCCTTCACAGGGGTGGACCTGACCCTTGACCAATCAAATTTTTTATCTGCTTCACCATTCGGGACCCTTGTTTCACTCCCTTAAGCACTCGTCTCCCCATTTCCAACATCCGTACACCTGTTTCAAGAATCCATTCACCATCCTAAACATTCATCCCCTCAGCTCATGCATCCATTCACCCATTCAAATTCCTCGCTTACCCATTGCGAACCCACATCCTGATTATCATTTCTACCTTTCGGACCATCGGTATCCCATTGAAACCTTGTTAGAGCTGTTATCCAAATTGACCTAGGTGTTCATCTCTAATCGTCATCCATCAAAACCAACTTTATATCATCATCCATCCTAAGTTAGTCTTCCTTGTCAGCCCAATCAATCCACTTCTATCTCAAGTTGGATTTGGTGTCATTATCATACACCCCCCCTTTAATCAATTAATCAACACCTAGTGTTACCAAGGATCACTTTTGAACTTGGTTTTAGATTTTGATCACTATCATTCATCCTAATCAATCATAAATCCAAATCAAATTGTTATATCATCCAATTCAGATTGACAAATTATCTACCAATCAACCCAATCCACTTCAGTCAAATCGAATCAATCCTATCAAGCCCCATCCTCATCAGCTAATCAACCATCAAGTCAAATCAATCCTTTCATAGCCAAGGTCATTCAAACATCTTAGTCTGTCATATTATCTTGCATGACCATTCAGACCCAATCACAAACAAGGAAAATGGCCGAACAACAATCCCAACAAAACATCCCTCAAGATCTGAACAATGCAGCTAATGCCTCTCAAGATCCCCATAATAGTGAAAACATCCCTAGGAATCCACAGAATGGTACATCATCACAATCCAATATTGATGGTCAAAACACATCGCCACCTGGGGATGAGAACATGGTCAACCAACCTAAACTTACATTTGAGGAACACTTTAGTAACCCTATTAATGTGCAAATAACAGATCATCTTCTCCAAAAGCATGGGGAAGAAATCTTGGCCCACTTAAGTGAAAAAGGTGTCAAAATTTCACCAAGAGTTTACTGATCTAAATATAGTGGTTCCACGCCCAAAATTCCCCAAGGTTCACAAAATGCACCAGGTAGTTCATACATCCCCAATGTTCCTCCAGTAGAAGGTAGGCATCAACCCAAGTTCGGAAATTCTGTTCTATATCCCATCAATAACCCCTTGCATCCTGCGATCTCAGTCATAGGGGCTCCTCAAATAGCTGATCCCAACAATCCTTTTTCCTTTGGCATGCCACAAAATGTTTTGCAAAAACAACCATTAATGCTAACGACACCACCCCTTTCACATCCACCCCCTATCAACACTGGGGGCAGTCGTTTTACTACATTGCCTCCTCCTTTTGGGGCCATAAACCTACCATTGCCTTCATATACATCTTCATAGCCTCCCCAATCTAACTTACCACCTCTGTTATTGTCATAGGGTACATCCCAACCGAATGTTCCATTTGGTACCCAGCAAACTCTTGTGCAAAACGCCCCTACGTTATCTCAACTGCCCCAACAACAACCACCACCATATAACCCTCCATTCTCTTCACAACAACCACCAAACCAATTGCAAAGAAATCCATCCCAAGCTCCCACTCAAACCATGTCTTTGTTCCTCGAATCCATCCTATGTCCGCGAGCCCAAACACAATACAACATCCCATCTCAGCCCACACAACATCTCACATCGCATCAGTAACCACCACAACATCATTATTATCATAACCAACAACAGTCCCAACAACAACCACCTTATGCAGCCTCTCAACAGTGGAAACAATACCTTCAATACCAACAGGCCAATCCACAACATCACATCCAAGCTCCTCACAAACCTACCTCACATTTTTATCAAATGAATCAGTACTATGGCTCACAACAACAACCCACGTATCAACAAAATGCCTCAGCATACCAACAAAGGATGTCATCACCCCACTATCAAAATCTATATCTGAACAACCTGACACTATCTCAGTAGGATCTTTTATCATCCTACCATCCATATCCATCCAACCCGCCACCAGTCAACTCAGATCTATTGGAAATCAAAGCCACTCTCCAAGATCTTCAAGCTAGGACTAGCAAAAAATCATTCAAGTTCAAAGACATATGCCCATATCCATTTGATCCCTCCATCTCATTAATCCCCTTCCCTAAGCATTTTGAAATACCAAAATTTGACAAATATAGGGGGAACAAAAATCCTAAGGCCCACTTGCCAGATTTCTACTCCCAATGCCAGGAGGTTATGCACAATGACAACTATCTCTTGTGCCTATTCCCACAAAGCCTAATGGGAAATTCCTTGGAGTGGTTCATGAGCCTTGAACGAGGGTCCATAAAACCTTTTATAGACCTGTTAGAGGAAAATGTCTCCTACTTCTTCAATTTGGAGGACGCTAACACCTTAGATCTCCTCAAAGATAAACAACGAGAGGGGGAAACCTTCGCTAGCTACCTTCAAAGGTGGCATGCACTAGCAAGTTGAATGAAAAGCCCTCTAGAGGAGGACATGGTCACCCTCTTCGTAGAGAACTCTCATCCTGACATGGCTCATAATTTTAGGTTACACTATGTCACCACTTTCATAGAGATAGTGGAAAAGTGACCCATCCTTGAATGCACCCTTGTTGCCAAAGGGCACATCAAGATACACAACTAGGACAAGGAAAGGAAATTCAGTGACAAGCCATGTTTTTGGAACAAGAACACAGTAAATGATAGTGTCACTGATACTAAACATATCCAAGTGGCTAACACATCCCAGAGACAACAACCATTCGTACCTAACACCATATATGTACCATAGGGGGCACCTCATCCTCCTCAACAGTCGAATACGAATAGCTAGGGGAACAATAAACACCAATATACTCAATTAGGAGAACCCCTGAGTGTTGTCTTCAATAAGTTATTATAGATCAACTATCCAATCACCTATCCTATCACAAAGCCACTTGATGAATCCAAACCCAAGCCTGCATGGTTTAGGGAAAATGAATATTGTGAGTTCTATAAAATAAAAGGAGACTCTTTAAATAAGTGTCAAGTTTTGAAAAACTATGTCCAATATCTTATTGATTGAGGAGATATCAAAGTTGACACCAGTCAAGCTTCGTTGTCCAATGCTCAATTGTAGATATATCAAAACAACTTTCCAAACCATAATCAAGGCACAAGCACCTCCAACAACAATCCCCAATACAACAACACAAATAATGTAAGCTATAAGAATGTACTCCTCACTTACGAGGGTATTATTCATTACATTTAGCAGGTAGAACCCTGTGTGTCTATGATACATGTCAAAGCCAAAGACCCTCAGTGTGTTGTTACTACATGATGAGCCCGCATCACTATCCCCGTAGCCTCCACACCCACCCAATCAACTCCTATAAGCTCTCAGTACAACATCCTTGATTACTTAGGAAAGACACCTGCTCATATCCCCATTTTGGATTTGCTTAAGTCTTCTCCTATATATCAAGAAAACCATGTACCTAATGACATTGATCCTACACGATTCCAAGCTTTGGTAAGACACCTGGCTTTATCTCATCAGCTACACTTCAGCCAGAATGACATGCCAAATATCGATGTCAATCATAATCACCCCTTGCATATCAAAGTCATGGTTGCCTACCATAAAATAAAAAGGGTCTTGGTAGATAATGACTATGCCCTCAATCTGTGTACTTTGAAATTCATAAAACAGGTGGGGTATAGTCAAGTAGATTTAAGCAATCAAATCATCACAATCAAGGCCTATGATAATGTAGAAAGGAATTCAGAGGGAATTATCAATCTTCTTATCCAAGTGGGACCTATGGTTCAGTACACTACCTGTCATGTCCTTGACCTGGACTTGCCATATAATCTCCTCCTTGGCCACCCATGGCTCCATGCTATGCAAGTCATCCCCTCTACGTACCATCAGTGTCTAAAATTCTTGGTCAATGGACAAGAATTCACCATCTATGCTGACCCCCAACCATTTGAATATTGTTGCACTTTAGAAGTGTCATTTCCCCATTTACATTATTGTCCTAGGGTCGAAATGGGGGCATCTCAGTCATCATCTGCTAATCCACCCTCCACCACGATAACCACTCCATCTTTCACCACTGATCCTATAGTCACAAAAGTCTAGATCTTTGAGAAAGGGTGTGGTGAATATGAAATGCATACTGATCTTAATGTAGCAACCATGCCACCGTCACCACGTGAGTATGGTCAACATTCACATGCTACTCCAAAGATAGACAAGACTATCACCTTCAGTGGTAGAAACATCCCTACCACCACTTTCAGGTCCCTTAGTATCAATATAGATGCACTAGAAGAGGATATAAGTCAATGGGTATACCGAGAAGAACCCCAACCAGATCCCCCTCTAAAAGAATATTTTCAAGAAGCATATCCTTGGTAAGATAAGTTTGTAGAAAAGTATAACTACCAAGGTAGGTGCCTAGGTAAAGAAGAACAAGGGCAGTTGCAACCTATTGATACATCAAAGCTGCCAAAGAACATAGGCATCAGATACAATAAAAAGCAGAAAGGCCCTGCAACATCATCTAACACCTCCAATAGTGTCCTCGTGGATGATAGCTCATTGGAAGACATACCAGAGGAGGAATCCATCATACGTGCATACGATGACATTGATCAAACTGATGTATCATCCATGTTCGAATGCCTATCCATCTGTACCGTTAGCCTATCCCTTCATCACCCTGAGCTTATTGATTGGGGCCTACATCACAACACACCTACCAATATGTCTGCGGATACATTTGTCAACCTAATGGGATTGGGGGAGGATGAACACTCTAGTCACAAAAACAAGAATAAGAAAAATAAAAGGCGGTCATCTAGTGAAAACCTCCCCGAGGCACTTCCTGGCCTTGAAAAAGTAAAAATAAAGGATGCATCCGATGGAAAAAACCTCAAAGAGGTGCTAGAGGATGGAGATGTTCATCTTCCCCTTGTGGGAACTCAGTTATCTACTCGATCATCCGTCCTAATCGAAGAGTCTCAAGAAGTTAATTTGGGTACTGTTGAAAATCTTAAGATCACCAATGTAGCTAAGTCACTCTTAGAGCAAGAGTATCCAGTCATCGTGCAGCTACTCCAAGAGGGAATCATTAACTTTTCTTGGTCATATTCAGACATGCCAGGCTTGAACCCTACCTTAGTGGCTCATCATCTAGATGTTCGCCCAGATTCTAAGCCTGTCAAACAGAAGCTCCGCAAGATGCATCCACAGGTAGCATTGTTAGTCAAGAAGGAATTGCAGAAGTTACTAGATGTAGATTTTATCAGACCAATTGACTAATCTAAGTGGATCTCCAATATAGTACCAGTTTCCAAACCAAATGGAGACACTCGGATCTACACAGACTTCAAGGATCTTAACAAGTCCTTCCCAAAAGATGACTTCCCTCTGCTTAACATTGACATGTTGGTCGACCTCAAAGCAGGACATGAGATGGTATCCCATGGATGGATTTTCTGGTTATAATCAAATTTGAATTGCCCCTAAGGACCAACACAAGATCGCCTTCACAACACCTTGGGGTATTTTCTGTTACAATGTTATTCCCTTTGGTCTCAAAAATGCGGGGTCAACATATCAGAGGGAAATGACGGTCATCTTCCATGACCTCATCCATATTATCATGGAGGATTATGTCGACAACTTGTTAGGGAAATCCAGAACCTGAGAAGAACATCCCTCCATCCTAAAAAGGATCTTTGAATGGCTAGAGCATTACAAGTTGTAACTAAATCCCAAAAAGTGTCTCTTTGGTGTCACATCAAGAATATTGTTGGGTTTCATAGTGTCTCAAAGGGGTATTGAAGTTGATCCTGCCAAGGTGAAATCCATTCTAGACATTCCACCCCCATGCAATCTGAAACAATTAAGAAGCCTCCAAGGGAAGATGCAATCCATCTATTGATTCATAGCCCAGCTCGTGGATAAATGTTAGCCATTCACTCATCTTCTGAACAAAGACTCCACCTTCCACTAGAACCAACAGTGTCAAATAGGTTTCGATAAAATCAAAGAACACTTAGCTCATCCTCCGATTTTGATGCCACCTATTCCAGGAAAACCCCTCCTGCTGTATATCTCTGCCACTTTAATCATGTTGGGGGCATTGTTGGCACAACATGATGAATCATCAAAAGAGAGGGTGATCTACTACATCAGTCAGAAATTGGTTGGCTATGAATTAAACTACTCTCCCATGGAAAAGGCATGGCTTGAACTAGTCTTCAACACATAAAAACTCTAACATTACATGCTCAGTCATCTAGTCAAATTAATTGCTAAAATTGATCCACTAAAGTATTTGTTATCTAGAACCACTCTGATGGGCCACATGGCCAAGGGGGTCATGCTCCTAAGGGAATTTGACATAGAGTATGTGGAGCAGAAAGTCATAAAGGGACAGGTCATAGCTGATCAGTTGGTTGAGGTACCATTAATAGATGCTTACCCTTTGGACACTAAATTCCTAGATGAAGAAGTTTACATATTTATAGAATCACCAGCTTGGACACTGTATTTTGATGGCTCATACACTCATAATGGATTAGGCGCAGGGATTTTATTAGTTACCCCTCAAGGTTCCAAAATCATTCAGGATAGCATTCTCGTGTACCAACAACATTGCAGAGTACGAAGTCCTCCTCACTGGCCTCCGCATTGCAAAACAGTGGCATATAACTCACTTGCAAGTCTTTGGTGATTCATTATTAGTCATCAAGCAAGTTAATGATGAATTTCTAACAAAGGATGATAAAATGTTACCCTATAAATACATGGTGGATGATTTCAAGAAATATTTCACCTTCCTACAATTTGACCAAATTCCTAGGGTACAAAATAAAGCAGTATATGCAATGGCCACTATCGGTTCCTTGATTGATATCCTAAAGATCGGATGGAATGTGAGTTCCTTGTCAAACAATTTTTAATCCCAACATATGATATACTTGAGACTGATATGGTGTGTGATATCATAGGTCCCACCTCCCCCTAGTGCTAGGACATATATACCTATCTCCATGATAATATCCTACCCCCAGACCTCACAGAGAACCAACAAAAATCCTTTATTCAACATTTGGCTCGTTACATTATAACCAATGATACACTTTATCATCGCGGGTATGATGGGATCCTCCTTAGGTGTCTGAGTGAGACCAAAGCCTGCATGGCACTAAAAAAGGTACATAGTGGTGTTTGTGGAGCTCACTCAAATGGTATGGCCCTGGCCAAAATGATTCTCTGAGCTGGATATTATTCGCCTACAATAGAGCATGCTGCTCGTGAATTTGTGAGGAAGTGCCTCCCATGCCAACAACATTCAAATTTGATTCATGCTCCAACACATGATCTTCAACCCCTCCTAGCACCATGGCCCTTCTCTCAATTGGGCTTCAACTTGATTGGTAAGATTTACCCACAACCATCTGATGACCATACATTCATAATCACTGCCACTAAATACTTCACTAAGTGGGTGGAACCAATGCCACTCTCACAAATCACCAGTATTCAGATCTCAAAGTTCATCCTTTACCATATTCTCTGCAGATATGGTATCCCATCCACCATCCTTTCTGATAATGGAAAACCCTTCAAAAACCAAGCCATGAAACACCTCTATGACACCTTTCATATCTAGCATCATTCGTCAACACCTTATTACCCCCAGGGTAATGGTCAGGAAGAAGCAACCAACAAGACCCTCATCCTCATCCTCAAAAAGGTTGTCAATAACACCGGTCGAGATTGGCACCTCCATATTCATCCCACCCTCTGGGCATATCGTACCTCCATTTACACCCCTACAGGGGCCACTCCCTATTCTTTAGTCTATGGCGCTGAAGCCATCTTTCCAATTGAAGTTGAGATCCCATCATTGAGAATTTCCTTAAAAAATATTATCAATGAGGAGGATGTTCGTGTTGCATGGCTTGGACAAATGGAGTTACTTGATGAAAGAAGAATCAAAGCTTACGATCACTTGCAAGCATACTAGAACTGCCTCAAGCGTCACTACAACAAGAAGGTTCACCTTCAACAATTTTAGGTGGGTGATTTTGTCCTTAAAGAGAATCAGCGTACTCAACAAGACTGAGACAAGAAAGGAAAATTTGAACCAAACTGGTTGGGGCCTTATATCATAGTTGCCAAATATGGATCTGGGGCATATAGGTTTCAGACTACTCTTGAAGGAGAGCCCCTTGACAAACCCATCAACATCATGCATCTGAAGATGTTCTATGCCTAAGTCCACTTGGTAACCCCACCTATCAGAAATATATTAAAAAATTAGAAAAATCCAAAAATCCAAAAAATAGTAAAGAGAAATATGTTTGTCTTATGGTGAAAACCACTTTTTGGTGGCTCCTTGGATAAGTATGGATGGTGAAAACCTGGTAATAGGTGTCATCCATAGAGGGCTTAATCATTATCTACTTGGAATCCTAGTTATTTATGCTTTCATCCGCACTATTGTCCTCACCCATCCCATCCTTTGTCGCTTGGTATATTTTGATTGAGCATTGGACAACCCATCTTGGCTTTCCCTCATCTTGAGATTTTTAGTATCCTGCCTTGAGCCTTTTTCATTTGTCTCATCGTCAGTCGGTTTGTGTCTTCATAAGGCGCCCCATTTTTTTGGTCTCCATCTAGACCTTATCCTGTCGCGTCCTTAATCGAACTACATTTCCCCTACACTATCATGTAGGCAAGGCTGATCATTTGATCTGCCCCTGGGGTATTTTGACCATCATGTGTTGGTCATCTGTCATCTGTCTTCATCATCCTCTTTTTGCTTTATCCATGGTCTTTTCATCAACTACAAGGGCTTTGTGCTTTCATGTAGGCAAGGCCTATCTCTGATCGGCCCCCAAGCCCTTAGGTCTGTAGGGTATGTCAGTCTGTGTCCTTGTCTGGCTCGTTATTCTCAAATAAAATCCCCTATTATCAGAAGATTTGGTTAGTGAAAAACATCTAGCATCAAACTGGGTCATTCTAGTTTAGTATCCATCATCGGTCTTAATAGGATGCATCCTTCCTAGCAGACATCATCAATCCCATCCATCCCCTTGATCCTATGGCAAATGACATTTTGAAATTGATTGTGATCTTTTGATGTTTTGGATTTTGTTTTTTAAGCTCACTATCAACACTTGTCATGGTCACCTTGATCCATCATGTCATGGTGTGCTTTGACTCATCTACAAATGGATTATCTTGGTCTTCTCTTTGTGATGCCTTCTTGGTTGTCCCACGTAGTACCCACCAAGATCCCTAAGGTCTTGTGTTACGCTGGGCATCCTTGTGTGTTTGTGGTTATCCCAATACCTGGCCCGACCAAGGTCATCGTGACCTTGGGGTGTCAGGGTAGCCTTTCTATTTGTTGTGTTTGTTTCATGCATTTGATACCAACTTTCCGTGGTCTTGGGTATGTGCAAGATCATCATGGAGAAAACAAGCCCTTAAGTGGCAAAAAATTCAAAAAAATCAGTGTTAGGAAATTTGACGTAAAAATTTGAATAAGTTATCTATATTATTTTTAAAATATGTAAGAATAGAATCTGTAGAAAATTTAATGTAGTTTCTAAAATACTAGGTTTATTTAAAAATAAATAAAATCTATTTGGTGAAAATTTTAAATTTCAATGTAATAGTACTTAAATTTCAGGGAAAAAATAAGAAGGTGTCTGTGTGACCACCCTAACCATAATAAAATGATAATATTTTATATATAAGTATAGGACTCATGTCCAGATGTGATACGTATTTTTTGTAATTTTTTTCCAAGTAAATAATTAATTATGAATTTTTTTATCACAATTTTAAAAAAAATAAAAGCTCGTATGTGTGACCACCTTAACTTGGTCAAAACTTCATGAAATTTATTTTTTCTCTTCTTAATCCTATAGTATGTGAAGCATAGAATGTGACGCATGTTTCAGATTCAAAAAATGTGATACTATTTGAATGTTATAGATGTTTTTCAATCAACCTATCGATCAAGACTTTAGTCATAATTCTAGTAGAAAATGAATAATAATTATTTATTAAATTCAAATTAAAGCATAATTTATATTGGTGGAAAGCTGAGAATCTTCTTTAAAAACCTTTTTTGTTTCATCAATTTTGGGTAAAAAAAGGGTTGTGAGCCACATACCCTACAAATACCCATAATATTGCCACTTTTTGGCCCATCATGATCCTGCTCATACCCTCTTACATATCAGGGTATTCGGTATCTTATGCTATAGAAAAAATAAATGCTCTAACGATGGCAACTCATATTAGGATTGCATTTCATCATATGT
The DNA here is from genome assembly GCA_007258455.2 of Sequoia sempervirens. Classification (NCBI taxonomy): domain Eukaryota; kingdom Viridiplantae; phylum Streptophyta; class Pinopsida; order Cupressales; family Cupressaceae; genus Sequoia; species Sequoia sempervirens. The sequence goes on along the minus strand of VDFB02000002.1, from coordinate 214,396,749 downwards.
TACATTGCATTCACCCTATGATTTTGGTTGTGCAAATACTTTATCCCGCTCTTTCACATTCTTCTCAGAATACTAAAAGTTTTTGATAGGTGACAAATTACACCCATTTTTTACAATCACTACATACCCATCTTCCATTATCATGTTAGTTCTTATTGATGCTTATGACCATGTGTTGTTTCCTTTCATTATTAATTCACTATAAATTACAAGAGCATTATCACATATTAGGTTCATTCTATTTACCACACATACATCGCCACTTGCATCACAACGTGTTAGAACCACACATACATCGCCACCTACATCACAAAGTGTTAGACTCATAATACATCACATCTTGCATATATAAAGTATTCATACAAAATCCATCATACACATATACACACATGTCAATAAATTAGCTAGAAATCCATACACACAAGTCATCATAGATATAACATATGCATACATCATATCACTATGTGAATATCTGCATTAATAAAATTATCCATATTCCACCAATACATAAACCCAATCATCCATTGCCATGTCATAAATATGTGCATAAATAAATATAGTCATACATCCACATAGGCATGAAGTATCATATACTCATACATCCACATAAGCATGTAGTATCATAAACATGTGCATAAATAAACCAAAGTATCCATCTACATAAGCAAGAAATATCATATGCATATGCATAGTGTCAATAAGGACTATCCCATATCATAATCAAAATAATACAATATACGTCATATATCCACTATACATCAAAATCTATCATATATCCATCACATAGCCCTCATACATCATCAAATAAGGTACAAATCCAGAGATGTAGAGAATCCATGATCTCTGTTGATAAGTACTACACACTCCACCCTGCATCTATCAAAAATTGAATAACCTGTCATCTCTCGAATGAGCTACCCACATCTGATCTCTGTGGTGAATCAGGTACTAATCTCCTGCTTGGTGAAACACCTGGTGAATCACTATAACCTCAGGTCCATGTCCCCAATTATTGGGATGGTGTTGGCATCTGTAGTGTTTTTTGAACATACTAGAATATCTGTTGTGTTGGGTCTAGAACTGCATGGTAATACGTGGCCATCCAAAATCTTGCCACACTCGCATTCTTCTCTCGCTCAGCAACCTGAAACTGAGTAGAATTCTACTCCTGATGATATCTATACTAATCTATCATGATCAATCTCCTCTCGTGCTCCTAGGCCTCATGGGATAGTCATAACTATGCCATCTATGCCTGAACCCAATCTCTCATCTCCTCAGTAGCCACTACCCTAGCCACTGCTGCATCCCTCTCCCCCTGTAACCCTTGTATATCTATCCCTATCACATCACTGACTTGCACTGACTACCACTAAGCCACTACTGTGTCTCCCTCTCCCTATAGCGTCTACATCCATACCTCTACAACATCTCTCTCTCTCTCTCTCTATGTGGCCTATGCCTGAGCCTTCACTGTATCCTTGTCCCTCTAAAGTGCCTGCAGTCTCAACTCGATAGAATCTGACTCTCATCACAAATCTAACACTTGTGACATCGCTGCATCCCTCTCCCTCCCAAGAGACTGAACCTCTGACTCTACCACCTACCACTCACTCTCGGCCACCTGAGCATGTGCCTGTAACACATCCCTATCTACCTCTAAGGCTTGCACCTATTCCTGTGCCACATCTCTCTCTGACCACAACATGCACATCTCTCTCCTTGTCTCCTCCTCTCTCTATCGCATCACCCCCATATCCCTAACTGTCTACTCTAAACAGTCCACTCTGTCTCTAAGCTTCGCCGGCTCCTGGTGCCAATCTACTCTCTCTCCATAATTGCTCTAGCTGTCTCTACAGACCCTCTGTATCTCCGGCAGTCCCTGTCCCAATCTCTAATGGCTCCTGCCCTGTTACCCCTCCAACAGCTTATCATATCGCTGCCTCTGCCACCAAACATTCTTTCTCCCATCTCGTTGCATCTCCCTCTTTATGCTCCCTGGCCACCTTCGCCTACAATCTCTCTATCTCCGCCTATAGGTCAATTGCCTCATCCCGTGCCTCATCTCTCTCTCTCATCAATCTCCTCTCCACATCTAACACCAGTGTGACTAGAACTGCGTAGTCTCTCTCACCCTAGGTGAATCATGCATGTAGCTCGCTCAACGCTACCTCTAGTATGATCCGCTCTGCCTCTGCTTGCCAAAATCGCTACTCACTAAGGCGTAGTCTCTCTAGAGTCTCTTTCAACACTACCATGAGATCCTCTCCTTGGGGGGTGTTGTCGATAATGGTCAGAGGTCATACACATTTGAATCAATGTCCATATCCCACAGCTCATACCCCTCACTCTCTGTCAATGCCTCCATTGCATCCAGATCTATCACCTAGGGGGTCCCTCTCTCCCTGTCATCCTCTCCTATGCTCTATTGGCCTTTCCCTCCTCCTGTCTCTATCATCTATGCCCTCCTGTGGCCATTTCTATATCCCATCTCTCCCGTGCTCTGCTGGTCTTAGCCTCCTCCCCTCTCTCCTGTTGTTGACCTCCTGGGATGCATGTTCCTCTTGGATCCTCTCTCCCTAGATCTCTGACCCCCTATCCTGCTATGTTGCAGCCTTGACCTCATCCTCTCCCTCATCTGCTCCATCCCCTCAGGATCTGTGCCATCGTATCCTCCTCCTAGCTACCCTCATTGGCTCCTTGACTACTCCAACAGCATCTTGTCTCCTCCTCTGGGCTGCCCTCGCTGGCTCCTCGGCTGTTCCAACAGTCTCTTATATCCTCCTCCTAGCTACCCTTGTTGGCTCCTCAGTTGCTCCCATGCCCTCCTATCCCTCCCCCTATAGTCCTCCTCTTGCTTGACCTCCTCTTTGTCACCCTCGGGGTATCAGTCCCACCGCCCTCAGTTGTCTCTCATCCTCTGACCTAAACCCTAGTGCTCCCTCAATCGACACCACTGGGGTAATCTGTGGCGGTGGATGTCGACTGAACCACTGCCGATATTGATCTATCACCCTTGCATCCCTTTGCCCCTCCCCCTATCCGGGTATGGCATAAACTGTAGTGTGTCCAGCTCCACCCACACTGCATCGAGGCCCAGTGTAGCCCCCCATGGTCACTCCCATGATAGTCATTAGAATCTCATCCACCCTATGGGAATATCCAGCCTCACTCTAAACTATCGTGTCACCTGAATAGGCTTGTGCAGCTCCACTATAAGCAGAATCCTCCCAATAGTATAATAGTGAGTAAAGAATTAACTATTGTGTGCCTTCTCATCAAACCTCCAGCCCCTGAAGTGTCATAGCATTTAAGGGCACCATACTATCATCTTCACCTGCACATCATCCAACTATCTCCTCCATATATCTACATCTCTCACATCTCGATACCGTAGTATCACTCCCACCTCTACTCCCCATCCCTAAGCCAAAGCCTCTCTGTTATCCTACTCTCCTAATCTATGCACAATCAGTCTGGTCACTCTAATTGACTCCCATGCCCAAACCTGTAGTAGTGTGACATGGGCCACACTCAGCGCCTTCTGGTAGCATACCCGATGCATGTCCCAATATAGTTGTGCCAGCATGCATGTTCCCCACGCAAACTGCCCCTCTCGACCCTCGATGATATGTTGAATCACCTCAAAAAACTTGAGATACAGAAATCAACCACTCCAGTCTGGCACCAAGATTCTGCTAATCAGTCCTACTAAGTACAAAGTCAAGACTAGTACCCTACAGGATAGACACCTGTCCACATCTAGCTACCCCTGCTAAACCGGTAGATCGTCACTACCAAAAACAACGTGCACAGACTCATCCAACGCATCGTTCGCCGTCCAACACTCGCTAACCATAAGCCCTGCTATAGGGAGCCTTAGAATCCTCCAAACATCCTTCAAGGTCACCGTCAGCTCCCAAGTTGGTAGATGGAACGTCAATGTCACTGAGTTCCAGCACTCTATCAGGGTTGTCAGCATGGCCCTATGGGCCTTAATCGTCAAATATAACAACATATGAAATAATCTGGCCTCTGCTAGTCTCTGGTGGTCCACACCTATCATCTATTCCATGCATCTCATCAACACCTTAGACCGTCTCTCTCGTGTTCGCAAACTCTCCATCTTCTACATCCATCACAACGACACCTTGCTAGTCTCTTATAGCATCGTCTTGCCCCCTTTTCCTGCCCTGGGATTTCCCTTAACCATCCCACCCTTGGGCCCTTAACTATCCCTTCCCCTTTCCTATAGCTTATTTTCGTCATCTTGGCTTCACCCCTACCCTTGGGTGGACCCTCCTTTAGCCTAGGTGGACTTGCCCAAGCTCACAGGCAAGCTCGCTTGAGCCTGGGTGGACCCGCTCGAGCAAGGGTGGACCCGCCCGGGCCCGACTAGGCAGACTTTCCTGGCTTGGGCAGACCCACCCAGGCTTGACTAACACCCCCAACCTAGCCTAACCTTATGCACCCCTCCCCAAAAATAAAAAATAAAAAATTCTAACCCTTTTTTCCTCCCGACCAACCCCATAAAACCCATATTTTTATTTTTGCAAAAAAATTAGAAAAATTGACTAAAATCACAAAGTGGGGTTTCAGACTCACCTAGCATGGGATGATACACTCATTGAAGAATCGCCATCTCTCATCCCCCCAATGTATGATGTCTAAATCGTACTCCGACATCGTGTCTCTTCCCTTTGGCTCTCTCTTCTTCTTCCTCTTATCCTCACTTGACAAATGTGCAAATGAGGAGAGGTAACTCCCCCAATTACCTTTAATAGCTTCCCCCCCCCCCTTTTTCACCTTTTAAAATGAAAGGAATTTTTTCCTTTTATTTAACCTTTTTTAGCCTCAACTAATTCCATCCCCCCTTATCTTTCTGGGGCTGCCATTTGCACATTGTAATCCCATTTTCCTCCATTCAAGCTCCAATCTTTTTGATTTTTTGTGCTCTTTCCAATGACATATACCACTTCATACTTTTGAGAAGTTTTTTGGGACCCCCTTTTTTGTCCCTGTCCCGTTCTCAAGGGGGCATACCCTACCATTCTCTCCCAATCTTCCATCATAAGCCTTCCCTTGCGAGACTGGGACATCCCCTTTAATTCTCCTATGTTCGCGTAGCTCATAATCTCTCCCATGCTAGGGCATCTCTTTTTCAGTCACTTCTTCCATAGAGTCATCTGTATTTTATTTTTCTTCAAAACCCTATTATCCTAATAGTATTTTGAAGAGGGGAAAAATGAAGACATCCAAATTTGACCACTGTCATATGGTCAAAGTCGTCTCCTTAATCATCCATTTTCTCATTTAATTCATCATCTTTGCCAGTATTAATTAAATCACTCATGTAATTAATATTTCATGTCTTCCATAATGTTTCCCAAAGTATTTGATTAATAAATACTTTTCCCCTCTTTCCTCTCTAAATTAAATAAATGTATCACTTTATTTAATTCAGTCATATTATCTTTTGGAATTTTAAATTTATTTTCAAATTCCTTATTTTTTCTCTCATTGTCACATCCTCCAACTTTTGCAAGTTGGTCTCTAATCCCTCTCAACAATCTAACCCTCTTTCTTAGTCATAATTAATTTATGATTAAGATGTGCACACCCTTAATCACCATTAGGGTCCCATTCTCTATAATTTCTCACTTGCCTCTAATGTGTCATTAATTAGTCTAATCAAATACTTGCACAACCTTAATCACTTAATTAGGTCATCTCTAATCCCCATATTATTTATGGAATGTGTCCTTAGTAAACTTCATTAAAAACTTTCTCTTTTTGAACAAGGCACTCCATTCCCATGTGAATTTAATTCATAATTAATCCCCCAATGCATTTAAGGGAATTTTAATTTCCTTCTCTTATCCCCATGAGAATATTTGTGGAATTTCTAATTCCTCATATGTCCTTTCACCCACATGGGGACAAGGACCTCCTTTATGAGATCTTTTCCAATTTCAAGGTACTATGTACTCCCTCCATGTCATGTACTATCCTTCCACCTCATGTACACATCATATTTTTTAAGCCACTTCACATGCCACATGTCAAGATGTGAGGGCTTGTGAGTTCTCAATTCACCTTATCCCTACATCTTGATCTTGGTGGCTCAATCTTGACCATCTATTTCCCTAGAGAATTCCAAATTATCTATAAATACCCCTTCTTTTCTCTCATTTTGGAAGAGATCATTCATAGTAGCCAAACTCTTGCAAAAAAATTTCTCAAACCATACTTAGCCATTTTTGCACTTGCATCCACTTCCACTCATCTCTACATCCTCATATCATCTCATATATTTTCATCTCTTTCCATCCAAGGAGTAAACACACAAAGTATCGAAGGTCCAACCAAAGGATTGATTCGAGACAAGGTAAAAGGTTTCATTTTGTCATATTTATTTTGTATTGAATCCAACTAGGCTAATCTTGAGGTGTAGAGTGTTTTTAGTGTTATTTGTTCTCTTTTGTTTGTTGTTCATATTCTAACACTTAAATTCACCCTATCACATATATAATATTCACAAAACTCAAATTCAAGAGAATAATATATATATATCAAAATTTCAACAAGGTTTTATTTTTCAAGGTTGATATAGCTTTCTCACTTATATGACCCATTTAGTGGTGGCATAGCATGTAACATTATTGGAAGGTAACTTGCTCTCTAAGGTGATATTGTGCTTAAGTACCTAGAATGCATGTCATTAGAAGTAGATATAACTCTTTCCTTTGTTGCTTCTTTTAATGACAAAGGTAAATATTTTGATAGATTTCTTCATTATAGGAACTAAATATTTCTTATATTGCATAGTACTTGCATCAAGATAAATTAAAGTTCTAACATATATCCTTAGAAAGCACCATAGCCCATTTAATCATCTCATACTTTGTATTACAAAATACTACCTACATATTTGCATCATTTAGTTTACTCAATGATAAAATGGTTACATTTTAAACTTGAGATGTATGTAACTCCATTGATCCCCTTTACCATTCCATTAGAGAACAAAATCAAAACTCAACCACAACCAACAATATTAAGATAATAGTTTTTCTCAAGGTACACCTTACAACCATCATACTTTTTAACATTGAAACCCACCCATAATAGGGATTCATGTAGAAGGAAGCTGTAGATGTAATCATCTAATGCAGGGGCATCGTACTCCATCAGTTTTAGCTTGACATTTTTGGTTTGTTTTATTTTATCTTTGGTTTTGTTTTTCTTGGTAACCCATGATAAGAGGCCATTTCTTGTGGCAACAAGATGCTAATTGGTTCATTCTTATTGATCTTACTGATTGGAAGATGGTAGTTACAACAAAAGGAAAAAAGAAAGAAGCCTGAACTGTTCTTGACAAGCAATGAAAAGGAAATGTTGGAGAGTTTTTGTTAGCCTGAAGAGACAACGATTCTTGAAAAAACAATTGAATCGCCCCAAAAGGAATCAATTTTTTTTTTCTTGTGTAAGGAGAAGGGACGAGTTGATAAGGATTTGAAATAGTTTTTCCAAGGGTAGCAATAACCAAGATATAGAGAGAAGCACAATAACAAAGGAGGAAGTCTACAATTAGAAGAGATTATAAACACAAAGAAGTCAATTCCTCAAGAATTGAATCAACCACATTAATCTAGGGACAAAATTTAGATAATCACTATTGGTTTTTTTGTATTATAAACTCTATTTCCTTACTTGGCACTATGGTTTGTATGTTGTTGCTTTAAACACACATAGGAATGCATCTATGTTTCTTTACTCATAAATGAAGCATGAGATTATTACCATTTGTTGTGCACTTGTAGTAGATCGAATAAGCTATTGATTTAGTAATATGAAGCTCTCATGTTGTTAATTGGTGGTTGATTTTTTATTGTTGCTAATCACCCATTGGAATAGTTTGTCTAAGTTGAATTAAGATATCATCATTTTGGTATCAGATCCATATATGACTGGGTAGGGTAGAGTTGGGAAGAATTCCACCAAAAAGAATACCAAGAGGTGGTGCACGAGGAGGTGCTTGAGGTAGTGGTCAAAGAGGCCATGAAGAAAGGATTTTGGAAATGTTAAAGAAAATTTCAGTAAGGTTGGATGCTATGGAATATGCATGATGAAATTAAATTATTGTTGATGATGTGAGTGAAGTTGTGGAAGAAGAAAAACTAGAAACTAAGGATGAAGATCAAGAAGAACCAGAAGAAGTGGAAGAAAGGTTGATAAAAGTGGTGATTAATGTGGGAGATAAACCAAAAATAAAGGTTCCCATGTATTTTAGAAGAATGAATGAGGAAGATCTCATTCAATAGATCAATGATTTAAATAAATACTTTCAGTACAAAGGACTTTTGAAAGAAAGAAAAGTGAAGCTTTCTTGTACAAGGCTTGAAGGCCACACAAAAATGTGGTGGGACTATATACAATCTAAGATATGAAAGGGAAAAAAGGAAAAGATAACCTCATGTGACAAGATGGTTTCCAAATTGAAGGTGAAGTTTCTTTCGATAGATTATCAAACCAATCTTTTCAGAAGGTTTTGGAATATAAGAAAAATGATATGTCGGTAAAAGAATACATGAAATATTGTTATAAGTTGGTAATTCGATCAGGCCATAGCAAATACAATATAGAAAAGATATCTTGATACTTGAATGGTTTGAAATATATTTTACATAATGAGTTGAATTAGTGTCACCAAGAACTTTGGAGGAAGCCTACTAGTTTTCCATTAAGGTAGAAGAGAAGCTAATGAGGAAGCATAATCAACTAGGACAAGGTAGAGGAAAAGGTTATGGAGAAAGAGGATAGCAACACCATCAAGATGCAGAGGAAAGTATTTCAAGAGGGAAATTAAAATTAGAAAAAGGAGGTTATCAAGATAGAGGAGAAAGATCATTTAGAAGTGATGCTTATCAAGGAAGAGGAAGAGGTTTTGTAGGAAAATGTTTTAAGTGCAATCAATATGCTGGTCGTAAGAGTTGGCAGTGTCAATAATCTCCCCAAGGAGGTTACACAAGGCTTGGAAGAAGAAATTAGATTATGAAAGAAGATTAGGAGAGTGTAAGATCATTTTCTCCAAGAAAAGAGGAGCCTAAGTCAGTGAAGTCTTTGTTGTTCAAAAGAGTTTTTTTGAAACCACCTAAGGGGAATCATCAACCTATACAAAGGAAAGCTCTATTGATGATGAAGTGCAAAGCTAAAGGTAAGTTCCATGTAAAATTATTATAGATAGTGGTAGTACTCATAATATTGTTGTTGAAATGGTGGATAAGCTAGGTCTTAAAATAACCCAACATCCTACACCATATAAAATTTTGTGGTTGCAAGGAGGTCATTAGTTGTTGGTAGATGAGAAAGCATTAGTTGAATTTCAAATAGGAAATTATACGGATAGTGTTGTGTGTGATATCATTCCTATAGATGTGTGTCATATGATACTTGGTAGACCTTGACAATTTGTCTGAAATGACATACATGACAAAAGAGGAAATACATACACTTTTGAGAAAGATGAAATCAAACATACATTGTTACCTTTGCAAGAACCAATAGAGGACAGCCATAGAAGAAGTAGTAAGGTGATGTTGGTAAGAAGAAAAGAGTTTATAAATGGAAGAGAGACAAAGAAAGTTGTAGTAGTGACCAAGGATTTGGACCTTCATTTTTTGTAGTGTCGCACAGGTGAAAATAGTGATGATTTGTAGGTAGAATAGCCAAAAATATGTGTTGACATAGATGAAAGTGAATTTGGGGTAGCTGTTATTATTCCGAAGGTTGCAGTGATATAGGAGAGTGTTGAAAGGTGCAAGACAACTGAGAGGGGGGGTGAATTAGTTGTCACCAAACTCAATGATAAATATTAAACTTATCAACTTCAAATCCACTTAATTCTATTATTAAGTATGAACATGAAATGAAAATAACAGAAAGAAATATCAGCACAAGAAACACAAAATTTACGTGGAAAACCCAATAAGAGAAAAAACATGGTGAGGATTAACTCACAATATAAAGTAATTCAAAAACTGATTACAAAGAGGCTCACTGCCAAAGGGATCACTGCCCAGAAGGACTCACTATCTTGATACAAAGCTCACAACCTATAGATAGGACTCACTATCCAACAAGGAGGCTCAATTCCTACATATACAAAAATTAATAGAAAACTCTACCACAATAGATTACACACATCTGCAGCCTTGATCAAAGAATTATAGGCACCGTCAGCTCATTGTTTTCAAGAGTCTAACACATTAAAGTACTGCTACCTCAATTCACTTTCACACACTCTTACTTCTCAAACTTGTGGAATTCTTGATTCTACAATCCATAACATCTCAACTTTTATTTATACCATCTTCAACCTTAGAAACTTTCTCCAAGGTTGACTACACACACTTCATTTTACAAATTAGAAATTAGTTCGAAAACTCAAAATTCCTGTGGTGGAAGAGAATGAGAGTGAACCAAACAACACTTAACCAAGACCCAAAAAAATGTCTTGGATCAATCACATGCTTCCTTAATTGATACTTATCCTTTGCATGGCATGTAGAAACCAAGTTGGTCAAACCTAATGAAAACACCAATGAAATTTGAAGTACATGCTTCCACAACAAGAAGATAACACGTAGAATACATAACACACTTCACCATACACTGGAAAACATCTTAGATGCCTTCAGATTCATTCGTAGAAAATGCAACAACCTTCATACACATAACACTTCTCATCAGTCCATCCAAACTGTATAGAAACACAGAGTAATACTAAAAATCATCTTCTGAAACACCAAACCATGAACACCTTTGATGTAACATAGATAACACCTTTACAAGCCTTCTCTCAAATCTGTAAGACCTGAAAAAAACTAGCAAAGGACTGCAGAGAAAAAATATTTTTCCCAGTCCATAAACTAACAACTCTGCCAGACCAGTTCACACACTGATGAACACAAATTTAACTATTCATCAAACCATGAACCACAATCTAGGATATATCACCAACTGATGTTCATAAACAATACTTTAGATCTGTACAAGCATAGGATCAACATAGAAGAAATGCAGAGCACATACTAGAGCACATTCTAAATACACACACAACTCTGACTTTACTATTTCTCAAAATCACATGGCAACTCATCATATCAGCACACCTAGAACACCATAAATATAGCTCCATGCACTCACAACATCTCAATTATATTATGATCTAACTTGAAATACAAGTTGCTATTAGAAATACCTTTATCAAATCCAAGCTTTAGTATGTATTTATCCAGTCTAGCATGCCAGGCTCTAGGCGCTTGCTTGGTTTGCTTAAATCTGCAAACCATGTCTTTTCTTGTCTGTTAGTTGAAATCCATCTAGTTGTTCAAAATATACCTCTTCTTCTAATTCAACATTTAGAAAGGATAACTTCACATCCATCTGGTAAACTTTATAGTTCTTATAGGAATCATAAGCAAGAAATAATCTAACAACTTTTATTCTGGCAATAGGGTCAAAAGTTTCTTAAAAATCTATGCCTTCCATTTGTGAATACCCTTTGCATACCAGTCTTGCTTTATTCTGGACTACTTCACCTTGTTCTTTCAACTTATTCTGAAAGATCCATTTTGTACCAATCACATTTTTGTCTTTAGTTTTGGGAACAAGAATTCATGTATCATTCTTTTCTATCTGTGTCAGCTCTTCCTTCATAGCTTCCATCCAGTGTTCATCATTACATGCTTCATTTATATTACTAGGCTTACTTTTGGAAATCAGACAATACTCTTCAACAATCCTTCTTCTTGTCTGCACACCTTTATTCTTATCTCCTATAATTTTATTTTCAGAATGATTTAACCTTACATACCTTGGGACTTTAGGATTCTCTCGCACTTCTAGTTCTTCTATTCTTTCTTCAACACTTCCACTTGTCTCTCCTTCCTAACTTGATTTTCTAGAATAGTTTGAGCTTGATTATGTGTCTAAGCATTGTTCCCTTTATCTTTACTATATTTCTCATCATCTAGGTGATATCCATAGTATCTAGATGATCCAACAGAGTCCTCATCAACTCTGACATTTGCAATGTCAACCATTTTTCTCAATCTTCTATTATAGCACTGGTAAGCCTTGATGTTAGTAGAGTAACCTAGAAAGATTCTTTCATCACTTCTTGCATAAAACTTCCCTATGTCTTCATCTCTCTTAATATAACACTTGCTTCCAAAAATCTTGAAATACTTAACATTAGGATTATAACCAAACCACAGTTCAAAAGGAGTCTTACTAGAATTACTGTTGGAATTTACTTGGTTTAAAGTATACATAGTAGTGCTTACAGCTTCTCTCCAATAGATGTGAGGCACATTTCCTTCAATAATCATTGTTCTAGCATCATCCAGTATCATTTTGTTCTTTCTCTCTACAACTCCATTCTATTCAGGGGTCTAGGGAGTAGATAACTATCTTTTGATTCCATGTTCTTTGCAGAAATAATCAAACTCCCAGGAAGTAAACTCTCCTCTATCTAATCTCAAGCATCTTATCTTCAAACCTATCTCATTCTCTACCATATCTTTGAAACTTCTAAACTTCTCTAATTCTTCACATTTTTCTCTTAGAAAAGCAACCCATATCATTCATGAGTAGTCATCAATAAGCAACATAAAGTACCTTTCACCATTCAAAATTTTGACTCTAGAGGGTCCACACAAATCAATATGTACCAGCTCCAATACTCCATTAGAATGATGTTGTTTACTCCAAAAAGAGACTCCAGTCTATTTTCCCATTTAGAATTCCTTGCATATTGTGTTAGTAGGCTTCACAAGCTTAGGTAGATCTCTTACTGCTTGAGTGGAACTCACCTTAATAATGTTATCAAAATTCACATGACACAACCTTTTATTCCATAACCAACTCTCATCTACTTGAGAAATTAAAAAAATTTCATTAGCAACACTCAAGTGAAAGATATTACCTCTAATCTTCGCGCCTGATGCAACCATGTTTCTGGAACTTCAAAGTATTATGCATCTTCCATCTTTGAACTGAAGTTCATAACCCTTGTCAACCATATGTCCAACACTCAATAGATTATGCTTCAAGCCTTCAACATAGAGAACATCATTAGTGTTATGTTTACCACCAAGACAAATAGATCCTCTACCATGAATCACACCATTATTATTATCTCCAAACCTTACAACCCCACCATCATATTTCTCTAGACTTAAACAAACTTTCTTTTCTCACTAGTCATATGATGTGAGCATTCATATCAATAACCCATTCATCCTTTTCTTCAATTTGAGTTGCAAGAGCTTTCTCAATAGTCTAATTATTAGAAAATTTAGTAGCAACCAGACTATTTTCCTTGATAGCAATGAAAACCCATTCATCATCATTTCCATTCTCCTTATCAAATTCTTCATCAATTACACCTTCTTTAGCATAATAGCGTTTCTTTTGAAATCTAGGTTTGTTAGAATTAGACCTAGGAACTCTTTCAGGACATCTAGAATAAAAATGACCTATTTTACCACAAGAAAAACATTTAACAGGAAACTTTCCTTTATACTTACCTTGTCCTCTTCCTTCCTTCTTCACAATCAATGCTTCTAGCTCTAGTATTTCTTTTCCTTCATCTTCAAGCTGTCACATTTCATCTTCATACTTAAATTTATTTCTAGAACTCTCTCCCAGATCATATCTTTGCTTGTTTCTTTTGGATACAGAGGCCTTGAATGTAGATTCAACTTCAGGAGAAAAATCACCAAATTCGCTTAACTCAAAGGCAACAAGTTTTCCAATCAGCATATCCCTTGTCACATTTGTCATTGTTTTGAGCTCTTCAATAGCATGAGCTTTCAATTTGTAAGAGGGAGGAAATGATCTAAGCACTTTAGCTACAATTTATTGTTCATCCATGGTACCACCGACACATCTAATACCCATGACAAGTTTATTTACTCTTTGCATAAAAGAAGTAATATTTTCATCTTCACCCATCTTCAAATTTTAATACTTTCCTTTTAAACTTTGTAGCTTAGCGACCTTCACAAGTGCATCTCCTTCATACAATGTTTCTAGCTTCTTCTAGATCTCATGAGCTATCTTTAGATCCGTCACATTTGTAATTCCCAAATCTTTCAAAGCTCTCACCAAAGCTTCAATAGCCCTAATATTAAATTCAACTTCCTTGATCTCATCAAGGGTGGAAGGACCATTCTGAGGAATGATGTATCTGTTATGTGTGATCTTCCAAAAGGGTTATCCAATACACTTCAAATGACACTCCATTCTCTTCTTCCATAGAGAGTAGTTGGTTCCATCGAATCTAGGACTATCCTTCTTGTATGATGCCATCTCGGATCACCTGAAACTTTTAAACTTCTTCATAGGAACTTGCTTTGATACCATTTTTTGGAAAACAACAAGGATATACAACTGAGAGGGGGGGTGAGTTAGTTGTCTCCAAATTTCAAACTTATTAAAATTTACTTAACCAAATCTCAAATCTGATGCAAGAAAATTAAAGCAAAAATAAACAACACATTAGAGACATAGAGAACACCAAGATTCTTTTATGTGGAAACCCTATTAAGGAAAAAACCACAGTGGATGTTAGTCCACAATATTATACCCTATTAAAAGCATAATGAAAAATAATCAGAATGAACATGCATTCAGGCACACTTCCTAGAGCTCATTGCTCAAATACAAAAAGGCCCACTACCTTACAACAATTCAGATTAGATCTACATGGTATGAACTCAAAAGTTAGCTTCTATAAAAGCCTAATTACAGTTCTAGTTATGCAAGGAAAACTCCTTCACACTTCACTCACTCTGCTCTGCATTTGAATGATAAAACACTATGCACACACTAGCACTTTCTCTTCCACTCTTTCTCACTCTCTTTCTCTCACATCACATTGCTCCAAATACCTCTCTTAAATATTCACTAAATGGATTTACAAAAGAAGAAAATATAAGACATATACATGATGTCGGCCGAAATTTACAAATAAATTTATAATACGAATCAAACACCATCAGCCATAACATAATTAAGACTTGAAATAATTTCCTTGAGCATGCCAAAAATTCAAATTTTAATCTTCAAGGATCCACAACATGTTACAACCACCATGTCAGCCAAGAACACAAAACCCCAAACATGCAACGGTAAAATCACTGACCACGAACACATCGATCAATGCGGATGTGCAACAAAGATAAAGCATAATATAGAAACATCCACAAGCATCACAAAGCATTAGAGAAACATCTGCAACATCTGAGCTTACAAAAATCACTTCAACTTCAATCAGGAGCACCAATTGAAGTCACAGAAAAACTGTCATAACACATTTGTTCACAACATGATCAAATCTTCATGTGAACCTCTAAATTTTTTGATGGATATAATAGATACACTCAAAATTAAACCCTTTAGACTACAACATTTGATAATCAATGTATTGAAAAATTCACCTTCATGACCTTCACTATTCCACTGGCAACCTGTAACTCTTTCTTTAACAATTTTCTCAATATCCTCAACATATCTAGCTTCCAATACAATCAATGCTAATAGTGTTGACATCAATGAAAACCACATATCAACAAAACAAGCACAACATCCAAAAATTTCAACATTGCAAAATCTATTTGAAATAGTCAAGAAATCTTTGAATGAAATTGTAGGTATGGATGAGTTGAAAAATTCCAAAATATTTGTGTGTGTAGGAGTTGATGGAGCTAAAATGATGCAAGTTCAAAGGAGCAGTGTTTGCACAAAGTTACAAACTACTTGTGCACCATACATGCTTGGCATTTACTACATAGCCCACTAAATGAATTTAGCATTCAAAATTGTAAGCAAGTTTCCTACAATATCAAAAGTTGAAAATCTGGTCTATGAGATCTACACATACTTCTATTGAAGTCCCAAATGTTTCACAAAAATTCAAAATTTTGCAAAGGGAATAACACTAGGAAACAAGATTCTTAAGGATGTTGATACTATATGTATCTCCCTGCATGGACTAGCCCAATGAGTTCTTTCAGAATATCAATCCTTGATTGGACTAATGTATGAGCATCACAGTACAATAGACAAAGCTCTTGACCTCTTACATAAGTTAAGCGATATAGAGACACTCTAGACTTTAGTTAGTCTTTTCCCCATACTAGATGTAATGAACAATCTTGTGAAGAAATCCCAAGATAAAACTATGTATATTAATGAATATTCCAAACTACGTAAACATACATGCTTGGCCCTTGATCATCTGTGTCTAGATCTAACACAAGAAGGACCAAATTATCTCATGTGGCCAAAAACAACTGATTTGAATAATCCTAATAATTATTTATAGTTTAATACAAGTGGGAACTTATGTATTTATGTACATGGATATGAGATACCAATGTACCATTGTAAGACAGCTAGACGCTCTAGCAAAGAAGTAGCTATTAACAAGGAAGATTTTAACGACATTGTTAAATTTGTTAGTGATAATTTGAAGGAAATTGAAAATTCTCTTTCCTCATAAATTTATGAAAGATTCCCTCAACATGAAATACTTCAAGCCATGGGTATTGTGTATCCTCAATTTTGGTTAAACCGAGATAACCCAAAATATTTTCATGATAAAGTAAAAATCTTGATTGAACAATTTTCAAAAAGTGTAACTTACACTGAGCAAACAATAGAAGGAATTTTAAATGAAGCTAAGCTTAGACAACAATGTAAGAATTTTTCAATATCTATGAGGGACAGGTATGATTCCATGGGAATGGAGAAGGCCTTTGAACCGAGATCAATTACAAAGGTTTGGACAAAATTAGGTTAGAGTAAAATATTACGTGGTATGATATCAGAATATCTCAAACTTGTTGAATTATGTCAAACAATGATATTGGGATCAGTGGAGGATGAGAGATTTTTTAGTTCATTGGTGTTTTTGAAATCAAAGTTAAGAAACAAACTAGACAAGAATTTGGAAAATTGCTTGAGGATGAAAGGAATTGCATATAATATCCAAAAAAATCCTTTTGAAAGGGCACTCACAATCTAGAGGTCCACATGTGAAAGAAGAGGGATCGAGGGTTGCACAACACTCCAATTCCAAATGGTGGTACTAGTGGCACTAGCAATGGGACAAATGACAATGACACAATGAATGTTGAAATTGAGATGCAAGCCGAAGAAAATGAAGAGCAGACTCAAAATCAAGATGACTCTTTTACTTTATCTCAAGATGAATGCCAGTTTCAAGACCCTCACTCCATATGGGAAATGAAAGTGAATTAGCAACTTTTAGGTATTTATACTAAACTTCATGAATCAGTTTCCATTGTTCTAAACTGTAGTTGATGATATTTTATATTTTATTAAATGAAATTGTGAATCATTACACTTCATGAATCATATTCCAAACTTTAGTTGATGATATCTTATATTGCTGTGTGAACCCCAATCCTAATACCTACAAAAGGGTATGTGCAGGATCATGATGGGCCAAAAAGTGGCAATATTATGGGAATTTGTAAGGTATGTGGCTGATGACTTTTTTTTACCCAAAATTGATGAAATGAAAAGGGTTTTTAGAGGAGATTCCCAACTTTCCACCAATATAAATTATGCTTAAATTTGAATTTAATAAATAATTATTATTCATTTTCTATTAGAATTACGACTAAAATCTGATCGATAGTCTGATTGAAAAACATTTATAACTTTCAAGCGGTATCACATTTTTTGAATCCAAAACATGCGTCACATTCTATGCTTCACATACTATAGGGTTAAAAAAATAAAAAATAAATTTCATGAAGTTTTGACCAACTTAAGGTGGTCAGACATACAAGTTTTTATATTTTTAAAAAGTTGTAATAAAAAAATCATAATTAATTATTTACTTGGAAAAAAAATACAAAAAAATATGCATCACATCCAAACATGATTCCTCTACTTATATATAAAATACTATAAAAAATATTATCATTTTATTATGGTTAGGGTGGTCAGACAGACACCTACTTATTTTTTCCCTGAAATTTAAGTACTACTGCATTGAAATTTCAAATTTTCACCAAATAGATTTTATTTATTTTTAAATAAACCTAGTAGTTTAGAAACTACATTCAATTTTCTATAGATTCTATTCTTACATATTTTTTAAATAATATATATAACTCATTCAATTTTTTACATCAAGTTTCCTCACACTGATTTTTCTGAATTTTTTGCCACTTAAGGGCCTATTTTTTCCATGATGATCCTGCACATACCCAAAACACAATGAATAAACACATTAAGTTATATATTGCAAGAATTAACAAGGATTCCCCATGAAATCCATTTACCAACTTCAAATTAGGAAAGAAAATAGTGAAGAACACAATAAAACAATAAAAATATAGATTCAATCCTAATTAGAATAACAAACAGATTATCCCATGGTGGAATTGATGCCAATTTGATGTGAAAATTGGCCCTTTCCCAATTCCTAAGATGGAAGCTTGATATGTTGATGATGATTGATCCACTTTTTTGATGAAGAATGAGAGCTCCAAGCCAAAAATCTGCAAAAACCTAACTAAGAACTCAATGGTGATGGATGGAAATGGCTAAATATTTTAGCATAATAACTTTGCATAATTTGTGGATGATGAGATGAGGATATGAGAACTTTATTTATAGAATGTCAAGATGGATGAATGTCCAAATTTGAGCAATGTGGGACTAACATTCATCCCATGGCAAGATGCCACTTGTCAATCTATGAATGGATGGAGGATGTGCAAGATTTGGGGATTGTGCCAATAAATGCATATTTTTGAATTTCAAATTTGTTGAAATGACATGCAAGAGGGAAGGAAAATGCAATAAATTCCACTTGGATGAAGAAAAAGGACATGAAAGATGAGGTTATTGCCTTGTTGGATGTACATGTTGACTTGAAATTTTTGAATTCAAATTTGAGGGAATATTCAAAAAGATGCCTTGTGAGGAAAATAAGGATTTAATAAATGAATTAAATCTATTTTCATGTGCAACTTGCAAAATCTAGAGGATGGGACATGATAAGAATTAAATTAATCAAGGGTTAATTAATTTAATAGGAGATTAAATGATGTGACCTATTTGACTCAAATTTATGGATTTATTGAAATCAAATAATAGAGGAATATGATAAGAGAATAATTAAATAAGGATTTTGATTTATTTAATTAAAATACATGGTGTTAGATTAAATCAAATAAGGTTTTAATTTATTTATGGATAGACTTTAGATATTTAATCAAATAAAATTAATTATTTAATTAAATTGAGATAATTAGATTAGATGGATTGATTTAATTAACAAAAGAGAGAGAATTAATTAAATAACAGGTTTATTTAATTAAGGGAGGAATATTGATGAATTTAATCAGATAAGGAGATTTGATTAAATGGTTAGACTGAGGGATGATTGAAGAAGAAACAATGTTAGTAGTTGGGATTAGATGCACAATGTCAATCGATATATTTTACATGTCTACATTTTTCCTCTCTTTGAAGAAATGCAAATGTTGTGTTGGTTCAAAGAATAACCGATATCGATCGAAGAATTTTTTTTTGCTATTTACAAACTCACCCCACTTTTGCCTGATGAGAGAAAACATGCCATTATATTGCCCCCTCGAGACATTGGACGAAAAGATTAATTTTTTTGGGTGATCTCAAAAAAAAGAGGAAAAAAGCACCTGACAGGTCCAAAAAGGCTCCAGGAGGCTAAAAATGTGTCTAAATGCAATAAAACGATGTAAAAAAGGCCTCAACTAGACACAAACAAGTTTGGGGGTTCAAAACCCTAGCAGGATAGCCAATCAGGGTGAAAGAAACCCTAATTTTTAGGCCTAAAAGGGGCCCGAGGGGTCACTTTCAAGTAGCAACCTTGAGATTTGAGGTCTGACCTCTTTACGATATGGTACAACGACAGCTTACCCTACATATTTTTGATCGAGTTCAGATGTACCAGTGGCCAACTAGCATTGGGGCACCAGTAAGTGACCCTTATCTAAGCTTTGTTTTTTATTTATTGCTTCATTTAATGCTTTTAAAGGTCAATTAGTCTATATCGGTGCTATATAGCACCGCTCAGAACTCAAACTACTCTTCTCGGTGTTAAATAACACCTTGGTGGTGTAGTTAAGAGTTTGAAAACTCTGACGCTGAGCTCGGGGCTAGCGGGGATTTGAAAAGTGCGACGTGGCGGTCCCAATTTTGCCAAAAGTGCACCGCTGGATGAGAAAGTGCACCATGATGGTGTGATTTTTCCCTTTTAAGCCCTAGCATCAAAGTTTGATTAGAAAAAAAATTGTGATGCCTTCACAAGTTGCACCACTGGAGAAGTTCTTTGAACGTGTGATGAAGAATTTTTTCAAAATTTTAACATGGTGACCTTCCTTGATCCAGGAAGTGGTGAGGGAGCTCTACTCTCGAGAGCACAAGTCACGGGACCTAGTGGGCTATCTGCGGGACTTGAGCGAAAGGGACCAAGATTGACTCCGGATTGCGGGGTTATGGTACATTACTTATGTGGCACCCATTCACACTCACTTAGGGATACTGTCAGCACTGGCCAAGATATGGCACAACAAGATGTCATTGTTTCATCTTCCCACTGGTAAGGCCACCGTCACCCTAGAGGATGTTTGGCATATTTTGCGATTGTTGATTCACGATCATCGAGAAATCTTTGACATGGATGAAGGGCACAAGGCCTGCTATAGAGTCCTCACCATAGACAAGATTTTCTTTTGCAAGGGGTAGATAGAGCTCAAGCAGCATAGGATCATGGCACCTCCCTACTGCTGGGTGATTGCATCTATCATTTTAGGGCTCATTTCCCTTGATAGATGAGGGAAATACTTTAGTCCCTGTTGGGGATATTGTTGGGAGTAGATGGTTTGAGACAGGCCATTTTGTTTTGCTTAGGGGCCAATTCTTCTAGCATTCTTAAATAGAGAATTACACGAGTATGTGTATATGGATGACAGAGTGCTTAGAGTAGGCATTACACTTCTTCATGTTTGGGTGTGGGAGCACATTGTTGTGCTACGTCCATGTGTTGTTTCTGTTCTAATGTTTCCAAATGATCCCCTCGTGTGGCGATACAAAGGCGGTGTGTCCTTTACACACACCAGAAAGTATGGGATCCCCTATTGGAGGAGGTTTCTTAATGAGATGCAGGTTTTTAGTTGGGGACCGTACCTTGGTTAGCCCGAATGAGTTGATGATGCTGATCAGTTGTTCTATTGCCTCTAGGACTGATTCATGCAGGGGTGGGAGCATACGATGATTGAGAGGTACCTACTTGGGTGTGTGCAGCGTTAGTTCAGTGAGCCGCAGGATCACCCAGATGATGATTATGTAGCCATCTTCACCCGCTCCCTGACACAGGTTTCATGGGGGTAGTATATTCCTGCTTCAGAGGCATTCGACAACTTCAGGCAGTTGGTGGTTCGACCATGGGCCTATGATCAAGAAATCACAGATCCAGGCATGACACAGCCCTATAGGGATTAGTTATGGCCTCCACTTCGATTGATGATTCCAAGTGCAGTCCCCAATTAGCGGAGAGTCAGAGGCAGAGGGGGAGGATGAGGCTAGAGGGGGGATGCTTGACAAGAGTAGCCAATTGTGCCCCCAGTTCAGCTAGGTTAGGGAGATGTACCCATGCCAGATTAGTAGCTAGTGCCACCAGGTGTACCACCATGGGGCGAGGATTAGCCTCAGGTGCAGCCATAGGTATAGCCAGGAGTACAGCTAGGAGGATAGGTGGATCCTTGGGATGTGCTGATTGCATAGTTACAGGCTTAGGTCTAGGCCCTGACAGCTAAGAGAGATTAGGAGAGGGTTGAGAGAGATCAACTTAGGGTCGAAAGGGATTAGGCTGTTCAGCAGAGATAGGCTACAGAGCTACATGCAGCTAAAGAGCTAGGCAGGAGACAATAGCTAGAGAGCATGGTAGCCTCCTCCTCCCAAGGTACAGTGTCAGTTCGATCATACATGGATGTCGTCCGAGAGGCTGAGTACTATTGGAGGTATTATCATGAGGTCGTACCCAAAGCAGAGCAGGTCCTAGAGTACTCAGAGTGGGCCAGGCACAGACTAGTAGAGGGCCATAGAGACATGGGTGAGGGCAGCATACACAGGGATAGAGTGTGATCGAGATGCTATGATGCTTTTTGTGCCTTATGGGCTCCTTTTTGATAGCTCGATGGGCCTTTTGTATGGATTGACATATATGTACAATGATCCGATTTATTTCTTATATTATGACAATTATTTGATGATATATATATATATATGAGTCGATGATGATTTTGATTTGATGTGATGCGTACCATTCATTTATGCATGAATGATTTTGCTTCTATATGTTGTGCAATGATGTTATACGATGCTTATATGATGAAATTTTTATGACTAACAGATCTATATTATGTCGCTTTAATATGATATGCAGATGTATTTATGTGATGTGCAATGATGTTGTCTATATGATGATCTATTTATGTTGATGCAAATGATGATGTGATATGTGATATGGATTGTAATGTTGAAAATGAAAATGATCTATGTTGTACATGCGAAATGATATGTGACTTATGTTTATAAATGAAATGATTATGGATGCATATACGCTTTGTATGTAATGAATTTTCATACATTTATGGTTATGTGGAATGATCAATGAATCATTTATAATGTTTTTTATTAGATGAAATGGATGATGTAATGTGAATGCGATAGGCGTGGTATGATGCGAATGAGATGATTTTATGTAATACAAATCAAATGGTTTTTTAAGATACTTAGAATAACAAATGTTATTATTCTAGACATGATGATGATGTTATATATGATATATTTAATATTATGTAATGATATGTTAATGATATGATGATGTTTTATGTGAAATGAATGTAATGTGTGAGATGACTTTATGATGCCTTGTAAGTATGTATGCAAATGAATTATTTATAATGCTTATATACCTATTGTGTATGATTATTCATTATGTGATAATGGTGAAATGATTATGAAACTCTTATGCAAATGAATGTTATGCGATGATTTATGTAATGCAATACAAGGAATGGATGCAAATGTAATAAAATGGATGTGCTTATCTATATTAAAAATTCTTATAATGATATGTTTATATGATGATGGAAATTCAATGCATATTTTTCCTATATGATATGTTTATGTAGTATACTAGTGATTTGTGGATGTAGGATCAATGACGATGATGATGATGATGGCGATGATCAACTATCATAGTACCTTGTTAGTGCGATGAGAAAGAAGAGAAGAAGACATTTAAAAAGACACAAGATGATGCAAATGAAAATGATGATGATGATGATTTCTTGCCAAAGGAATTGGGATTTTCAAAGGGTCAAATTCCTTATGTTTGATAACACATGTGATATGATGTATCAAGGCATAGAAAAGTAGGATGGCGTTGTACCCAGTGTGATGGACTTTGACTTGTTAAACAGATAAGAGTATCCTTGTTCACACCTGACATATAGAAACCTTGCTAGGATGCACTTTGGATGTTTCAAACACCTCGGGCCAAAACATGGAACTGTAAACTGATCCATGCAATAGTCAACAAGTTGTTCAAAGCACCTTCCATACACACCTAACAAAGCAAGTATTCGCCAAGGTTATACTACAAGAGCGTCCAACAAGTATAGCAAACAAAAAGATAATGATTGTTGCCCCATTCCTATTTATCTAAATCCTCTATTGGGATATCATTGAGACGTCCTTGGAATGAGTGCAAATATGATAAGCTAAAAGATAAAGACAAAGTAAACAATCAAGTTGATGCTCTTCAATACTACTAACCAAAGGAATATGTGTTTTGAAGGATAAGAGCAAAAACTATTGCCAAAAGATAATGCCAATTGTAGGAAGGATACATCCTAGGACATGTTAGTGGATGGCAACATGTCATTTCGTTTATCCAAAGTGCTCTAAATGATTATTGATATGGGACCAATTCAGATGATGAGTTGTTGATACAAAGAGATGACCAACTTGTTTACTTACTGACTTAGACCTAAGACTTGACGTTTTGGTTTTTCACTCTTGCCCTGCTAAACTTGTTTCCTATTGCCTTACCAAAGATTGAGGATGACGATCATTTATTATGAGTGATGTTATTGCAGGTGCAAGCGAGATGAGATGGGTGGATTTTTTGAAATATTTGGATGTTTTTGATGTTTTGTAATGTTTTGAGGTTGTTTTTTGGTATTTTTGAGAATTTTACAAATGTTTTATTTTTGAATTTTCCAATGTTTTGGAGTTTTCCGCTATTTTGACCAAGAGATTAACCTAAAGACCTATCCTAGGGGCCTTGGGGGCTGATCAAAAGATTATCGTTACCTACGTTATACACGCAGAGATGACGTAGTTAGAATGACAAGTTGACCAATTTACAGATGGCGATATACATGATGAAATGTTAGTTTATTATGATGGACTCCTATAGGACTGACCTAAATATCTTGGGGGATGATCAAAGATCAACCTTGCCTATGTTCAAGCTCAGAGACAATGTAGTTTGAGAAGATGACCCTATTTTTGGCTTTTGATGATTTTTGAATGTTTTTTGATTTTGTGATGTTTTGATGTTTTTGGATTTTCTGATTTGAGGATTTTAAAGATATACATGAATCCGATCTGATGAGAACATGCCCCCAGTGTGGTGCAATAGACTACTCTGATAAAGGCAGGACAAGCTGACCTTGAGGATGGGCTGAGTAGTAGTAGGAGGGATCTTGATACGAACACAAGACCAAGCTATGGTGTGGATGCAAGTGGATGAATGATAGATGGAGATATGGAATGTGATGGATGATGGAAGTGTGATGGATGTAGAACAAGCCATAAAGATCTTGGTGGATGGAAAGTGTTTATTTACACAAGGCACCTATTTTCTAGGTTTTCACCAAGGTACTTGTCCAAAGTTCCACTGAAGTGGTTTTCAGTAGAGAACGATTTTTTATCTTTACTATTTTTGATCCTTTTTCTACTTTTTTTTGGATTTTTTTGGATTTTTTTCTTTTTTTGTTGTTACCAAAATGCTTGTTTTCCAAGTTTTCGTCGAAGTAACCATTTTTTAGGACATTTTCTATTTTTTTGGATTTCTTTTGGTTTGATACCTTTAAAGATTTAGGCATAATTTTTTTTGAGATGGGAGCTATTCATGGGATCCTGCAGAGGTTCCCCTTTGGGTGTTGATAACTGATATGCCCCTGACTTGTAACTTGTTGTGATGACGAAAGGTCCCAACCAATTGGGTTTAAATTTTCCTTTGTTGCTTGGGTTTGGACATTCTTTCGATTCTCCTTTAATACCAGTTCTCTGACTTGGAAGGTCCTGCTTCTAATTTTCTTATTGTAGCTCATTTTGAGTCTATTCTGATAGACTTGCAAATGATTCAAAGCATTTATACTTCACTCATATAGTAGCTCTAGTTCATTTAATCTTGACACTCAGTACTCTTCATCAGTGATGAGGTTTTGCAGTGATATCCTGAGTGATGGGATCTCGATGTCAATGGGGAGTACTACTTCTAATCCGTAGACCAAGGAGAAGGGGGCGGCATCAGTGGGTGTGCGGATGCTATTTTGATAGGTGTAGAGGGTGGTATTAAGCTGCAGATGTCAATCATGACCTGCATCATTGACTATTTTCTTGAGGTTTTTTAGAATGGTTTTGTTTGTATCTTTTTCTTGGCCATTGCCTTGGGGATAGTATGGGGTAGAGAAGCAATTTTGGATTTTGAATTTTTTGCATAAGTCACGAACCTCCTGATTCTTAAATGGTGTCCCATTATCTAAGATAATGGCCTGTGGAGCACCATAATGGAAAATGAGATAGTTCAGGATGATCTTTGAAATCTACTTCCCAGTTATGTACGTCATGGGTATGGCCTCCACCCACTTAGTAAAGTACTCTGTGGCAGTTATGATGAATTTGTGGTCATTAGATAAATTGGGTGTGATTTTTCCAATAAGATCAAGTCCCCATCGTGAAAAGGGCCATGGTGTGACGATAGGATGAAGCTTTTGAGCTAGAGCATGGATGAGGTCCCCATGCTACTGACATTGTAGGCACTTTCTGGCATGATCATGTGCTTCTCTTTCCATTATGGGCCAATAATACCCCATCCTCAGTAGTTTCTTGGCTATGGTCATTCCACTCGAGTGTGAACCATAGATACTGTTATGTACTTCAGTTAGAGCGGTTAATGCCTCCTCGGCATTTAAGTAGTGTAGTAGGGTTCCTGCTATACTTCTATGATATAGTGTATCTCCTAGGATGACAAATCTGGATGCTTTTTTAACAAAGATTCATTTTAGGTTTGAGGGTAGGTCGACAGGTATGACTCCTATTTGAAGGTATGTGTAAATGTCATGATACCAAGGATCGTCAGGACCAACGATTTTGCACACATATTATGATTCTGGTACCTCGAATGCAGGTGCAAGAAGCTACTCAATCAAGAATTCATATCTTGGTACATTATGGGGGATGTCCAGTAAGGATCCAATTGTTGCCATGGCGACTACTGCTCTGTTGTTGGTTCTAAGAATCTATTCAAATGTTATTTCGATGAAGGATTCTTTGAGAGTCTCTACCAATTTCTTGTATGGAGTGAGCTTTTCATCCTTGGTTTGGTATTCATCATTCACTTGATTTATTATCAATTAGGAGTCTCTGTATACTTTCAGAGCTATAATGTTTCACTGCACTACTATTCTGAGACCTATGGTCAAAGCCTCATATTCCACAATGTTATTGGTGCAGGGAAATGCTAGTTTGTATGACCTTGGTATGCAATCCCCTTGTGGGGTGATGAAGAAGACACCAACTCCTGATCCATGTTGTGTGTATGAGCCATCAAAGTACAGTTTGTAGTGGTTAGCTACGTTGAGATTAAAAATGGATTCATCTAGAAACTTTAAGTCGAGAGGGTTCTCTGAATAGATTGGTGCTTCTGGTAATTGATCTACGATGACTTGGCCCTTGATTTATTTTTGCTCCACATATTCGATGTCATATTCAGACAGTATCATCACCCATTTGGCCATTCTTCCTGAGAGCATTTCCTTTCACAATAAGTATTTGAGAGGGTCGATTTTGGCGATGAGCTTTATTTTGTGTGCCAACATCTAATGTTTGAATTTTTGTGACGCAAACACTACTACAAGGCATGCTTTTTCAATGAATGAATAGTTTAGCTCATTCCCAACCATTGTCCTACTGATGTAATATATAGCTCTTTCTGTTCCATTTTCATCATGCTAAGCTAAAAGAGCTCCAAGGGTTGTTGTTGTTGTTGACACGTATAAAATCAATGGCTTTCTTGGGATTGATGGCATTAAGACTGGTGGTGTCAATAGGTATTCCTTAATTTTGTTGAATTCCTCTTCACACTTGGTATCCCATTTGTACGCTACTCCCTTGTGGAGTAGATGAGAATATGGGTTCTATTTTTTTGCCAGTTGTGCTATGAATCTTTGAATGGATTGTAGTCTTCCTTGGAGACCTCTTAGTTGCTTTAATGTTTTCAGTGCTTCCATCTTGAGGAATGATTTTACTTTTATGAGGTCCACCTCGATATCCCTCATTGATACTCTATATGAAAGTAATTTTCCTGATTGTATGTCGAATACACACTTCTTTGGGTTTAGTCTGACCTTATACTCCTCCAATCTGTCAAAGATGGAACTTAGGGTTGCTATGTGATCTTTTCTTTTTCTAGACTTAGCTAGAATGTCATCAACATAGTCTTTGACCATCTTATGGATCATGTCGTGGAATATCAATGTCATTGCCCTTTGATATGTTGCTCCTATGTTCTTTAAGCCAAATGGCATCATATTCCAACAATAGGTCCCCCATGGACAAGTGAAAGTTGTTTTATGTTGGTCCTCTTTAGCTATCATGATCTGATTGTACCTTGAGAATTTGTCCATTAGTGACAACATCTCATGTCCCATTGCAATGTCTACTATCATGTTGATGTTGGAAAGTGGGAAGTCATATTTTGGACATGCCTTGTTCAAGTATCTGAAGTCTGTATAGATTCTAATGTTCCCATCAGGTTTTGAAATAGGTACCAAGTTTGATACCCATTCCGAATAGTCTATCGGTTAGATGAATCCTACATCTAATAGCTTCTTTAACTCCATTTTGACTAACAGAGTGATTTGAGGATGCATTTTTTGAAGCTTTTGTTGGATAGGCTTTGCTTCTGGATACATTGCTAAGTGGTGAACCACAGTCTTTGGATCAAGTCTTGGCATGTTAACATAACTCCATGCGAAGTTTATCTATCTTTCTCTTATGAATGCCGCTAGGAGCTCTTGCTCTTTTGATAGTAGTGATTCCGCATAGAATGTGATATGCAGGGTCTCCTCTATTCCTAGATTGACCAGATTACATTTTTCTGCCAAGACTATTGACTTCTCTTGATGAATGAATCTTAAATGAAGATTGAATCCCCCATCCTCGGGAACCTCAGAGAGGTTTTCAACATTGGATTCATCCTTTCTTTTTACTTTTTTCTAGTCAGAGAGGGCCACAATGTGGTTTTCACTCAAGGACTTGGATATTATTCTTAATTTCTGAATTTTGTGACTGAAGGATTCAATAGTTTCCCCATAATAGGCTTGTGTGTCTAGATCTATAATAAACCCTACTTTGTGATCCCCATCCAGAATGTTATCCCGCAGTCCCATGAATTCCAAGAGTGCCTCATCATTTTTGAATGTATCAAGAATTGGTGGTCCTCGTTGGTCGTAGTCGATGAGTTGGGGATATACTAAGTGGATCTCATGATTTTGGTGGTTAGATTCAAAAGATAGGGTGCTAATCATGCAAATATTAGTATACTCAAATAGCCTAGGTAAGTTGGTCGTGGTATCCTCATCATCACTAGTACTACAGACATCGGTTATATCAAATGTAAAATTATCTATGACTCTACTTGTATATACTAGTAATTGTAGTTCTATTGGGGTTGGCTGAGGAGGATTGTTAAACATTCTAACCAAAGGACTTTGGCAATGTATGGTTATACTCAGTGGGGTAAATCCGAGGCCAAGATTTGTTATTGGTCATGTCTCTGGCATGATAGGTATTATGAGCCCATTGTCATTTTGTCCTAGTCTTTGATTTTTGTCGTAGCCCATTGTGAGCATCATTTGTAGACCCTTGCTTCTATCATCCATTAGTAAATCTAGTGCTAGTCTTTCATCTTGATATAGCACATGAGATGGATCTACCTCAATAACATCTCGTCCAAGATCTCCCCAACTTGTAAAGGTGGGATAGTTTTCATGAGACATTCAAGATGTGGAGGTTTCATTTATTTGCAGTCATCCCCATGATCTAGGAGATTGTGGTAATTCTCCTACCACAAAAGCATTATTAGGTAGCTTATAGTTTCCGCAGTTATTATCTTGGATGATGACCTTGATGTCAAAGATGGCGGGGATGACGGGAGTGGTGGGTGTCTCTGTCATAGAAGTGGACACGAGAGTGGCAGGATCGATGTATGGTGTGGATGGGCCCTCATCATTTTTTGGTAGTTGGGAGATTTTGTAATACTTTGCTTCAAGGTTTTTGCACTAGGAGAAGGGTTCAAGATCTCGATGGATGGTAACTTCTTATCTGTTATGTGTAAATTTCACACATTGGTGGAAAGTTGATGCTACTACTTTCATTGCATGAATCCATGGACATCCCAGGAGGATGTTATATGGAAAGTCGAGGTCCAAGACCTAACAAGTGGTTTCCATGATGGTAGGCCCTACTTGAATAAGGAGTTTGATCATGCCTTGAGACAATCTTTCTTGATCATCATATGCTCTTATCGTGATACCCTTTCCTTTGTCAATAGAATCTTCGGATATTTTCAACTACTTAATGAGGCTGAGAGAACAGTTATTCAAACCCACACCTCCATCCACCAAGACCCTTTTGATTTTGCTCTTATGTACTATGAATTCTAAGTGAAGTGCACGGTTGTGAGATGGTTGAGCGGGGAAATCCTATTCAAATAATATAAGAAGATTAGGCATAATGATATTTCCGAACATAGCTTGGAATTGCTCTGCATCAAGATTTGCGGGGATAGTGGATGAGGCCAACGCTTCTTCAAAAAATTTCTTATGGGCAGATGACATTTTTAGCAACTCCATGATGGAGATTTGTGTTGGCATTCTTTTGAGTTGATTTAGGAGATTGTAGCCATTAGGGATGGGCCTTTGATTTTATGGAACTTGCAGAGTTAGTTCTCATTATACCAAGGAGGTTTCACATTTAGTACTTGGTAATTCTCAAATGTAGGAGGCTTGATGAGTTTTTCGTCTATCAAATTTTTCATTATGTCCTCAAGTGGTTCCCCCAAAGTGGTGTACTTTCACTTGGGATAACTCTTGTTGCATTGGGGTGGTCCCCTTTTCTCATTGAGATTATTAATTGTCAGATTGTTGCATGGTTGTTGTGTTGCGTGATAATTTTTTTGGTGTTGGATTTGGATTTGTGGTGAGGGTGTGTTTTGGCAAGGGGCACTAATGACCACCTTGGCATCGATGACACCATCATTAGTAACATTTTTGTTCCTTGCCCACGTGTGAGGTTTATCATTGTAATTGGAGGTTGGGTGGTTGTTTTGGTGTTTGGGGTATGAAGTTGATCCCACGTCTTGAGTCATGAGGGCTTGTTTGATGCTGAGCACCTTGTAGATCAATTGATCATATTTGGTGATGCCCTGAACCTTGAGATGAAATTCCACTGAGGCTGTCAAGGTTGGCTATGATGGTACAAACTTGTTGTTCCTTAGGAATGGTCTACTTGCTTTGATTGGCCTTGGATCGCCACCATTATAGGAATGAAGCGAATGATTCACCCTTTCCTTGTTTCAGAGCTGAGAGTTCTTCTAGACTAACATCCATTGCAATGTTGCAAGTGTAATTCTTAATGAATGTATCTATAATTTCTTGAAATGTTCTAATTTCTGAAGGTAGATGAGAGAACCATTCCATAGTGTGGCCAACCAAACTCCTAGGAAATAGCTGCATTAGATAAGTGTCGTCATATGCAAACTCCATGCAATGAACCTGGAATTCTCTGATGTGGTCTTTAGGGTTTTCCGTCTCTCGATATTTGTCAAATTTGGGGATTTCAAATCCTTTGGGGAATGGTTTCATCACTAGGATCCTATCAAATGGATAGGGACACAAGTTGCTTGGTGTTTTGGTTGTTCGTCCTGATTGAAGATCTAGCACTTGTTGCGAGAGCAACATGATTTGTGTCATTATGTCATTTTGCAGATCAGTGGGTGGGATGAAGGTGTTTTGGAGTCTTTCGATTGTGGGTTGAGTGGATGGGTTGTTTGATGTGTTTTTCAATGGTATATGTATGTTTTGTTGAGTAAGGTAGGCTTCCACCTATTGTATGAACAACTCTTGTTGTTGATCTTGTTGTTATTGTGCTAAGATTTGTGCTTATTGCTATTTCAACAATGCTTGTTTTTGTGTTTGTTGTTGTTCCAACAATGCTTGTTGTTGAGCTGCTAATTGGGCTGCTTCTTGTTGCTCTTGATATTGCTTTATTGCTTGTTGATATGCTTGCAATTGTGCTACTTGTCATTGTGCAAGAAGTTGTGCTTGTGCTTGTGCATGTTGTGCTTGAGATTGGGAATTTTCCTGAGCTTGAGCTTGTGCTTGGGCTTGTGCTTGTGCCGCTTGTTGTTGTAATAGAGTTTGTGCCTTAGCAACCTTTTGTGCTTGCAATTCTTGCAATGCTTGCATGGCCTATTGTTGTTGTTGTAGTAAAGCTTGCGCTTGTGTGGCCTATTGAATTTGTAATGCAGCTTGTGTAGCTTGGGCAGCTTGAATGGCTTGTTGAGCAGCTAGTTGTACAACTTTTTTTCTTTCCACTTGTTGGAATCCCCTTTGAAAAGCAGCTTGCAATGTTGCATTGTATTGGCTTGATGTGGTGGAAGTTGGTGGTGGTGGGGGTGGTGGTGGATTTGGAATGGCATTTGTGGTGAGCAATGATGTCTTGTTGGTGTTTTGAGTGATGGATGGTGGTTTTGATGTGGTGGTTTCTCCTTGAGAAACCATTCTTTACGATGCTAGGGGGTGTTTGATAATGTTGTAATTCCTTGTTCATTTGTCATCTGTTGTTGCGATATCGACAACAAATTTTGAGTGTTTGTCATAATGCTTTGATTGGTATTTGGGATGTTGGTTTGATTGATAGTTGGTAGAGGGGGAAGCCCTAAACCAAGGAGTGGTGTGGATGATGATGGAAATGGTGGAAGAGGTGGAGATGTGAGGGGTGTGAGTTCTTGCGAGAATGTTGTGGTGTTGAATATGCTCCTCAGTCCGAACATATCTCCCTCCTTTTGCGAATTTGTGAGGAGAGAAGTTTGAGGTGTTGAGTGAAAAAATGATGATGATGGATCATGATGGAAAGTGAGAGGAACATTCTTATGTAATGGGTTTTCAAGTATGTTTTGTTCCAAGGTGGTATTTGCATCCAAGTCTTGATAAGTAACAAGGGGTTGTGTTTTGATAGCATTAGAAAATACATTTCCCTTATTAACATTGGGTTGGGTTGGAGAAAAATATGTTGTGATTTGCGGAATGTTTTGCATGATGTTTTGGGATGGGGGTGTAGATGAGATGGGAATGGTGGATGAGATTGGAGGAAAATATGTCTCCACTATAGTACTTACATCAAATCCAAAGGTAACTTGGCCCCTTGTTTTGCTAGCTCAAGCATGTATAATGAAGGGTTAAGCCTCATCATGAAGTTGATGATTTTATGGTTCTCTAGATTTTGGAGCATTTCAGTTATTTCTTCATGAGACATTCCAAAGGTAAGATCCTCTCCTTGGGTTTCCTCTTGCGGATTTTGTGATGATGAGATGGTCAAAGGATTGCTTGATTCGATGGGATTCATTTCAACATTTGTTTGGCTAAGATCACTTCAAGCGGGTGTTTCTTTGTTGGCTTCCATACTCTTCTTGTATTGAAATCTAGTTTGAACCATAAAACAAGGATCAATTTTCAAGAATAGGAGAGATGAATCTCTTGGTTCTTTGGATTGATCTTTACTTTATGCCCAAAGTATAAATTTTTAGGATAACTTGGGATTGAAAGGCGATATGATGATGGTGTAAGGGATGGATGATGCAGATGTTTTTAGATTTTGATAAATCTTGAAAGAGACAATAGGCTTTTAGGACTTTCAAATATGATTTGGATTTTGATTTTGATTTTATTTTTTTGGATTTGGGATTTGTCCTTGATTTTGATTTTGATTTCTTTTGATTTTGAATGAAAAGACCCTAAGATTTTGGATGATTATATAAGGGATAGATTTGTTCAAAGGATGATAATTTGAATATGTGCGGGGAGAAGGATGCATCTACCCCCACCTATTCAAACAAGATGATAGTTTTACTAAGCATATGAAGAAGGATTCATCTACATATACTAATCTAAATGAGATGATTTTGATAAATTTGACTAAGCATATGCAAAAGGATGCATTTACACATACCTAGCCAAAGATAATTTTGATAAAGTTTTCAAGGATTTAGTCCCAATGATTTGATTTTTCCAAAAAGCCTAGCATTAAGGATGATTTCAAGATTTCCCCAAAAGGTGATGGTGAGATGATTTTTGTTTTGATGTTCAAAGGATGGATGAAAAAGATTATGATTTGCTTTGATCCTAAAATGAACCTAAAAAAGACACTTTGTTTGCCTAGACCTAGGTTTTGAAGAGCATACAATGCTTCTATAGACCTTTGTAACCAAGAAATGATTCCATTTGAACATACATTTTCGGATTTCCAACCAATGATTTTCACTTTTGGATTTGGACTTTTTAAGGCTTCAACACACTTGAAAGTTCATTTTGCTTTAGCTTTGCTTAATGGCTTTATTTTACCACAAACAATTTATTTGATTAGGTTTTCAAACTAAGTGTCCAATGTCTTAATTTCTTCAAATCTCACAAAGTATGTTATGTGGAAATTTGACGAATCCAAGGCAAGGGTTACCTATTGTTTACTTAAGTAGACAAATTGAGATGTAATCCAATTTTTAGAAACCTCCAAGGATGTAAATCCCAAGGGAAAGAAATAACATATGGATTGAGTCAATTGTATTTGTCTCCAAAAGGGTTTGAAATTTGGATGATGATGTTAAGTGTTTGTTTTCAAGATGTTTTTGATCAAGCAATGTATTTTGAAACCAATTACAACCCTATGGATATGTAAGATAATATTTGTTGGATTCCCACGTGGAGAAGTCTAGCTACGGTTATATTTAGCGAATGGTTAGATGCTTGACCCCACTGGCTCCCATCCACAACTCATTAACGTCAATCAGGGCAGCCTAGCATCAGCACCCATAAAACTCCCATGGCATGCTTTCCATTTCTACTAGAAGACCGTAAAAGGGTGGGGTGGCTTCAGAATGACCGTTCTTGCACCAACAAATAGATCAAAGGATTTTGAAAAATTCTAGCACGTGAATTTTAATAAGGACTTTCCATTCATGGAGATTGACCCATACGACAAGAGTCCCCTTTCAGATCCATCTTGTCAGAATCAACTACGTGATATTGGCGTTTACTCCAATACCCACATTTATAGCCCGATTGGAAATACTCTTGGCTTTAGAGTGTTACTGGTTGAGTCGTTCCCTTGGGTGAGTGCTTTTTCCCCAAGGTGAGCCCTCTAGGATTAACAAAAGCGAGTGAAAAACAATATTCGTAACTCGATCAATCTTTGTTGGCAACAAAGAGAGAGAATATACGCAACAATGTCCCCACTCACACTCGCACAAGATTTTGTTCAATTTTTAAACCCAAATTGAGGTGTGGAGGTGATTTCTTTGTCTCACCCTAAAGTCATGAAAAATTCCTTTTGATTCTCAAGATTGTTGTAAAGCATGAGAGGAGCGCATGCGTCCTTTTTCAATGAATTTAGTTTAAGTAGGCTCTTACAAAATAATGTAGCACATGTTCCTTTTAGATTCCACAAAGAAATAATGAATTCATTTTAGAGCACCAAAAGACAAATGATAGACATTTTGTTCAATTTTTATCCAAAGAAACAAACTCTAGTATGTTGTGATCCTAATATTCATTTTAGCCTTTTGCAAGAAATGAAAATATTCTTTTTAAACCCAAATGAAATTAGTGTCCTAAGAAAGAAGTGATAAAAATTTCTTAAGTGTTAAGGAAACACTAAAGTATTTAAAAACACTTTAATTTGAGGAAATATCTTCCTCATGCTCCTCCTTTCTTCATTTTTGATTTCCAACCTACAAGAAAACTAGTCATATTTTGGAAAATACAGAGATTGAAAAACATAAACATAATATAAATTGATCATTAATAAAAAAACATGTGCTAAAATTTAATTTCAACCTTTTACTCCCTCCCAGCAGCACAACTCGTGACTATGTCATAGTTTGATTTCTAAGCGGTGCCCTTATAGTGTCGCTTACTAGTCAATGTCACTCTGTGTCGAGGCAGTGAGCTCAACTACGTCGCAGTTTTGCCTAGCATTGCAATTTCATTTTTTTGAAAATTCCTACCAGTCAAACAGTCAAGCGACAGAGTTTAGAATTCAAATTTTTTAGGAAGGAAGAGTCCAGTCTCGCACTTTGAGTTTCCTGCAGTGCTATATAGTGACATTGAAGGGTTAGCGGTGCCAAAATAGTGACGCTGAGCTCTCAACATTGGAATTTTCCCATGTATGAACAAAAATGCTGAAATTTGTGAGAAAAGTGATAAAGAATGATATCCAGCCCTCCTTCTAGCGCCAAATGTGTGAACCCCAATCCTAATACCTGCAAAACACAATGAATAAACATACTAAGTTATATATTGCAAGAATAAATAAGGATTCCCCATGAAATCCATTTACAAACTTCAAATTAGGAAAGAAAACAATGAAGAACACAATAAAAAAAGAAAGATATAGATTCAATCCTAATTAGAATAGAAAACACATGATCCCATGGGGGAATTGGTGCCAATTTGATGTGAAAATTGGCCCTTTCCCAATTCCTAAGATGCAAGCTTGATATGTTGATGATGATTGATCCACTTTGTTGATGAAGAATGAGATCTCCAAGCCAAAAATCTGCAAAAACCTAACTAAGAACTCAATGGTGATGGATGGAAATGGCTAAATATTTTACCATAATAACTTTGCATAATTTGTGGATGATGAGATGAGGATATGAGCACTTTATTTATAGAATTACAAGATGGATGAATGTCCAAATTTGAGCAATGTGGGACTAACATTCATCCAATGGTAAGATGCCACTTGTCAATCTATGAATGGATGGAGGATGTGCAAGATTTGGGGACTGTGCCAATAAATGCATATTTTTGAATTTCAAATTTGTTGAAATGACATGCAAGAGGGAAGCAAAATGCAATAAATTCCACTTGGCTCAAGACAAAGGACATGTAAGATGAAGTTATTGCCTTGTTGGATGTACATGTTGACTTGGAATTTTTGAATTCAAATTTGAGGGAATATTCAAAAAGATGCCTTGTGAGGAAAATAGGGATTTAATAAATGAATTAAATCTATTTCCATGTGCAACTTGAAAAATCTAGAGGATGGGACATGATAAGAATTAAATTAATCAAGGGTTAATTAATTTAATAGTAGATTAGATGATGTGATCTATTTGACTCAAATTTATGGATTTATTTAAATTAAATAATAGAGGAATATGATAAGAGAATAATTAAATAAGGATTTTGATTTATTTAATTAAAATACACGGTGTTAGATTAAATCAAATAAGGTTTTCATTTATTTAATTTAATGGATAGACTTTAGTGATTTAATCAAATAAAATTAATTATTTAATTAAATAGAGATAATTAGATCAAATGGATTGATTTAATTAACAAAAGAGAGAGACTTAATTAAATAATGAGTTTATTTAATTAAGGGAGGAATATTATGAATTTAATTAGATAAGGAGATTTGATTAAATGGTTAGACCGAGGGATGATTAAGGAAGAAATGATGTTAGTAGTCGGGATCAGATACATAATGTCAATCGGTATTTTATGTGTCTACAATTGCATTCAATAAAATTTTGATATTTTATATTTTATAATGTGTTCCATGGTATTGAATTTGATATGTGACTCTGCATCATTTCTAAAGAACAACAATTATTAGTTATCACACTACTTATAAATTCCTATTGCATTTCCATTCACACAATGTTTGATAAATAACTAAAAGGAATATTAATCCATTCCTTGAACAAAAGCTAACAGTTCAACATCCATAACTTATAAATAACAGTTGATTATTTAGAGTAAGAAGATAGTGAATATAATACTACAAAGCAAGATAGGTCGATATTATATTCAAAATTAAAGATATTATAGTGTCTTTCAGTTTTACCTACATTGTAATAATCTAATTTGAAGTTGATTGGGTTTTACCCATTCCCAGTTTCTTAAGTCACATCTTATGCCTTTGTGTTTATTTACTCACTAGCCCCTTGAGCCTAGTGTTTCTAGTTGCTACTCATAGAATCCTTGTCTAATATGGGTCATAAAATTCTTTAATTCTTGTTTTGTCCCTAAGTTTTGGTTTTAATATTTACTCAATATTGTTTATGTTATAAACCTAGGCATGTGGCCCATTTTAAGTCATCTAATAAGTGCACATGCTTATTTAAATCCTTTGTTATGCTTGGAAAGTCCCATTGACTACTCTCTATTGGATCCCCTCCATCCCATGGGATTAAATTAATCAAATTAAGGAGCTAGTGGGATAGCAGGTAGGAAACACCTGGACACCCTGTTGGAGCCAAAAGAATCCACATTGGTAGCTTTGCAAATTTCTATTTTCACCCATCCTCCCACACTTATTATATGCTCCATCTCCATTTCATAATAGCTATCATTAATATAAACTACCAAATAAGGCCCTTGATCATTGCAATGAAGTGAGTTCCCTGATTGAAATGTTCCCATAGCACCACACGACATGTCACCAAGATAATGCTATATTGAAGAGAGTCTCACCATAGTCTCTTCAACGTGAGCAAAAAGGGCTGATATGAAATGTAGATGAGACTCTCGAATGTCTAAGAGACATTCAAATGTCTTCCTACCAGCCTAAGGAATGATATGTCTAGACTTGGACATGTCGAGGAGAAAATCCAACATGTCTCACTGATAAATCAAATGGGGTATTCAACATTTAGGAAATAGAAAAAAATCTCTCAGACATCGAGAGATCATCATAAAATAAATGATAAGTCAAAGGTAGAACAACACTGATGAACAACAATGTTAAAGAGGCATTGGTGTATCAAAGAGAGAAGCAAGAAATTATCTTCAAAATTCAAGGACAAAAATATTGGCGAGACATACAGACATTGAACAGACATTGGACAAGGTCTAATTGAAATCCTAACAATAATATGTTGAGGAGACACAAGAGTATCAAGAGAAATTATCAAAAGTCTCCTCGACACTCTGGCACAAGTTATCGATGAGACTAAGAGACACTAGAGAGAGGTGACCACAGGTCTTCCTGACATAACAAAGTCACATTGAAATAATCAACAAATAATACCACCAAAGAAAGAGATAAAGACATTTTGAGGAGACATAGGCTTGTTGGCAAGAGAAATCCACTAATCTCATCGAGAAAAGAAGGACCATAAGGGAAGAAACTAAAAAGTAAATATTGAAGAGGCCCTACAATATCAATGAGAGAAATCTAAATGTCTCTTAGACATTTCACAAAGGATGGTCAATGATATATCAAAGAGAGATATAGACATGATTAAAATCTCATCGACAAAATATGAAATAATTATCACCGGATTGATTTGATGGATGAGGTCATTGAAGAGACAACTACCATTAATGTACAAGTTGATAGGAAGGGTGGCACGAGCACCATTTATGAACTAGAGCTGGCTTGAACATGCTAAATCTTGATAAATATAACTTCTAAGATATTAAAATTCACTACAAATTTTGGCTAGGCATCCAGAGGATGGAGTTGGATGAAAATGAGCAGCTCATAATTTCTAGCATTTATTTAAGTACACCTTGGATTAGTTGAATGCAATTTTCTGAATATAGCTTGAAGTCTAGCACAGTTAGGGTTAAAATGGATAAAACCCCATAGAAAACAAGAGCAAAGAGGAAAAAAATTGAAAGTAGGCCACTTAGTCAAGACTTAATAGACCAATGTTCTGATTTTAGGCCAAAACCAAGAAGAATAGCTCAATTAAACCCATCATGTGAGACCCTAGAGGACAAGCACAAGAATTTGGGAGATGTGTGGACTCCGCACAGAGGTTATGATTTATTCATCTATCACTGTAGGAAGAATTACAGATATAGCCTATAATGTACGAGATTATATTTGTATGGTCTTCTACTTGGACATTTCCTTGAAGATGAAATTATAGCTGAGAGATTTGTTGGAAGAGTATCACTCTATGGATATGAGATATAAGAGGTGGAAGCTACCTCTACATAGACCCAAATGTCCAGGAAATCAACCTATAAGGTTTTCTAGTAATGAAAGGCTCCCATTTTTTGCAAACTTGTTTGAAGAATACTATCAATACACATACTATTTAGCTGGCCAAGTATTGGGAGTTGAGGCCCTTGCTAACATGACTATAGCTCCCATGGTTCTAGCTACAAAAATTTAGAGCCAAGATGCCAAGCCCTATGACTATGCAAAGTATATCTATCTGAGGCCATTAATAGTGCTCGTAATTCTATTAAGAACAATAGTGAAGTTATCAAATTCAAACATTATTCACTTCTTATGCATATGATGTTGTATGAAGGGAAAGTGATGGGAATATGGGGAGATGAATTGAGAATAAAAGATCCGGATAGTGATGATAATTCTAGACCAATGCAAATGTGGACATCAATCTGGGATAGTAGATGTGGGAGATCCCACTACTTGTACTTTGAAGAGCATTTTTTCAAACCCTTGTACAAGCTGCTCGACCATAAATGTTGGGTGATCACACAATAATGGTTTACAATTTTTGGCCAAACTTTTTTTCTTAACTAAATCTTCACATTTAGGCACCTATAGTGGTTAAACCGTGAGGAATTTGAAGATGATGCAAACTAGAGTTTTGTCACATTTTGTCTGTAGATTGTAAAAATAGTTTTTTCAAAATTTTTGGAATCAGATTGCACTTCTTTTTCCATCTCCCACGAAAATTGGTTTTTTTTTTTAAATAACATTTTTAAAAAGTGATGCACACCATATAACACATAACTTTTTTTCCTTGAAAGATAAAATTCCAATTCTTTCAAATTTAGATTTGTAACTCTGATATCTAGTGCTTCTAGTTTGTTAGATAGTTTTTTATTGAATATTTTTTCTTTAATCAAGTTTCAAAGTCAAATCAATTACAATTCAGACATAACAAGACCATATAACGCATAACTTGTACTGTATGTATCGAAATTATTATTATTATTTTTTGTTGGATCAAGGACTCAATATTTGGTGCACTCATATTTTTAATTTTTTTTTGATAATATTCTATTTTTCCACGTGTGTAGAATAGAGAGTTTTGTTTTCAGTGAAAAACCTATATTTAATAAAACTTAAAAAACAAATAGATAATATAATCATAACATATTAAAATTATATTCGTTGGATAGCTCATTTTGAGGGGAACCTGATAGTAGTTGGGTTTCTAAGATCTTATCCATTTTCATTCTCAAATCGAGCTTCGAAATGAAAAATTCTCAGCAATTTTGGTGCCTCAGGGGATGAGGGTGAAAATAAGTGGGTTCGGTCAAACAAAAAATAAATGTTCAATCAAATAGGGGTTTGACTGAACACATTTAACATAAAATAAAAAATAGATTTGAATGGGGTTCGGTCGAACATTCTAAATATGTTCGGTTGAATCCCCTCTATTAAAAATTAATTTTTAATATAAATATAAATATAAATTATATTCTTTTTGAATTATGACTTGAGAGAGAGATATGGAGGGAGTGGAAGAGAAAGGGAGAGTGGGGGTAGGAGCAGGGCTTAAATTTGATGGCCGTATGACCATATTTAGAGATTTTTTCCTTAGAATACAAACAAAATTTTAGGAAGATTGTATCAGTTAAAAGGAGATATTTTGGATAGACTGTCAAAATTTATATAGAATTTATAATGATATATATGTTTGATTTATATATAATTTTACATACACTAAGGCATATCATAATGTTTTAAGGGTATACTTGAATAAATAACCGTCATTAAAAAATTTGTTGATAGGAAAAGTTGACCATGAAATTTAATCCTTGGTAGGAGGGAGATAATTGAGAGAGAGAGGGGGGGAGTGGGAGAGAGATAATAGGTAGGGGGTCCTAGGGTTTAATAGTTAAGGGTAGAGGAGGTCAAGAGGGAGAGTGGGTAGGAGGAAGAGACTTTCAAGAGAGAGAGGGGGGAGTGGGAGAGAGATAAAGGGTAAAGAGTAGAAGGGTTTAGGGTTATAGG
>VDFB02000002.1:214233026-214354459 GCA_007258455.2 Sequoia sempervirens | reverse complement strand
TTCTTGAACTTATGAATTTTCCATGGAAAAAATATGTACATATAATTTTAATTTAGGACAAATGATTTTAAAAAAATTCACTACGTTTCAAATAAGGATTGAAAGTATATATATGGGTTTACATGGAACCAAAAAAAGTGAGAGATGATGTTATCAAAGATTCTTGAACTTAAGAATTTTCCATGGAACAAATATGTACATATAATTGTAATTTACACAAAATGATTTACAACTATGTACAAGTTACTATAAGTTCTCATTTGAACATGTATAGGGTTACAAGTGAACTTGAAAACCATGGATATAATCTAAGTCAAAGATTCTAGTTGAGCCCACTCTTCAATAACATGTAGAATTTTTTGATGATCATCACTATCTAGTCTTCATTTTCTTCGGCCACATGCATGTGGAACTGCATGAAGATGTAGAGTGGTAGCAATTATTAAGTGACTATATTGATATACCTTGTTATCAGGTTGTTAGTCAACAAAATGAATCCCATACTGAACAAATTTGAATTGTTTTAGATATGTCCCTTGCACTACAACAAAACTTGCATGGTAAACATGAACCTAAGGTAAGACATATGAACGTGTGCAACATTTTCATGCTCAAGGTTTGTACAATATATATTTAATGTTTATAATTTAATGTGCACATGTGAATACAATGTATATAAAATTTTAAATTCAAACTCACCTGTGGGAAATAACATTCCATCACTTTTTTCAAGTTCTGTTAGCTTATTCCTCTCTTCTGTGCAACATAATAAATAATAGCTAACACCTTCGATGTTTCCAGGCTCTACTATGAATGCAAAAACATCTCCTATACACCAAATTTACACAAAAAAATTCTAAAAAAATTAGAAATGTCTCTAAAGATCATTAACTAGATATATATAATATTTAAATTATTGAAAACTTACACGTG
The DNA here is from genome assembly GCA_007258455.2 of Sequoia sempervirens. Taxonomy (NCBI): domain Eukaryota; kingdom Viridiplantae; phylum Streptophyta; class Pinopsida; order Cupressales; family Cupressaceae; genus Sequoia; species Sequoia sempervirens. The sequence continues at coordinate 214,353,526 of VDFB02000002.1, read as the reverse complement.
TACCTTTTCTAACCAATCCTGAAATATGGTCATAATCAATTGAAATCAAAGGAATGTATTCAAATCTTTCTTCCTCATCTTCATCATATGTTTCTGAAACAACTAGTGGCACTGTATCCCATTTACCAACATATCCAAGTTCTTGATTGTTGCATGCATAATCAAAGTTTCCCTCAATGCACTTAGTGCAAAAACAAGAGTAATCCCTTGTGTCTAATATCTATCCATGGCGACTATCTAAACTCCTAACACAATGCAAAGATCTTGTTTTTTCTACCCTTTTCCATCCATGCATCAATCTTCTATCCACACCTAGATACATATGTACAACAAAAAAATTGTGTGAACAAATATGTTTATATATATATATATTAAATTTAAATAAATTAAAATTTTTGATTTAATGTAATTTATACATACCCGATACCTCCCAAAACACTTTATGTGGAATGTGTCAGTTTTTCCTTGAAGATGTGCCAACCACATTTGATGCAAAGTGTTTCTTGCACCATTCAACAACATCATGTGCATTGTCTAGATGGTCTTATGGATAACTCATTTGATGCTTTCTTAAAGCTCGTTTGATGCAAGCTCCTACTCCATCATGCTCACCCCTTCAATGCCAACTCTTAAAAAAACTCCAAACATGTGGTATTTTGTAGATTTTATTATATCTACAAAGTGCATAGAATGGTCGTGAAGATTTGAATTGTGCCACACATCCATCTGACCATACAAAATGATTTTCAAATACTACACCCCTACTTCTCAAATTCTCAAAAAATATTGTAAAGAAATGTTGGACAAAAAGTTTGTCATGCTCTTTATCATCACTAATATAAAAGTGATATTCTTTCTTAATGGCTTGTTCTTCATCTGTACTCTCAACACTATCCAATTTTTATTGTACATGTTGATAACACACATGAACCATAATAGTGATCTGCTTTGAAAAGTAATACTCTAATTAAATCTCCTCTTGATGTACAAAGGAGTAATTTTCTGCAAAGTCAACTACTGATAGAACTGTTACACGTGGGAAAGTATCTCTCAATGTTTGGAATTGTTGTGCTTGACACTTAGCAAAAAAGGAATGATGTATGTATGGTCGTATCAATTTTTGAAAATCTTCCATAAATTTTCCAATGGGAATCTCCTCTTCTACATAGTTCAACCTTGTGGATTCTTTCCCAAAATTTGTTTGCAAATTTACATACTTGTACCTATGTCAGTAAAATATGTGAATAACTAATAAACCACACTTGATCAATGAAAGATTACATCAAAGAGAATCCAAATAACAATATATGAGAAATTGAAACAAATAAACTCTCTAAAAATAGTACTTACCTCTTGCAATTTACTGTCTTTGTTAGGTCAGTATCCTCAATTCTTGAAGGAAATTTAGCCAAATTTCCACATGTCCAACAAATTCCTTTTATGTAGTTTATTTGAGGTCCATTTTCATGATCACATGATATAGACTTTATGAACAAACTTTCCTATTTAGGAGGTGTATTTTGAAACCCACATCTTTCTTCTCTCATCTTTCAAAACACCTGATAGTAGAGATCAAATTCAATATGATAAAAACAACAAAAAATTTCAAAAAACTTGTTTATCTTCACATAATATGGCTTTAACCTTAGAAACATTGTTTTCCCAATCTTTATATGAGGATATGCATTACAAAAGTTCATATACATTTCAAATTGTTTATGTCTAGCCAATGTTTGATATGATTTTCATAAATACTAGGTCCAATCCTGTGTCTCATAACATCTCTAGTATTTGATGATGGACGAGTCTGATCATGCCAAAAACCTGAGACCAAGTTCCTAACAACATCTTCAATCTTGTCAGAATAGGGAGCTCTACACATCATTTCCCAATTTCCTTCTAAACTCTCATCCAAAAACTTTCTTTTTCTCATATTTTATCAATGTGGTTCTACTATAACCAATTTCAGTTGAAAGTGTAGACATTTTTCTTTTTCTTGCTATATCTTGATGTACAATAGATGTCAACATCACCCTTATTGTAGTGGCCTTATCCACTAATCGAGATCCTTTCCCAATGGAATCTAAACCCTTTTTAACATTTTGAACAATATCCTTTTGTAATCCCATGTGTTTCTTCTTATTTGATGCTGAATGAACACCCAAAAATTGTAATGACTCTTTGAGCTCATCATGAAGAAGTAAACATGATAAAAATTGGGTTTTTTGAAGTGTATCAAGATGATTGAAATGATGATTGATCATTCCATTTACAGATTTAGTCATTGACCTCTTTCTCTTATTATAAGGTTGGTCGGCATAATATTTCAATTTCTCCATATACATTTCAAGTAAATGATCTAAATTTCTATGAGAAATTTGTTTCCCCACCCTCTCAACTATTTTTATATTCTCATCCATACCAGTAGGAGGAAGTGATCCCGAGCCCTCTCCAACATGCATTGTTTGAACTTGTGCCTCCTCCCTATCTTCAAGGACCATGCATTCTTGAGTGGATTCATTTGATCCAATGTCTAGGTTTGGCTCGACTTGAGCATGAAAATTTCCTACTTGTTGAGCCCTTCCTACACATGTGTCACAAAATATTTTGCAAACAAAAGTGAGAGATGATGCTAAATATAAGTGAAGTTTATGTATGCAAGAAAACAAACTAATAAAACATGATGCTATAAGTGAGAAGTTTTTGCTAGTTTTATATGCTCCTCCATACCAGTAGAAAGAAGTGATATTGACCCCTCTCCAACAAGCATTGTTTGAACTTGGGTCTCCTCCCTAACTTCAAGGTCCATGTTTTCTTCAATAGATTCGTTTGATCCAATATCTAGATTTGGCTCGACTCCAGCTTGAGGAATCCCTAGAGAATAAAACATAAAAATAATTTAAGAACATTGAAGTGATGAAAATAAAAGACCAAAGACACAAAACACAAATATTGAAACAAAAAGAATTGGCTTAAGGAATTGGAGTCAAGGATCATATAAACATTGCAACTTGCATGACCAAGATGACTTGAGGACATTTACAAGTATTTATAGTCATTCAAGTGCAATGATGGTTAGAAACCTTCAAAGTAAAAGTCCTAAACACACACTTGAGAGTGAGAGAGAGAAGAAACAAGCATGTACCTTGTTTATTTCTATGATAATTTTCCAAGTTTTGTTCACGCCTCTTTTGTTCTTCTTCTTTTGACAAATTTCATTGAGACACATTTTTTCTTTTTCTTTGTTGTCTCATTTTCTTCTTCAAATTAAAGATGACTCTAAACAAGTCTTCTACCAACTTAGTTAAATTATCCTCCAAATTGTTCCTTGATTGATAAAAATGAAAAGTTGTCGAGCTCCAATATTTGCCTCCTTGATAAATGTGCAAAAACTTCTCCAAAATCTGTGCTCCAAGTGAATCAAAATTATTCTAGTGTACATGGAATAACTAGATCCTAGTTTAAATGAATCAAGTAGTCAACAAACAAGTTATTTCATTGTTGAGTTTGTTGTTATTTAATTCATAGGTATGCACAACATATCTAGTAATTTTAAAATTTTGTTAAAGTGTCAAAAATGTATATTAGAGGTATAATTTGAATTGAATTTTCTTAATTATATTTGAATTGAATTTCAAGTTAGTTGTCGAAAATATATAGTAGAGGTATAATTTGAATTAAATTTTCTTAATTATATTTGAATTGAATTTCAAGCTACTTGTCAAAAACGTATAATAGCTCAATATAATTTGAATTGAATTTTTTTAATTATATTTGAATTGAATTTCAAGTTACTTGTCAAAAATATTATATCTTGTTCTCAACTCAATGGTTCATGTTGCTTAAGTCATTTTTAAAAAATATTTATTGTGATCAACATGAATGAACTTAATTATAAAGTGGCATTGATTTCCCTAAAATTCTACTAGAGATCAAATGTATATTGAATATAAGGAAATGTAAGTTGTAAGAGATCATAAAATAAGAAAACATGTATGTATATTGAATATTTAAAGAAAATGCATACATATATTATGTGTAAACATGTTTAAACCATAAGCAAACACATGTACATACATGTAAAGGGATTCAATACATATAAACATAACACATATTATATGCAAAGAGGAAAATTTATGTATATATCATATAAGAAAATATATGTACATATCATAAAAGAAAAATGTAAATTAAAGATCATCAAATGTCAAATACTAAAGATCAACAAATAAGCAAATGTATGTATATCATATAAGCAAATGTAAGTTAGAGATCATCAAATATCAAATACTATTAAAGATCATCATATAATCAAATACATGTGGTAAAGATCATAAATCTAGAGTGCATGGCCTAATATGAATGTCTACTCCTAGACGAATGGCCATCTGAATGAGAATGGTCCTGCTCTGATGGATGTGTTGAGCCCTGCAAATAAAATTGTGTACAAGATGTGTTAAATACATATAATTTATATTAAATAAATTTTATGAATGTTATTTTTAAATGAACTTGTATTTTTAAATATCAATCTACATCTATGCATACATAAATATATTGCATGTACATATACACGTGTGATTATATAAAAATTTAAAACTCACATGTCCACTGACAACATATTCATCCACAGAGTCACATCGATCATGCACACGATCTAGACCAAGGCTAGGAGTGATATGAGGTATGTCCACCTATAATAATATATATACACATATATATCAACTTACATGAATATCTAGTTAAAAAAAATATTTAAAACTAATGAAAAAAGAATTGAAACATGCACATGAAAACATACATGCACATCATTTGATATCAAATGACCTAAGTCCTCTGAAATAGTTGCCTCCACCATATCCACCAAATGATCAAGCAATGAATCAACATCTGCATCCATCTGATCTATCCCATGTCATTCCAGAAATGATGAATATATAGGACTATGAAGGTGAGATGGCATCAGTGATGATGAACCAGAACCAATCAACATATCAGTAAAACCCATAGTCTGTGCAGCTGTCGTATGAACTGTAGGTGGATCCTGATGCACACTAGTGCTCAGCTGAGAGTTATGGGATTCTGGAACTGAATGACCTCTACATCTCAAATGCTCTCTAACATGCTTTATACTGATCCCATTGTTTGATGCAATGTGGGCATATGCCTCCAACAGGTCCTCAATGAAACAATATAGAGTCATGCGTGCCATATCTCTTGTAAATGCATCAAGTTGTGTAGGAGTAAGGATGTTGGCCACTGTAAAAGGATCCATGGTGGTCCAATTTGCTAAAAATGGTGTGGATCAGGAATGTCTGGACATCAAATACTGACCTACATGATCATTAGATATCCTAGTGGTGGCAATTGCAATGTCACCTACAGTGTCAATTGCTTCCTTTTGGGAAGCAACGACAACCTCATCTGTTATGGGGGCTAGAGCTAGGGTGAGAGCAGGAGACATGTCACAAACCAATACCCTAAACACTAAGGGTGGTCTATCTGCTCGACGATAGGTGGGCCTATCAGCAATTCTACCATGCCCCTGACCAACATATGGTGGAATGTCTAGGTAGTTAACTTTGAGGCCTAAATGGACCTCAACATACAACTTCTAAACAAAATACAATGGAATCTGATCATTGTTTGGGTATAGACCATGTGCTATGAGAAATCATGGGTAGATCAATGAGGCCATAGCATGATCGACACATCTAGTGATTTGGTATCCCCTAACCTTACACATATTTTGATAAAATGGAAAACAAGTGGCTTTTATCATTTCTTTGGTGACACTATCTTGTATTTGTTTAAGGGGAACGTCACTATGTACTTCTTCCCACATGCGGAAAAGAATAGTAGTCAATCTATCTAGGGAATATGCACTAGTCCTCTTAAGTTCATCTTTTAGTTTTTCTAGACTATGCAATATTAACATGCATGGTTCACTATATATCCTCGGGTTTGCACCCTGTGCTGATGAATCTCTCAATTTTTTAATCTCATTACTAGTATTTGCAAAAAAATAATCTGGCACTAGTGGAACATGATCTGCACTTTCCATGTTCTATATATATATACAGTACACCTAAAAGAGCAATGAGACTTTGGTAAATAATATATCTAGATAAAGGGAATACAAACCTAAAATAGAACTTGTAATAATTCATCTACTCATCAATTGATAATATTTTCATACCATTAACAATTTAAAAAGAATTGGAAGAAAACTATAATCTATAACATAGCATCCTTAAATGGTTCAAATTTTAAATGAAACGATGAAAGAAAGAATAAGAATACAAAGATTAGTATAAAATTATTTGAAAATAATTGGGGATAAAAATATTTAATCTAATAGTTGTTAACATAAATGAACTTCAAAATAGGATTATGTAAGTGAAAAAAAAGTTCTATTGCCCTCATTGAACCTAAATTTATCTAGTTAAGATATGTCTAAAATTAAGAATTCACACTAGAATATCAATATTCCATGTAAGAATCTCATAAAGAGGATGAATTTAATGGAAGATAATATAAAATCCTCCATATGAGGATGAATTTTATCATTACAATATGAGTGAATCATCTTAATTATATAGCCAAGAACATCAAAAAATTATAGATTGGAAAGAAAAATAATTAGACATTTATCATATTTTTATATGTATAAAGTTTAGATACCATCAAACTATTTGAACTTATAGATTGCATAAAGCTATAAATTGAATCATTAAAACTAATTTATTAAGAATCAAATCTAATAAAGTTTGACTTCATTGCATACTTGTTATAAATATCTCACTAATCCAACCATACATATTATATATGTTAAAAAATATATAATTGTTATGCCCATAATTTTTCACTATATCTTGAAGTGGATCTCCTTCAACTAGATCAATTAAAAATTATTTGTAATGTTGGAGGAAAATGGATTTAATATCATTAGAGTTGTCATGGAACTACCTCTCTTGATCAACGATAGATATTATCCACTCTCGAGAATGTAAATATGTTGGAGATAACTAAAAAATAATTTGTACATCCCTTATATCCTGTCATCCAATGTAGCCTATCTCTTAATTGAGATCCTCTACCACAATTAAGTTCAAATCTTCTAAGTTTTATTTCAATGAAAGCAACCACTCATTGTGTTGGTAGTTATTTTTCATTTGTTGAATGCTTCAAGGGAGGTGTCTAAGATGTTCTAAATTCATATAATATTATTATAGCTTTATAAGATGAAACCCTAGATTATTGTTGAAGATCATGGCAACTTCAGGCGAATATCTTCCAACCCAATATGCATGAAGATAATAATTAAATATAGCCATTGTCTATTTAATTTTTATATGCATCTTAATGAAGTGTCATTCCCTTTGATAAAAGATGCATTTAATAAAGAGATGCAAATTTAATAAAGAGGCATGACTTTGAGGTGGCTGACTTATTAAAATTAGTAAAAGATATAATTCTTTTGAGGTTGACCTAATATGATTTGGAGTGACACACCTCTTCATATTGTATATATATTCATTCAATTATTTCATTGTGATTCATTCATTAGCATTCAGTTCATATCACATACATGCGAGTTCAGTCCAAGTACAAAAGGCGAAGTTATTGATTTAGATTGATTATTGTCAAGTGTGTGTTCTTCAAGATGGAGCGATATCTCTTGTGACTGTATCTTGTATCAGCGAAATATTGTTTTGTGTTGGATGTGTTGCATTCTTAGTTGATGCTCATATTTGGCCTTCAGATTGGCCTATTGTAAAAGGACACTCTCCTTATTGAGATTCAATATATAAGTGTTATTTTGTGGTTGGGTTTTTCTCCCTCAAGAGGAGGGTTTTCCCAAGGTATCTGTTGTGTTATTATGTCTAATTTGAATTAATTTTTGAGCATACAATCTGATCATTAAAACTTACAATTATGACATATTATTATGACATTTAAGAGCATGACTATAGAATATTTATAGTAAAGTATTGACTGGTCAACATTATGAAAAATCATAAGAAATATTTTAAGAAATAACAACTATGTCAAGGAAAAAAATGTGGAAATTTACAAGAACTTTTTTTTTTAAGAAAAAGTGGGAGACCACTTATAATTTTAATTATATATAATATTTTACATATAGTTGGTTCAAGCGGACATACTGGCGGGAAAGAACCAACAAGAAAAACCCCAGTTGTAGTCTGAGTAACAAATTTTACAAAATATCAAAAAGACCAGTGAGGTCCTAGTACAAATGACCAATTGTCTAATTACAACATGTTACAAAAGCACATTGGTTGAATACATCAGTACAAAATCATCAATCTCCTCCATGGAAATGGTAGATCTGTATCTATTTAGAACTGGGTAGAGATGCACAAAGAAGTGTCATGCATTGTGGATAATAACATGCCTTGGAATATGTGAACATAGGTCTCTTTTTATGAAACAAAACCTTCTTTGAATAATTAACATTAGAAATTAATACAGTTTAGTGAGCATATTGTATAATCACACTAGAAACCAACAATGGAAGATTGAGAGTCTCAACTAAGAATTCCAACAAGTATAGATAACATTCATACTAGAAGCCAACAACAAAAGACAAAATTTCATAAATAAAGTTCATGTGTTATATATCATGCCTTTGAGGGGTCCACAAGTACCATGAGCCTTTTGAAATCCTTCTTCATCTAAATGCATCCATTCCAAGACCATTGGGAGGTGAGTATACAATATGAACCAAGTATTAATTTCTAATGTTAATTATTCAAAGAAGGTATATAAATTATTTGAGCATCTTAATTCTCACACAGAGTTACATCTTAGTCAATTTCTCTTGATGTATGAGTTCCATATATTTGTAATTTTTTCTTAATATAATTTAAACATATTTTATTTCATTAAAATTAACCTATCTATTCAATGTTACAAAGGATGCTCTAATTTTAAATTATAAACTGTATATAATTCAAAATTAATTAGTAATTTTCAAGAAAGGTGGGATTATCTTGATGGTATCAAAGTTATCTTAAAGATATATTGAAGGTTTTTCTTCTATGCCTGAACACATTTAATAGTGAAATATAATGAATATGTACATTATCCTAGAAAAATATGTATAGCATTAAGGGTAAAATTTAGACTTTAAGTTGAAAGAAAATCTCAAATATTTAGAATAAAAATGGTGGGGATGGAATACAAGCTTCAAGAATCTCCTTGTAATAATTAATTGCAATAATAAATGATTAAAACTAAACACGAATGGATATGTCACCAATAATTTTTAGATAAAATGACTAAAATTAGATCCAAGATATCTTATTTCAAGTATCATGATAAAGGTATCAAATTCTTATTCAATGTAAACATAGCTGAGTTTGATAGATAAAAATGTTGAATATGAATGTGAAAATATTCTAAAATTTGATGGAACACCTATTGATAAGATTATGGTGCAGGAGCACCTATTTGATCACATGCCTCCATGAGGCCATATTGATTTATGTTTTGATATTGTAATAAGCCCAAGAGGCCACCTTTGTGGTGTTATAAGTCCTAGGATGTTGTTCATTTCTCATATATTGTAAAAATTGTCAAAAGTGCAAAATTAGGTAGATAAAATGTCATTAAGGTGTTTTGTCAACACACTAATCAAAAGGTGGTTGAAAATAGTTGTTTTTGGTTGAAAATTTATAAATAAACCCTCAAAAACTCGAATTGGGGGTTGGAGACATCATTTTTGAAGTTTGATAAATGGAAACCTCAAATGTTGTGCTTTTTCTGATTTTCACATCGTTTCCAGACTGAAGTTGTGATTTGTGCGGCCTGGTATGGACTCAAATAATGGATTATCATATATTGATGGAAATATCTCTATTTCTAGTTTCCAATTATTTTTGTCTCATTAAAATTTATAAATTTTTGTGGAAGTTATGATTATTTTGGTGAGACTGCCTATTTTAGCAATATTGTGCAGAATTTACAGTCTGAAAAGTGTGATGGTACAGAATATACAATATATAATTTGGATCCAAAACCAATTGTATTTTGTTTCCATGTGAATCTACTTTTATTTTCTTCAATTATCATCAAAATTCATTAAGAATTGAATAAATTATGAACATTTTTGTGAGGGCAGGTCTGAATCCTACCTAGGGTTTGCAGTTTTGGGAAAAATATAATAACTTTTATTTCCACCATTGGATCTTCATAAGAATTGGAGTAAAATATTATAAGTATGTTTTCTTCAATCTCACCAGAGGGATTGACTTCATTATTTTTTTTGTAGAAGTTATTAATGACTGTTTATGGCAATAAATTGTGGGTTGCCATAGTTATGTTTCCAATTTGATATACAAAGATTGTTTTGGATTATTGTTGAAGGTTTATGTGATGTTTCACGAATCCTCCTAGCTCTGCATCAAATTGGTATCAGAGCCTAGAAAAGATATGGGCTGGTGAAGTTTTTTGGTTTGGTGTTTGTGGTTGTGTGTTGTGCAGGTTGAGGAAGGAACCTGATTGCCTAGGTGTGGCAAAGTGAAGTGGAAGCAAGGAGATACTTGCTTGTGGAGATGGATTTGTTGAGAAGATTGGAAAGATGTTTGCAGGCTAGGGATTCAATAAGGAAGAAGGAAAGAGAGGAAAAAGAGTTGAGAAAGATAGAAGGAAAGACAAATAGAGTTTGAGAAAGCCATGGAAGAGACGAGCAAAAGGTTGGAAAGATTAGATAAGGAACATGAACTTCTTAAGAAATCACTAAGGAGTTGGCATATGCCAATGTCAAAAAGGTTAAGATGGCCTCTAAAGAAGATTATGAGGAAGCAAAGAAAACAAAATAAGGCAGAAAATTTAGTCAAAGATGAAGAAAAAGATTTATGGGCACAATATGCAGCTATTGAAGAAGAATGGAATAGTAAGGTTGGTGATGGAAAAGTCAAACAAGAGGAAGAAGAACTCATAAAGATAGAAGAATAAAATGACAATGAAGTTTCAAGTGAATTGGTGTCAAGATTGGATAAGTTGGTCATGGGTGAAGAGGAATTTGAAGTACAAGAAGACAAGGAGGATACCTCAAGGTCTCTATATTTTGTTTCTAATTTTTCCTTGGACTATATATGTCCAGGATATAAAGGACAAAGTGAAGTGTATGATGATATGATAGAGTTTTGGGACTTACAAGTTGCAGGGATGCTTGACAAGAGAAGGCATAAGAAGAAGAAAATGAGGAATGGACCAAAGATGGTTGCAAATACAAAGGACAAGGTGCAAAGTAACTGGAAGACCAGGAAGAAGACAATTCAAAGGGGCTTGAATTCTTTTGCCCTTGGGAGTTTGGTGCAGGAGCACCTATTTGATCACATGCCTCCATGAGGCCATATTGATTCATTTGTTCCATTTTTATGTTTTTATATTGTAATAAGCCCAAGAGGCCACATTTTTGGTGTTATAAGTCCTAGGATGTTGTTCATTTCTCATATATTGTAAAAATTGTCAAAAGTGCAAAATTAGGTAGATGAAATGTCATTAAGGTGTTTTTTCAACACACTAATAAAAATGTGGTTGAAAATAGTTGGTTTTGGTTGAAAATTTATAAATAAACCCTCCGAAACTCTAATTGGGTGTTGGAGACATCATTTTTGAAGTTTGATAAATGGAAACCTCAAATGTTGTGCATTTTCTGATTTTCACATTGTTTCCAGACCGAAGTTGTGATTTTTATGGCTTTGTATGGACTCAAATAATGGATTATCATATATTTATGGAAATATCTCTATTTCTAGTTTCCAATTCTTTTTGTCTCATTAAAATTTATAAAGTTTTGTGGAAGTTATGATTATTTTGGTGAGACTGCCTATTTTAACAATATTGTGCAGAATTTATAGTCTGAAAAGTGTGATGGTACGGAATATAAAATCTATATTTTGGATCCAAAACCAATTGGATTTTGTTTCCATGTGAATCTACTTTCATTTTCTTCAATTATCATCAAAATTTATTTAGAATTGAATAAGTTATGAACATTTTTGTGAGAGCAGGTCTGAACCCTACCTAGGGTTTGCAGTTTTGGGAAAAATATAATAACTTTCATTTCCACCATTGGATCTTAATAAGAATTGGAGTAAAATATTATTACTATGTTTTATTCAATCTCACTAGAGGGATTGGCTTCATTATTTGTTTTGTAGAATTTATTAATGACTGTTCATGGCAATAAATTGTGGGCTGCCATAGTTATGTTTCCAATTTGATATACAATGTCTAATAGCATGTGTTATACAAATATTGTTTTGGATTATTGTTGAAGGTTTATGTGATGTTTTTTGAATCCTCCTAGCTCTGCATCAGAGTAGCATTATAGAAGAAGAAGAAGAAGAAGAAATACATCAACAATTTCTTGACCAACGTGGATATGAACCTTATGACATTGAAATTGCACTCAATAATCGAATTGTTGATAACAATGATTAAATTGATAGCTCACATGCACCAATGAAACTCAATGTGTCTCCAAATTACATAAGAGGAGAGAACCTTTGTGAAGAAGAAAAATAAATTCAAAATCCATATTTTTGTAATGAGTTTGTTAAAATTTAAAAACATTCAAGAACCCCAAAATGGTTTGAAATTGATGAGCATAATAGAAATTCTTGAAGGCAAGAGGTCATCACAAACCATTCGGTTGTGGGCTTCAAAAAAATTCAATGAATGGTTTTCCAATAAGACATTAACCAAAAAATTCAAATTTTTTATACAATTACTAAATATGTACAAAATGAGACCTTTACTAAATAAATTTTAAAGATTCATGTAAACAAAAAGTTTGATCGAAATAATATTGTTGTTAATTTTTTTTTAATGCATTCAATTCTATTGTAAATAATAGTAAGGAAAAAGATAAAATATTTTCTCATAGAGTAATAACATCATTAGTAAGAAATTAAGAAATTAAAAGGCTCAATTATTAAGGTAAACTTGTCTTGAATTAAGCCTAAATCGTAAAACATTATCAAAAGTACTATTAATAAGATCATGATTAGAAAGTTCTATTGAAAATCATACTTGGGCTTTTAGCAGTAGGCTTCCATGAGTCGATAAGAAGCTAATTAATAGCACAAAGGATGAAAATCAACAATTTTGGCACTCTAACTCTATATTTACATATGAGGTTGGAAACAACATTTTTTATACTCTACCTAGGCCATGATTCTGTTATGAGTACGAAGAGTTTATGATAGAAATACATCCATTATTGTTGAGTTAAAAGTAGGTTAAATATTATTTTTCTTAAAAATTCACTTTTATATAAATGTAGGTGTTTTGGAGAACAAAGCTATAGTATGAATAAGTGATTGACATTAGTGGCTATAAATTTCAAGGTGGGGACATTCAATATAATTCATAAGGTGTTATAATATTAAATGCTTTCATTGTTTAGTTAGTTTTAATCAATGTTGTATGATTTATTAAACATTTTTTTAATATTTAAATGTAGGTGTTTTGGGGAGTAGCAGTGATAGATCTAGCTCATTGAGAAAGGATATAGGTAGAGAGGAGGAGTGACCTTGACAAGGATTGAGACATGGATCACCTCAGGGTGGTAGATATGAGTGGAACATATCCATAGAGAAGGATAGGCTAAGAGGATAGATATAGGAGACAAATACCTTAGGGGCACCTTTTTAGTTGTGTGTATGCTCTACAGAGTGGATTTACTCATGAGTGCTTTGATGTATTTGAAGACACATTTGTATGAGAACATAGATAATATGATATGGGAACTATTACTTGTGTTGATGATGGGTGTGATATTTTATGTGTATGTTGATGATGTGCATGATATATAGTTATATTTCTTGTATTTGGATGCTCATAGGTATGGATGTTCACAAATCTTATGTGTATGTCTAATGGTGGCATGTGGAAGGACAAATATGGCTATTAAAAACTTTACCATTATCTTGACAACTAATTATGTCTATATGATTATCTTATTGTAATGAACCTAAGTTAATTCGATAAATATTAGTGAAGTTGAATTAGGAAGCATAGATTGTGCTTTATTATACACATTTTACATTTAAAAATATGGGTATAATTTTTGCGATATTAAAAGTTAGTTAAATTTCTTCAATAGTATATCCAAGGTATAGGGATATATTAGTGGTAGGAGAAGTGAAGGATAAAAAGGAGAATGTATAAAGAGGGGAAGGTCTAAAAAGGTAATGACATGGCAATGGAAGGAGAAGTTATACTATAAGGTTAGATTTTCATAGGATAAGGAGGAATGGTATGAAGAACATATATGTATAGGATAGTGCTAGTAGTTACAAACCTGTGTGAACATATATAAAATGATGGAAGATAAGAAAAATACTAGTGGAGAGAAAGGCGATAGGACATGGGTGGTGGATCCCATGGAAGTGGTAACTATAGTATGATAGGAGGAATCTTTATAAGAGGATGAAGGGTAGATGGATGCATAGAGGGTACAACATTATTAAAATCCATTAGAGTGGTAATATTATGAATAGTATTAATTCCCTAAGGATAGCCACCTAATACATCATATAAATTACTAGCCAATGAGTGAGGATATTTAGGGTGGAGAGGTGTATCAATTCATAATTATCAATTTAGGAAAATATCTTGTTTAGCAACATATGTATCTAAATCATAGTCTTGATCATTATTTTTTATCTTCTTTAATGTGGCTCTTTATATGGTTGTCATTAGCTATTATATCTAAAAATGATTCAATCGTCATTTTATTTGCTAGCCATATTAGAGTTAAGATGAAAACTCCATAAAACAAGATTTTAAAGGATATTAATTTAACTAGATAAAAGATCAAGGAAAACACTCTCAAACATGAAATATACCCCAATTGCTTGGACAATGCATATTTCCTAATAATGTGTGCAACTAAAAACTAATAACATGTAATGAATGGATGTAGGTGATAATAATTAAATAATCCTAATTGACCTAGGGTTGTCCCTTTTATATAAAATTAAGAGTAAAACAAAATTATTTCAAAACTTGAATTAGAATAAATGATCATAAAGAGAGGTAAATTCAACTTGCTAATTTGAATTTAGATTTTAAGTTAAGGGGTAATTTATTATACATTTCATTCAAACAATCTAGTTTCTTTCCTTTAAATTTATTCTTTGATTCATACATTTAGTTCACCAACCATTTTTGGAGTAATGTCATAAGACTCAAAGGAAAAATATGAAGAATTTAATCCAAGTTTCCATTGTATGCACCCTAGAAACTTTATATCATGAACTGTTTGATATAATTTCTCAAATAAATTTGTTAATGAACTGTTTGATATAATGCCTCAAATAAATTTCCAATAGTGTTTTTGATGGAGTATGATAGAAATAGTGTTTTTGATATAATGCCTCAAATAAATTTGTTAATGAACTGTTTGATATAGGGTGCATACAATGGAAACACGATTTCTATCATACTCCATCAAAAATTACCATGAACTATTTGATATAATGCCTCAAATAAATTTGTTGATGAATTGTTTGATATAGGGTACATACAATGCAAACACTATTTCTATCATACTCCAAAAATTACCATGAATTGTTTGATATAACGCCTCAAATAAATTTGTCAATGAATTGTTTGATATAATGCCTCAAATAAATTGGAGGTACCCTAGTAAAAATGTATGGAAAATGTGGAAGCATAGACAGGGCATGTTAATTTTTTGACAGAGTAGAAATGTATCATAAAAATAGTGTATGTTGAAAATGCTTTAAAAACTTTCAAACAAATGCAGTTTGAATTCAACAAATTTGAAAAAATTTGCATTTAGGGTTTCAAAATTTAACAAACAAATGCATTTTGAACTCTACAAAATTCAAATTTCACATACCTGGTGCTCGATATGCAAGTCAAGTTGATGAATTTTGGAGAGACGAAGTTGAGTTTGTGTTCACCAGAGAGATGAAGTCAGTTTGCTCACTATTTGTAGATCACGGTCTCGGTTCGCTGTGCGCACAAGGAAAGAAACTGGTAAAAAGAGAGTGAAAATGATAGTCGAAAATGACAATGTTAAATTGTTTTTTTGTCTTATTTAAGGGGGTTCAGTCTAACCCATGTTTGACTGAACCCCTTTAAATAAGATTATTTTTATTTAGGGTTTGTGGGTTCGGTCGAACATGTAATGAGGTTCAGTTGAACCATTGAGTTCGACCGAACCCATTGAGTTTGGGGAAAAGGAAAAAAATGAAGTTTCCTTCCTCATGTAATTTGTAAACCACTATTGTGGTTTGACTATGTGACTATAATCTATCCCCAATAGTACAAAGGTTTCTCTAACCAAAAGGGAAGGGACATGATGGAAAGATAAATCATAATTGCAGGGATTGGTATGTGTTTGCAGATTGTACTGTCATTAGAGTATATGGGTTTAAGGCAACACAATACTTACTACCAAAGACTATGCTAGATAGGGTTGCATATCTTGAGATCATAAGACAATTGTCTTATTCAACCTTCATGCATTTCAAAAGATATGGAAGGAAATATTCCATGCCTTCAACTCTATGTTTTGATGACTTCACTATTATTGTTGATACATGGTATGACTTGGTCATAAGCAAGTTAAATTATTATGGCTTGCTAGTGGGAAATAAGAGAGAAAATTTTGACCCTAAGCATTTTATATATGATGCCAAAATTTATCAAAAAATAAAAGGATATGAGGATGAGTTCCATGTCAATGATGTCATCAGGAACTATGAGGGAAGTTAGGTGATCATGAGAGAAAATGCATACAATAGAATTTTTATGGCTGAGGCCTAGAGATTGAACACTAACCCATCTTATGTGGAAGCTTTTCATGAAATTCAAGACCCCATGGAAAGAGTTGAGTAATTGCTTCTACATGAAGAAGAAATAATAAAGGATGTACCTTTGGTGGCATTTGAGAGGAAAAGAAGCATTGGTTCTAGGAGGCAAGAAAAAAATATAACACCATTGGGCCATTTATCACCACAACCTACACTAGAGGTAAGCTTCTCAGTTGATACCCAAATCATGGTTGAAGATGATACTGAAGGGGAAGAAGAGGTCACATAGATCAACACTTCTGTCATTCCCTAATATGAAATTCCACTAGAAAGGAGTGTGATTAAATTTTAAGCTTCTTATTTTCTTTCTGATGATGTGAGACACCGTGCCAATCAGGAATTCATTGTAGATGGTGTATTTGTTCAAACTATTGAATCTAAGGCTTTCATTTATGAGTATAATGGAAAGGTTGTAAGGGAAAGGCTAAAAGATATTGACATTGAAAAGGAGGCATATGCCTTAAAAGAGATCCAACATGAGATTGATAGGGAAATGAAGAACATGACTATTGAAAAAGGGAGAGCATTGATGCAAGAAGTCAGGGTTATGCTCCTCTAGGTTGGGATATCATTTCAGCCAGTGTATTTGATAGCTTTCTAATAATAAAGAATAAAACCCTACACTTGATAGATGAAGTTGGTGACAAGATCTACACTGGATTAGGATAGAATCCTAATATCACTACTTTACAGATATTTTCACTTTACCCATCAAGAAAAAATCCTTCCCTTGTTAATCATGATTAGATTTTTAGACATCTTTTGGTGCAAAGAGTGGGAGAAATAGATCCCATGGAAACTGTAGATTTGAATGTGAATGTAGCCAAGTTCACAAATGCTCAAATTTAGAAATTGTTAATAGATAACAAGAGAATGATAGAAGAGAATGAGAGGTTAAAATAGGAACTGATTAGCTACAAAGATAGTTTTCCTTCTTCTTCAGGACTATATTCTCCACTAGTTGAACATGAGAGAAAAGTGTTGGAAGCAATGTCAAAAAATACCTATTGGAAACATAGCCATGATAAAGTGTAGAAGGAACAAGAAGAGTTAAAGGGAAAGCTCAAGACCACTACCTTTGAAATTACATCAAAAATAGTCTGCATGAGATTTGAAGAAATGTATACATGTTGAACAAGTCTACCATATTCATGACAAAACATATCCAACACTATTGGAAAATACCATATTGAGTGACAGCATAAAAGAAGTGGAGTCTCACATCATGGAAAAGAAGGATGATAACGCTACTATGCTACAAGTATACCAAGAGCTCATGAAAGCACATACAAACTTCCAAAACATCTTGACACAAGAGTTAAGTGACTTTAGTCAACCATTGAGTATGGCCTTTCCCAAACTTCTTTGAGGAAATAGAATTGAAAGATCAAAATACATGGAAGGATGAAATATCCCACTATGTACCAATTTTTCTTGATGCAATCAATGATAAAGATGAAGTGCTTAAGAGAACACATAAAAAACTTGAAAGAATCTTTGAATTGGAGTATGCCACAAAAGATATTATACATAATGCAGACACTCATGGAGAGAGTGGGTACATGGAGTATTTTTTGAAGATTAACTTGTTCATTGCATAGGAAAAGTAAGAGAGGATGTAACAAGGGTTGGAGTTTGATGGTTTGGATGCACAATCATGGTGCATGAGCCTTGAATAGGTCTTAAGTGATCATGGGTGCTTGTTAGAGATTAATGGACTATAGTGCATCCACCAACAAACTCTTAATATTTTTATGTTTATGCTAATCATGTTTTAGTTATGAAGAAATCTGACTTTTTGTAAAAGGGCCTAAAGCTTGAACTACTTCCCATACAAATAGGGAAACCAAGCCCAATTTTGATATCATCATCATGAATATCATATCATTCCATTAGAGTAGCCATTAGTAAGAAGATGGGTTGCATAATCTGCCCATCCATACCATATTTAAAGACTTTTGTTATAATGCTTATATTTTGAATTAATACAATGGAGTAAACTATTTATAAATCATAATTCAATTTTAGTGTTCAATTACTGTGTTGATTTTCACACTTATCTGTTATTTTGTTGTCTCCAAAGTTGTTTGTTCAAGTTATTTAAGTCTGCAAGATTTATCAGAACACATTTGTCGTTACTGTGTGAAATATTTGGTTGGTTTCTAGTTGACGTGAATTAAAATCCTTTCTAATAGTTTACTTTAATTGGTCTCTACCCAGGGTTAAAATCCTTTTAAAGAAGATTTTTTGATTGGTTTCCATTAACTTAAGAATTAAAGATCCTTTCATACTTTCACAGTAACTTGAGGGGATATCAATGGGATTATTAAAGGACACTGTGATAAACAAGTTTTGCACATTTACACAAGGTGCATACATCTCAAGTGCCTAGTAATTAGAGTTAATTTGAATAATATGATTACTTATCTTACAACTTTGTATCCATTCTATGATCACCATTCACTCATTCAATCCATTCACCCAATAGGAGTAGGCACTTGTCATGCTTAAGATATTACATACAAAATAGAATTCACAATCTTAAATTTTCAAATAATTTCAGCAAGAATTAGCCATCAAAGCTCTACATCCACTCCATCCTCATGTGCCATAGTGAGTAGATTGTCAATATAGGAACCACATCCAACTTTAAATCTGCCTTTTTGTTCAGGTATACCCATCTAGGTTTGGGAGATCCTAAAGAGTAGGAGTTAATTAGCCTTGTTTACCTTGTTCATGGGCCAAAGGTGTATTAAGAGACTGGAACCCTCTTATGGTTTAAGAACTTGCACTTTTGAGATCTAACACACCCTTTTGGCAGGTCCTACCACTGCTCGAAGGCATTGATGACTAAAGGTGTTTAGATCAATGGTTAAGATTTGCTGACAGTTGGATCTAAGGATTTGATCCTAGTCATTCCCCTTGCTCTAGGTTTGTCGATCATCCAACATAACCATTGCCTTAATCTTCCTAAGTAAGGCAGAAATATTTCATAAGTTAAGAATGAATTAAGTCTTAATTCATTAATCTCCCTATTGACCTAGTTGGGTCCCCTTATTTAAAACTAACTTTTATGCATGTGCAGAATTTTTGACCATTATATTAGAGGATTTGATCCTGGTTGATCCCCACTAGCCCCATGGGAATAAAATAATACATTTTGAAATGTTGTGAGGTCAACGGGCTGAAGACACGTGTTCTGCTACAGGTGTGGGCCCCAGTCTCCACTCACATACCCAATTCCTTAAGGTTTTAAATCGATGATCCACATGCAACATTTAGATTTAATCTCAACCATTCCCCACCCACCTCGTAGGAATAAAATTATGTTTTATGAAAATCAACGGGGTTAGCAGGTGAATGACATGTGGATTTTTTCTGCCACTTTGAAAAGGTGGATCCCACAAAACAAATGAGTCAACATTCTAACATGTCTGATTCCACTTTATGGCATAGTAGTACGTGACTTCTATAGAAGGCACTGCTGATCTGGGATGCCCTTTCTAAGATGCTCGTCCATATTTCCCAATATATCCTAGGGCATGAGATGGATAGGAATTTGTAAAGTAACAAATCTGGCTTTGATGGGTAATGTTATCACACCAAGTGGTTTCTTTCCCACATTGTCAAAACCATGAATAGACAAATCAATAGGTGGAATTTTAGTCTTATCTACTCTAATTCTATCCAAAAGGTTCACACTACAAACATTAAGCCATGAACCATTGTCAACAAGGGTACACCAAATCCCAAACTTGTTAATAATAACTAATATCATCAAAGAATCATTTTATTTTGTGTTTTTAAAGGAGATAATTCACTTTGATGAAAGATAATGTCTAAATTGGGTGGTTTTATATTCTTAATCAAAGCTTCCACCTCATGTGGTTGTGCATTGATCATTATTTTTTACAAAGAACTTTGAAGCATGACATGGTAAGCAGGTGATGTTTGAATTAAATCCCACAAGGATATATTAGTAGGAGTGTTATGAAGTTTTTCAAAAAGATCATATTCTTTACCACTAGTAGCTTATTATTTCTAGTGTTATATGTGTGAACTACAGTATGATAACTTGGTTGTTGTGACACATGATTACTAGTAAGTTTCTTTGTGAAGTTTAATATTATAGAACCTAGAGGTTTAGGAGGTCCTATAATGAGAGATGGATTTGTAGGTCTGATAACTAGAGGAATTTTGGTAGGTCCAATAATTAGATGACTCTTAGGAGGTATAAAAAGAGTTTTAGGAGGTCTAATATTCAAAGGAGATCTAATGGCCAATTGTGCATTCATAACCTCATTAGAATTAACTTCTTGTTGATGATCTTCTATTAAGGGGGAGTCTAGTGTCACCTTAACATCTGCATCTATGCAATCCATAAATGTGTCAATGGTTTGATAATATTTTCCAACAATATCTTCCCAAGTAGGAGAGGTAGGTGGAGAGAAACAAATAAGATTCTAATGCTCAATGATTGGATCCCCTAACACCAAGACACCTTCTTCCCAAGTAGGTGAGGCATCATGAGAAGAATAAACATGATTTTCAATATTTTCAAGGAATGTATTCTATTTCAAAAAACTAACCTCACACATAGGAGAGATAGTGGGAGAGGGATCAATGAAAACCAACAAAAGAGGGGCAATAAATTCATTTTCATATGCTTGTAACAAAAATTCCTTAAAATATTCAATGACATTTTACAAGAGGACATGAATTATGATAACACAATATTTTTTCAATGAGAACATGATGTAAACAATCGGTCTACAAATCTAAAATGCAACAATTTTTCCCATACTTGCAACAAATCAAGCAAAGTGGCACCTTTTTTGCATATGCAATAGCACTATTTCATTTCCTAATTTTAAAACTAACATTTGTAAGTAGAAAAAAAATGAGAGTAAAAAGATAGAACACTGTGCACAATGTTTCCCGAAGACACCTATACTAGGATAGGGATGCCCATGGGCATCTGTGTGCTTGAAAGGGATTCAAAAATTGAAAACTAACTATGTATGTTTTTGTTTAATTTTGATGTTTCTATTTGCAAATAAGTTGTACAATGTTGAATGAAATTTCTACATGTAATCATGCAACAATTCACTGATTCTAAGATGTAAAATGCTGAAA
This sequence comes from Sequoia sempervirens, assembly GCA_007258455.2. NCBI lineage: Eukaryota > Viridiplantae > Streptophyta > Pinopsida > Cupressales > Cupressaceae > Sequoia > Sequoia sempervirens. The sequence continues at coordinate 214,331,504 of VDFB02000002.1, read as the reverse complement.
ATGATGAATTGATCCAAATTTGAAACAAAACAATGAAATATTTTTATATTTAAGACAATGTGCTTGAAATGTAAATATGAACAATAAAGGACAATTTTGAATGCAATTTTCAGATCTAATATGCAATAATTAACTTATTTGAATATGAAATTTTTTGAGAATGTTGATTTGATACAATTTTGAAACATAGCTATGCAAATTTTCACTTGTTTTTGACCTAAATGAAAGATACAATTTAAATGCAAAGGAACAATTTTAGATCTAATGAATGTAATTTGAATGTAGATCTAATTTTAAATGACTGATACAAAATCTAATGTAACCTATGATATGTGATGCATTTTTTAATTTATATTTTATTCTTTTATGATGCAAAAATGAAACCCCAAATAAATAATGGAACTAATATAATACAAAACCTAGATCTAGGATGAATTACGGAAAATTTTAGAAGGCATATAATTTTAACATGTTAGGTTCACCAAAATGAAACATAGAAAAAGGGATCCTAGGTCCTAAATGCAAAGAACCTAGCATGCAAGGGGCATTTTTCTAAGTTACATTAAGATGTAGATCAACAAGGTGATTAGATTGACATACAACCATGAAGGTGAGCCAATAAGACCTAGATCTACATCTAATTGAAGATGGGAATGAATTGTAAATGATTTGGAATGATTAAACTAATTTGACTATGTGACCTAATATGTAAATTACAAGGTCTCGACAACTAACAAAATGAAACAAGATTGTGCAGGTGGATCCATAATGTGTAGAGTGATATGCACCTACCAAGAAAATCTTGTTTCAACCACTATAGAAGGACATAGTTTCTAGGGGGCATATAAGTCCCTAATAGGGTGTTCTACTTAAATTTTGGGGTCCTCTAGAGGTAGATTTGAGACTCGCATTTCCACTTGCAAAGTTTCTAGAATACTATTGAATAACTATTTAGGTGAGTTTCCATGATTTGACAAGATGTAGGGCTTCAAATAAAACAATAAATAATTTTTCTTCAAGCTCATTTCAATAATCTTCAAACCTAAAACCTACACATTCAAAGATAGGGAAAATGTTGGTCCATTTAGGGGTTTGTCTTAGTCAAACCCTATGTAAGTGTTTCCACTTCCAAAATGGAAATGTCAATAATAAAATGGATAATGGATAGGAAGGAATGATGAAATCACAAAGTGTTATAATCCACCACCCTTAAATGACTTCCTTGAAAGAATGAATCCATGCACATCACCTCAAGGTCTTGATCTTGCTTATTTGAATGCTTGAATGCTTTGGAGACCTACAAAATGGTTATCCTTCACAAAACAATGATAATAAAACAACACAAAATCACATAGATTTGACTTGATGCTTGGATCTTGAATTAATTGTAATAAAGGTTTGAAATGTTTCCCTTAACTTGCTCTTGAATGATCTTGACAATATTTTTTCTCATGAATGCTTGTTCTAGATTTGAAATGATGTAATAACTAGGTATTTATATGCAATTATTCAAACTTCCTGAAAATTAGATTTGAAAGCTGACACTTGAAATTTGAGTTTTGGATGTTAAAATACCACCAAAATCATATTAAAAATTGGATCTTGGATAAGAAGGGGGACACATACACCCTTAGGTGTATAGGTTCTTGCCCAAATTTCTAGGAAACACATAGTCAAGGGTAAAGTAACAATTGAATGCATTTATTTAATTCTTGTAGTCTTATCAGAAAATGGTAAAAGTAGGCCTTACGATGCATAATTTAGAAAGTTAGGTGATTAATTAGGTCCAATAAATTAAGGGGGGTAAAAAATGATGTGAAACCATTAAGGGTAACAATATTTGACACTAGGAAAAAATTAGAAGCTCTTTTGGATAGACAAATAGGAACTATAACTCATTTTCTCTATTAGTAGATTATACCTCAAAAAAATTCATATTCAAATAAGTTAATTATTGCATATTAGATCTGAAAATTGCATTCAAAATTGTCCTTTATTGTTCATATTTACATTTCAAGAACATTGTCTTAAATATAAAAATATTGCATTGTTTTGTTTCATATTTGCATCAATTCATCATTTTCAGCATTTTACATCTTAGAATCAGTGAATTTTTGCATGATTACATGTAGAAATTGCATTCAACATTGCACAACTTATTTGCAAATAGAAACATCAACATTAAACAAAAACATACATAGTTAGTTTTTCAATTTTTTGAACCCCTATCAAGCACACAGATAATTTTAGAGTGTTCAATTTGCTCAATAGATTTTCTAGGATTTGAAATGATAAATTCACTAGATATTTATATGTGATTATGCTAATTTCTTGAAAATAAAATATCGATGGCCGACAATTGAAATTGGAAATTAAAATAATAAAAATTACCAATACTGAAATATTCAAATTTGGAGCCAAAAATGTGTTTTAGTGAGCAAGGCACCCTAGACTAGATTTCTACTTTATGGGGATCAAAAGTGTTGGGGGAAATATTAAATGCAGAATTTGAATTCCCATGTTTGATTTTCAAATAATTTTTATAAAAATGAGCCATTAATACATAATAGGTCCAAGCACATAGGGGGGAGAAAAACCTTATTGTGAAATTGTCAAGGATACCAATTTTTTATGTTGCTAAAGGCTTGAGACAATAAGAGAAGGAAGAAATTGTGATAAGGTTTTGTAAGACTAAAATTGATGAGAGATTTCCAAAATCTTGAAAAAAGGATGAGAACGATCCAAACTCGAGTCTTTGTCATGAGAGAATGCTCATATATTTGCATTTCACAATTTTTCTAGAACACACAAGCATGCATTGAAAAAAGACAAAAGAAATTAATAGTCAAAATTTAGAAGGTTGTGTTGGTTTTGATGTATGAATTCACATTAAAGGAGTTTCTATTGATGTAATGAGCATTCCTTTACCATTGATGTAAAAGGAGGAGAGTTACAACAAGGGAGAGTTATACGGAAATAAGAATGATGCCATTAATGTTAAGAGAGATATTACAAAAAGATGGAGCTTTTTATGTGAAATTACTAAACTTCCCTTTCCCATTGATTTCAAAGGGGGAGATTTAGAGAAAGGGGGGGTATTAGAGAAAGGGAGAGTATTATGTTCTTACTATATTCACAAATTATATTTATGTAGGTTTTCCATCAATTAAAATGGGGAATATTGCTAGAATATTATCATTGATGTCAAAGGAATTTGATGTAGACAAATTTTTTTTAATGATTGTTTAAGTATGTAGGCTTACGTCCCTTCAGACAAGGAAACTTTAAAATTTATACGTTGTCAGACCTCTTTTAATTTACCCTTAATGCCTATGTTATTGGTAGATAAATAATTTAAATTATAATTAGTTTTGGGTCAACCATACATTGATCCAAGATATATATAGTAATGAAATTTCTGAAGTGAAATAGATAAAAAAGTTCATGCATTATGAAGAAAACAAATATTCAAGAAGTGGAAATTTATATATATTATGAAGGCACCAATTCTATTTTAAAAGACAATAGTTCTATTTTAACAAAATTTGAGGACAAATAAATTAAAGTGAAAAATTTAAACATTTTTTTATATTTATACAGTCTTTAGTTCCTGTTGACCTCTCTATGAAGCTTTGTACTCCTAGAGTTTGTAATTTTTTCAAAGATTGGAGATGGCTGTCATGTAGTTCATTCAACTTTTTTCCTTTGAAGAAGGTTTATTCTCAAATACTTCCTTGCTGGCCTCTTATTCCCCGTCTTAATCATAAGTGGAAATGCAGATTTAGTGCCAAATCTTGGCTGAAAATTAGTGCTCAAATATGGAGATCAAAAGCTGATTATGATACACAAGTGTTGGCTTGGAAAATTTTACATTGCAAACTTCCTGTTCGGGATAGATTGAAATGTATGATAGTTCAGCCAAATAGTTTCCCATTTTGTCTTTGCACTGAGAGTATGAAACATATATTTTGGGACTGCATTTTTTTAAACAACAATGGTCAGCTGTGTTTAATAGTTTTCCAGCTATCTTCTTGCATGTTCTCAATTGGAAAGAGGCCATCATTGGTTTGGGAATGCGCAACAATGTTATTGCTGATTCTATTCGACAGGTTATTTTGAGGCATATATGGAAAGCTCAGTGTTCTGCTATGTTTTCTAAGAACTTTCGTCAGCCAACTGAGACTTTAAGGCTTTACTCTAGCATCCTTCTCCAGGTGGCTATTTTGTTCTCACAGCTTCCAGTTTTATGCAAGAAGAATATGGCAGCCAAGGATCATCTTCAGCAGATTAAAGACCAAGTGTTGCAATTTCAGTCGACTAGTAATGTCTGGCAAAGAAAAATTGTTCAATATATGTAATGAGCTTTTAGCCTTCTGGCTGTTGTATTTCTTGTGATGCTTTGTCATGTTCATTCTTTTCAGCTACCTATTAGTAGCTCTCTTTTTTTTTTTTTTTAGTAATCTGCTTTGTTCAATATAAAAAAAAAAAAATGGTTTTAAAGACAATGATTAAAGTTTTAACAAATAGCAATTGAGTTTCAAAAGGCACTAATGAGTAACAAATAAAAGGTCATGTTCCTTTAAGAGTTTATCAACTTTCTAAAGGATATCTCCCTTCACGAAGAAGATTGTTAATTTTCTACGACATTTACATCTATTCACATGGCTATCTGTTTTTTCTGTCGTAATGCTTTTCTTCATCAAAGTGGCCGTCTTTTCGAAAAGAAAAGATAGAAGCGGGAAATTGCGTGCAAGAGTCATACAAAGACACAAGGAAAAAAGTAAGGCACGTTAAAGGCCAAGGAGTTGGAAAAGTCGAACGCAATTGGGTCACTACAGTCAAGTCCAAATTAAATAATTGAATGGTGGATCCGATTTTCATTGTCTTGTATTGAATACAATTCCTAAATTTTAGGAGTTATGCCGTGTTGAAAAGAAGTCGGGCGACATGCAGACAAATTTTGGTCCATAATTAGATGTACCGGAAAATAGAGGAAGGAAGCTCGCCGTGTAGGATATGTCATCTCTTTGGCTTCACTCATTCCATGCCAATTTTCCAACGACCTACATACCTATCCAAATGCTTGTCTTCTCTGCCGTATCGCTTTTCTTTCATAAAAGTTGTATCCAGAGAGTTACGTGGTGGTTGTCTATTCTGATCCGAAGACAAAAAAGGGGAAATTACATGTCGGAGTTTTATAAAGTAGTTGTAAATAAAATGAAAGGAGTATGAAAATTAATTTGGAAATTGACATACAACAAATTCACTATCAGCAATTCATCGATCAAAATTTATCACCAACAATTCACCGTAGGAAAATTCACTGTCATGACAATGGTGAATTTCTCTGCGGTCAATTGTTAATCGTGAATTCTCTTAGATATTGGTACAACTTTACACTTTTCGTACTCCTTTCAATGTTTTTACTACTAACCTTTGGGGATCTTTTCTAGGCCATTAAGTTTAAGTCATAAAACATTGGTTCTTATTTACAGTAATTTATTTTCACACCTGGCTATAGATCCAGATAAGAGCAAAGAACTTGATTGGAATAGGCATTTCAACATCATATGTGGAGTAGCTCGTGAGATTTTATATTTGCATGAAGATTCTCAGCTGCAGATCATTCATCGAGACATCAAAGCAAACAATATTTTGCTTGATGAAAAATTTGAACCAAAGATATCAAGTTTTGGCTTAGTAAGACTGGTTCATCAAGACGAGGCCTATGTTAATATAAGGGTAGGAGGAACATAGTAAATATCTAAGCACTGCATTTATTAGTTGAAGCAACGATGATGATTTCCCTTCTCAACCCCTCAATTACTACTAAACAACTAGCATAAACCATCTTAACCGTATACAAGCAGTTTTTCTAGGGAAGACAATTAGAATTAATGATGTATGAAACTTATATTATTTGGTTGCGGTAAGTTTTCTACTTTCATTATTTTGTCTTTTGGAAATTATTTTATTTTATTTTATTTTATTGTTATCTTGAATTTTCAAAGAATAGTTTTTTTTGCAAGATAGTTTCTTAAGTTGTTTTATGAGCTAATAATTCTTATGGCACCAGAGTATGTTATAGTAGGTCAATTATCTAGTAAAGTTGATGTCTATAGTTTTGGTATTGTCATTTTAAAAATTATATGTAAAAAAAATAATATTGATATTATATTATTCCATCAATTTTAAAGCCTATTAGATCACGTAAGAGAAATCTATTTTAATCTATATTTTTTTAAGTTATAATTTCTTTAATATGAACATGCTTAGTTCTTATGTAGGTATGGGGATCTTATAAAGGAGGAAATATTGTTGATATAATTGACAAAACAATAATTAGGAGTTTTACTACTAATCAAGTTTCAAGTTGTGTTCATATCAATCTTTTATGTACACAGGTAGATGTGTCACTTCATTCACCAATGCTTAATGTATGTGCAATGCTTTCAAACCTTTCTATAACCTACTTGCTAGATCTCACAATGCTTGTGTATCTAAGTGTTTGACGCAAAGATGTTACTGCACATACAAATGCATGAACATCTACAACTATTAAAAGTAAAAATTATATTGTTAGGCCATTCTCACATGCTTCATCTATGACTCCTATGGTCTACCCATCCATCAATGATGCATCAAGTAAAAATTTGAGTTCTAGATAATCCCATTTACTCTTTATACTTTATAAGAAGGGATATGATGTAGTCAAAAACTATATAAATAATTTGCACATCTATGGTGTTTAGTAATGTTCGATGGTTTAAAGTTTGAAATTAATGAACCTTGTTAATGAAACCAAGTCTATGAATTATTTAATGTATTTGATGACCATATAAATCATGGTGATATTAAATTCAACCACTCTATAAACAATTGTGTGTTTACATTCTTGAATTGGATCACAAAACAATAACACCATTATTCTCTATCTTGATCTTATCAAATATATTGGAAAACCTAACCACATAAGGTAGGAATAGTAACATTTATATAATCAAGATTCTATTATCATGCTACTAGTCATGCATTGTACAAAACTAAAAAAAAAAATCCAAGTCATGATTTTTCTACTCCCCTTAAAATTTATTGTTTGAGGTTGTGTGAGGGGGAAATTTGGAGTGTATAAACAAGATAAAATTGTAGTGAAAAAGAATCTAATCTAAACAAAACAATAATCTTGATCTATTCCTTCACTCACAAAATGAAACTATAAAGCTAATGAATTCAAAAATGAAATTACAAGAACATAATAAACATGAACTCAAAGCAATACAATCTTACCATCTTGTGTTGTAGTATATTCGCAAAATGTTGGGTTGTTCATATCACTACGAAGCCTCCATTGTTGTGTGTGAGATCTTTGAAGAACGATGTGTGTGTTGTTGATCAAAGATATGTTGAAGTTTTGTTAATGGTGATTCGGATCTTGGTAGTACTTCATTGTGCAAGATGGGTTGATTCTCCCATCCCTTTTTTGTGAGGAAAGATATTTTTTATATAGAATTTGTGATTTGAAATGGATGAGCAAGATTAAACAATGTTGAATCAAGATCGATGGTTGAAGGTTGTTAAGAGGATTTACACATGAATAATCTATGTGAAATAGATTGCATGATTAGTGTGATTGATGAATAGATTAATCAGTCAGGGATTAGATTGATCATTCAAGAATTAGATTGATTAGTCAAAAATTAGATTGATTGGTCAGGAAAGTGGGTGAGGATAATTAATTAATTAATCTTTTTTTGGATTTGAATGTGCAAATCAAGTTTGACTTTTGCAAACAAAGTTGCATTAGTTTGAACTCCCATATTTGATTTTTCAATAATTTTTAGAAAAATGAGCCATTAATACATAATAGGTCCAAGCACATAGGGGGAGAAAAACCTTATTGTGAAATCGTCAAGGATAACAATTTTTGACGTTGTTGAAGGCTTGAGACAATAAGAGAAGGAAAAAATTGTGATAAGGTTTTGTAAGACTAAACTTGATGAGAGAGGTTTCCAAAATCTTGACAAAAGGATGAGAATGATCCAAACCCGAGTCTTTGTCATAAGAGAATGCTCATATATTTGCATTTCACAATTTTTCTAGAACACACAAGCATGCATTGAAAAAAAGCAAAAGAAATTAATAATGAAAGTTAGATGGTTATGTCGGTTTTGATGTATGAATTCACATTAAAGGAGTTTCTATTGATGTAATGAGCATCCCTTTACCATTGATGTAAAAGGAGGAGAGTTACAACAAGGGAGAGTTATAGGAAAAGAAGAATGATGCCATTAATGTCAAGAGAGATATTACAAAAAGATGGAGCTTTTTATGTGAAATTACTAAACTTCCCTTTCCCATTGATTTCAAAGGGGGAGATTTAGAGAAAGGGGGGGTATTAGAGAAAGGGAGAGTATTGTGTTCTTACTATATTCACAAATTATATTTATGTAGGTTTTCCATCAATTATAATGGGGGATATTGCTAGAATATTATCATTGATGTCAAAGGAATTTGATGTAGACAATTTCTTTTTAATGATTGTTTAAGTATGTAGGCTTACGTCCCTTCATAAAAGGAAACTTCAAAATTTATACGTTGTCTGACCTCTTTTAATTTACCCTTAGTGTCTATGTTATTAGTAGATAAATTTAAATTATAATTAGTTTTGAGCCAACCATATATTGATCCAAGGTATAAATTAATGAAATTTCTGAAGTGAAATAGATTAAAAGTTCATGCATTATGAAAAAAAAAAATATTCGAGAAGTAGCAATTTATATATATTATGAAGGAACCAATTCTATTTTAAAAGACAATAGTTCTATTTTAACAAAATTTGAGGACAAATAAATTAAAGTGATTTTAAAGACAATGATTAAAGGTTTAACAAATAGCAATTGAGCTTCAAAAGGCACTAATGAGTAACAAATAAAAGGTCACGTTCCTTTAAGAGGTTCTAAAGGATATCTCCCTTGACGAAGAAGATTGTTAATTTTCCACCACGTCTACATCTATTCACATGGCTATCTGTCTTTTCTGTCGTAATGATTTTCTTCATCAAAGTGGCCGTCTTTTCGAAAAGAAAAGATAGAAGCGGGAAATTGCGTGCAAGAGTCATACAAAGACACAAGGAAAAAAGTAGAGCACATTAAAGGCCAAGGAGTTGGAAAAATCAAACGCGATGGGATCACTACAGTCAAGTCCAAATTAAATAATTGAATGGTGGATCTGATTTTCATTGTCTTGTAATGAATACAATTCTTAAATTTTAGGAGTTTTGCCGTGTCGAAAAGAAGTCAGGTGACATGCGGACAAATTTTGGTCTGTAATTAGATGTACTATGGTGACCAGGGCCCGAAAACTAGAGGAAGGAAGCTCGCCGTGTAGGATATGCCATCTCTTTGGCTTCACTCATTCCATGCCAATTTTCCAGCCACCTACATACCTATCCAAATGCTTGTCTTCTCTACCGTATTGCTTTTCTTTCATAAAAGCTGTTTCCAGAGAGTTACTAGTAGTAGTGGTTTTTCTATTCTGATCAGAAGACCAAAAAAGGGAAATTACATGTCAGAGTCTTATAAAGGTAGTTGTAAAAAAGCTGAAAGGAGTACAAAAATTAACTTGGAAACTGACATACAACAAATTCACCTTAAGTAATTCATCAACTAAAATTTATCATTGGTCATTTGAACCTTGGAAATGAGGTGATTGCTTAAATGTTTTTTCTAAAAGTGTGCACTCTCCATTTTTGAAAGATACTCTATAACCTTTTTGAACAAGCTGCCCAATGCTCATTGAATTTTGTTTTAAATTGGGAACAAAATAAACATCAATTATATGTTTATTCTCCCCCTTCTTGGTTAGAATGTTAATGTTCCCTTTTCCTTTGACTTATACTTGATTTTTATTGCCCAATGTTACATCAGATTTTACACTCTCATCCAAACTAGAAAGCATTTCTAAATTCCTTGTCATATGATTGTTGCAACCTGAGTCTAAAAACCATACATCTTTTTTATTTGTTTGTGCAACATTGCATGTCAAAAACATAGTGCTTTGTTCTAGTTTTTGGTTTTGGTTTTCTTTTGTGAAATTTTCATTTTGTTGTCTAGAATCATATTGTTTCTTTGTACATTCATTCAAATAATGCCCAGATTTTTGGAAATAGTGACATTGGACTTGAGATTTATCATACCTTTGGCCTTGAGGGTGTTTTTGTGATGTATTTTGAGTTGGGTTATGGCTGCTACCTCTTCCACTTGAGCTTGATGGGTTGCTTCTTCCACCTCTATGAGAATTTATCCCTCTACCTCTGAAATTTTTTCTTTCGCTACGTCTACCATGGCTAATTGTAACTTGTGACTTGAATGCATTCTCCAATGATGTATTTGCTAACTTGCTTGGCCTATGTTCACATGAAATAAGAGATACATGGAGCTCATCAAATGAAAACTATGTGAGGTTATTTTTTTCCCCTATGGCTATAACAATTGACTCAAATTTTGTAGGAAAACTTCTTAGAATATTTTCAACCACTCTTATCTTCATGTGTGTCCCCATGAGATCTGATTTGATTTACCAGTCTAATAATTTGAGTGAAGAATGAGTCTACTAATTCATTATCCTTCATGTAAATTTTTTCAAACTCTATTCTCAACATTTTTAATTTTGTTGTTTTAACCTTTTCCGTACCTTGATAGGTTGTTTGAAGTATATCCCAAGCTTGTTTGGACCTTGTTGCTACTGTAATCCTTGAGAAAATTCTCTCATGCACTCCTTGGAGGATAAGGAAAAGGGATTTTGAATGCTTCTTCCTATTATCTTTCAATAAATCCTTCTCTTACTGAGTTAATGCATTATATGTTGTTGCATCAAATAGTTCTTGAAAACCATTCTCTACTAGCTCCTGTAAATCTTGTGAGCAAAATAATGCCCTCATGGTGATTTCCCAGTAGTCATAGTTCTAGAAATTAAATTGTTGAATTTGTGGGTTTGTCAAGCTTGTGATTGTTTCCATTGTTGACTGTGAGAATACCTTGGCTCCTTGAAGACCTACTCTAAAAACCTTTCTTGAAGATGATAACTTGTTTGAGAATGTTGGTTTTGATACCACATTTTGGACAAAGGTGGAGTAAAAAAAATAATAACAAAAACAAAAAAAAGCAATGAGCAGGGGATGAATTACAAATAACTCTTTATATTAGTAACAAAATTCATACAAAAGATTGCTTGTGCAATGGCAGAGCTACTGCTCTTCTGTGCCCAAAAAAAACTAATGTAAAGTCCACTGTTCTATGATTGTTCAAGCTATTTGCACAATAATTTTCTTCCTATTCTTTTTCTCCACCACACAAAGAAACAATACAAAGTTTCTCACATAAGCTATGGAAGAGCTCAGCGAAGGAGGGAAAACAAAAAACATTAATTACAATTAAATGTGATTTAACAACTAGCAAAGAAAATATGAAGGTGAATATTTTGCATTAAATTAAAATCAAAAGCAATCCTATACATACGCATAAGGGATGGAGAGAAGATATAGTGCATAAAATAGAATATGGTAGAAATTAATGCACTATGTAGTTGGGATTAGATTCCAACAATGATTTAATCTCTAATTGTTTGAACCATTAATGCTTTATTTAGGTGTTTTAGGCCAATATTACATGTTTTGAAGTTCAACATCATTTGGTTTTTCATAAATGTACATATGTTTTCAAGAAGACATTCTCCAGTAGAGGGCACACCACATATTGTGAGACTAGGGCATCATAATGACCTAAATATTGAAGGAATTTCCTAGACTACATGCCAAAGCATAAAGTTAAACTAAATAGTTTAGTCATGTTACAAATTATGCCCTATTATCTTGTTATTAGGATTTTTATTTTGTTTCATATGCTACTTATCCTAGTGTGATTTCTAGCATGGTATACTAATTTACTTCTACTTGAATAATTTATGGTGCCAAAGACATGTTACAAACGTCTAGATTGTAGGTGACACAAAATACACTTAAAGATGTTTCAGTCTATGGTTAAATTCTTAGTTGAAGACCTCGATGCCAAATACAATCATAAAAAAATTCTACAACACTCATTCAATTGATAAGAAAAGCTATGTGTTGATTCACATTACATGACTCGAAGATAGCACAAAATCAACAAATCTTCAAAATAATGTAAATTTCCAAAAAAAAATTATTGGCTTACTATCTCATGCATTCCAGTGCAAGGGTATATTGAATCCAAAACACAAGGGCTTTTGCAATAATATTCTCCAAATTAAGTGGAACAACACAAAGGGGTATGATTTCTTGAATGACATTTTGAACCCTTACTAGATCAACTGTAGCAGGATTTAGGATAGGTATGAGCTCTATGGAAACTCAAGCCCACCATTCATTCCAATGGACTATACAGGCTCACACCAAGAAGGAACCATGATATTTAATCAACACAAAATAAATCATCTTAAAAAATTTACAGGGAAAGAAAGAATATGACATACTTATAAACAAGACAAACAGAACTACTACAGAAAAATTTGGAACTAAGCTAAGAAAAATATCACTTTAAAATAATTGATTTGATTTCAAAGCTATTGAGATTTTCACAGAATAACCCTATCGAATGTATATTGTAGTTTATATCTTGTAGATAATATCTCATCATAAGTGGAAAGTAGTAGCTAAGGAGTTATTAATTGTAAAGGAGAGTGTGTATTGGAATACAATTATTGCAGCTTGTAGAGGATAGTGTATGAGCACAATGCATGCATGGAATAAAAATAGTGGAATGTATGTTGCTTCATTTATTTCAATCGGATGCAGCAATATTATCTTTATTTGATGCTATCAAGCATTATCGATCAGATGCAATAGTGAGAGTGATTTTCTATGAATAAGATAGATTCATTAGATCATCTTGAATACCTTCTATGTCGATTTGAATATTTCATTCAAGAGACTTCAAATAAGTGAATACCTTCAACATAAAAATATTACAAAACCTTAAGTGGACGGAAATAATGAAAAATAATGATTAAACAACGAAACGTGCTGAACGAACAAGATTATTCAATAAATAAGAAATTTATTTCATAAGTATTAATTATTTATATATGTGCTAGGTAGTTTATAATATTAATTAAATCTATATTTTTTCTAATATTTGATAATATGATTAATTATATATTTATTTTTTTATAAATAAGTGTCATTTGTATGATTTTGTATAAAAATAATAATTATTCACATTTTAATATATTTTTTGATGTTGATATTATTTTTGATAGGTTATTAATTTTAAATATTTAATAAGTTTATTTTTTAGTTTTCAATTAAATTATTACATTACTATCACATTTTTAAATTTTGTAGATTTACCATTTAAAAATTAAAAAATATAATATATCATGAACTAATTACAATAAGAATTTTTAATTAAATTAAAGTTGAAATTTATAGATTGTAGAAAATTTCATCCATAAAATTTATATTACTTTTGAATTTTTCTTTAATTTTTATTATAAATCAATAATTAAAGTTCTTATATTTTATAATGGGATGAAAAGAAACTACTAGAATATTTAGTAGCATGTGTTTCACCCATTGATAAATTCTAGTGGTGTGACCAAGAAATTCCATGTTAGAGTTGTATTAGTAAACATAATTTTTCACTATGTTGTCTAATTTTGGAACCTCTCTTTATAAACTAGCACCCCCATCTTAAATTTTGGCTAAGTCTTTATTTGGGTGGTGTTAAATTTCTCTAACTTAGGCGGTGTTCTCATTTGTTTATCCAACCTCCCACTTCACTGCCACAATTCTTTCCTTCTCTATTTTTCTAAGCTAGGCGGTGTTTCGAGATTTTGTTGTAGCTCACCACATGTTCTGAAGCCTTTCTTTTAAACAGCTGCTTAAGGTTTATGAACTTGTTAAAAAGACCATTGATTACCTTTTTTTTCAAATTTTTCAAAGCCGAGCGAGAATCCATGTGGTTCCTATAACTATAGTGGTGATTTGTATAGCTTGACAAAGTCTTTGCATTACCGCTAGAGCATGTTTCCAAAAGAATTAAGTGACCATCATATAGATTATCATTTTAAAGTGAAAACAAAAGCTATTTATGCAAATTTAAATAAATAAAATACCATCCACATGTAGAATTAAACGAGAATCAAGACATAATTACTCATGATACAAAAAATCAACACCAAAAGTACCAAAATGTGAAAATTTATATATATATATAGTAGACACATAAGGCTCTAGGCTTATTTGATGCATGTGTAGATGCTATTAAGAGAATTTTTATAAAGGCTTATGATGATGAAGAATGCTCCTCTCAGGGTATTATCACACTTCCTATCCAAGTTGGACTAGTCATTATAGATACAACATGCCAAGTCCTGGATCTTGAGCTACCGTATATCATCTTGCTCATTCGGCCTTGGATCCATGCCTTAAAAGTTGTTCCATCCACTTACCATCAATACTTGAAGTTTCCCTTTGACGACACCAAAATCACCATATATGGAGACCCCGATGCTTTCAAGTATTGCACTAATCTAAGGGGTATTTTAGAACATCAAGTGATAATCAACTGAGAAACTTTGACATCCTCTTCATCCAAATACATTGATTCATCCACACTTGCCAAACCACCCTCATCCACTCCTTTGTCTTCACCACACTAGCTCCCTCCACCCCAAAGGTTGATCCTAATATCAAGATCTAGGACCAAGGTTTTAGAGAATATAAATTGAACACGACCTACTGGATCACTAAAATACCCAAGTCTCCAAAGGCTTACGATTTCCCTTGTTTCAGAATGGAGCCTAAAGAGATTTTCAAAGTTCCTCTAACATAGATTTTTCCAAAATGGCCCAGAGAAATGAGCAAATAAGATATCAAGGACATAACAACTTAGATTTATAAAGACCCAGAAGATCCATCCCCATTACTAGTCTAGATATATGGAAAATGCTATGATGAAATTAGTGGCCTTGGTAAAAACAAAACTGGAATGTGACAACCTATAATGCCTTCTCAAAGACCAAAGATTCTTGGATTTGGGTTTGGGCTACTTGAAATTGATGATCAATGTACCAATGTACTTTTAGGTGAGAGAGTGAATTTTTATGAAAGTGTCAAGACTATCAAAGATTCCCAAGTACTAAAAATGACACACGAATGGGAATTTGGCTCCCAAAAATCCTTGAGTGATTGTTGTCTTGATGGAATGTTTTTGGAACCTAGTGAACTTTCTTTTGATAAAAGATTTCCATAGATCAGTCATGTTGAATGTATTAGTCATAAATGAATATTAGATACAAAGCATGGAGAAAACATGAATACATGTGCAGAGCATAATCATAGATTACATAGGAAGCATACAATATATGCAATACACTTATAAATGCATGGAGTAAGATACACAATGTAAGACAAATATGCAAAAAAACCATCGAGCAATAAATTACACACAATGCATGTAAATCATGTAATTATACTTAGGATAGAAATACACTTGAAGTACATAAGTAGAACACATAAACCCAAACAAGGTATCCAATGCACAAATAGTCATAAGTTAGGAAGCAATATAGATATACGCTAACATGAAACATATATAGAGGAATCACACACATGGAGCGAGAAGCATTTAGTCATTACTCAAGAAATGAATATGTCGAGCATTCAAGTACACTCAAATTTACTCCTATACACAGAATATAGCATATCATGCATACAATAAATGGAAAATACATAATATGAACCATTTACTTGAGTATACATAAAGCACAAAATGATCATATATATAGAACATAGGTATAAGTATGCTCATAGATACACACAACAGATACAAGCAATTACATATAAGGCATAAAAATGCAAGCATTCATTAAGAATGGATTAATCATGTATAGGAGTACATCAATCATGAAGTGAACAAGTAAGATGCTAACCAAGAAGCAAAAACATCATAAGTTTGGAGAAACATGAAGTGTATGTGTGAACAATAGATGAGGTATATGCATGAGTGCATGGAGTCACAAAGCATACGTGTGAATACATGTAAGTCAGAAAGTAAACACTTGAATACAAGTCACAACAATTACATTGTTATAGAGTATATATTTGAATATATCATCATGAAGTACACACTTGAATTCAAGGTCACAAAGTATACAAATACATCATAGAGTATACACTCAAATACATATATAAGTCATAGAATATACACTCAAATACAATTAAAATAATAGAGTGTTCAAAACACAAATAGAATCATAGAGTATGCACTCCAATACAAACACAATCTGTGAGTATACAATTATGTACAAAGACAATCACAAGGTATAGGGTGTACAATCAATTACAAATACACTTGAATGAAGTATGTTGTCAGACAATCGAGAAGCGAAATTCAGTGTATCCCATAATACACTGTGGACCCGTCCACCTTCCTAAGGTCATCGAGTATACACATGAACATGAGGTAGACACAAAAATACACACAATGCATAAACATTCACATGAACATATGTTATGAAGCATCCAATCTATAAATTTATGAGAAAACTAAATAGATATTAAAACACCTCAAGTTATCATCCCTTGTTCATCAACATCATAGGTGAGGTAAGAGAGGACCACACACAAGGATGCCCTTAGTGATACCCTTCTTAGCCATAGAGTGACCAATAAATTCCTGTTGTAATGACCCCCTCGGCCCCCAATGACAGACTGCAGTCCATCTACGAAGGGTGGCCTACCTTGAAGAGATCCTAGTCTCTGCTCTCCTCATGGGCGTCCAATTCTTCTCCCTAGAATGATTTGACTAAGAATGATAATTTGGTAGTGGGAAGACATGCAGTCCATGCTATAGTTTGGAGGAAGGATTCCCATAGGATGCCCTTAGAGCACTCCCTTCTCAGCCTGAGAGCGGCCAACCAACACCCATGGAAATGACCCCCTCGACCCTCATTGGAAGACCTGCAATCATCCAATAAGGGTGGTCTACCTTGAAGGGACTCTAGTATTTGCTCAACCTATCAAGTCCATCCCTCAACCAACTACATGATTTGTTTGATGATACAAAAATTGCATTTAATGATTATCATATTAACAAGTTACCCAAATTACAACATACTATGAGGATTCATGAATTCATCAAGATATTAATAATCTATTTATCATACATGAATGTATATCCACTAGTCCTTTAGGATATAAATCTATCAATCACCAATCCAGGTTATCAACCATTTATAACATGTTTAACAAATATCATTTTCTAATTATATAAAGGTATTTATGATTAATGATGAGAGAACTCACCTAATACTTACTGCTTTGCTCTGTAGAAACCTCCAACCAATGACGTCGCCTTCTTATACTATGTTTTAATAAAATGATAGACCATCATGGCATTATTAGTTGTCCAATTCCAGATGACATATTAGCAACACTATAATAGTGGCTTGATGATAATAAATAGCATCGATTAGACAAATATTATCTTGTGTAAATTGTATTGATCAATTGCCTATTATATATTTACTAGTCATCATATATTTAATATAATATCACTGTTTTCTATTCAAAATCTCACAATTTTAAGAGGGATATGACCCATGAACCATACTAATACAAAAAAATGACTAATCATAGATATTTATCTATTCACACACATATATCCTGATACTTATTTTACCCTTACATTCAATAGCTATGATACAAATGTCACAATAGTGATTACATTCAATGGTTACATGACACACTTGATCTGCATAATCCATAATATGTTCTATATGTTTATGGAGTGTAGCTTTGATTTTGCTAAGTTCACATACACTATCTTCACAGGATGGCAGAAAAGTTGCTTTGATACCACTTGTAATGACCCCTTCTAGAAGGCATCCCAATTTTTACCTAAGTGACTATTTCGAGACACAAAATCAAATAGACTTCTATAAGATTCTCTTCAGACTATCGCCCACTACTTGGCCTTAGGTTGCAAACTATAAATCTTTATGATTGATTGGACAAGGTATACAAGCTTACATCACAATACATTAATGATTTTATGAACTTATGTAATAATCTATGGATTATGAATATTTATTCTCTATTGGAAGTATGCATGAGATAATATTATAGCATTCCTACATCAATATAGAATATCTCATATATCAATATATCATTATATATATTTTATACATTTGTATATATCAATACAACCTTACACTTATATACTTTACCTTCTATCATATATAAACCACTAATAAAACACACACACACACAATTATATATATATATATATATATATATATATATATATATATATATATATATATATATATATATATATATATATTTACTCCATGTAGATTACTTCATATATCATAAATGTTACTCTATATATTTATATAATATATATAACTATTGTATATTACTTCATAAATCATTGATCACTTTACATATATCTGATCCTATCATAATATAAATTAATCCATAAGTCTGAAACCATAAAATAATTATACTAACTGATAATCTGAAATCATAAACTCTATTATGCTAGCTATAGTCTGAAAATCCTAATTATGCTAACTATAATATGAAATTATAATTATTCTAATTGTAACCTGAAATCACAAATTGATATATATACCTATACCAACCCCTAGTGTTGATCACCTTATTCTCTTTCCTTTCTCTAGCCACGGTGGCACTAGCATATATATTCCTCCATTTGATGTCCTCCTTTTTCCTTCCTTCTATACTTAAACACAAATTTGGGTTGCTTTTGGGGCCCAGATTTTAGACCTTGTCCCCTTTTTGGAAGGCAGTAAACTCAAACACTGAATATCTTGTAGAAAATACACAATTCCTCTTGATGCCCCTGCATTGGATTAAAAAGAATATATTCCTCACCCTCACTATTTCTTTCTCTTCTTATACGCTAGAGAAAGATATGTAGTTACAAGAGGTTCATGCCTTTTGTACAGAAGGGATGTGATTCTTATTAAGCAACAATTAATTTTTGTTGATTCATTATTTATTTATGTTTATTTTCATGTTGACTATTGATTATTATATATCTTATATTTTATATATTCAGTCTAATTATTACTTGTTTGTTCATTCTATTTATTAATTTATATTTTAAATTATGATTTTTATTATTATATTTTGTATTTTACATTTCATTCATAATTTGTCTATTATATTTTGTGTATTTGATAATTCTCATATTTATCATTAATATTATATTTATAATTATAATATTACCAACAGTAATTATAATTATATTTAAATCATAATTACTCATGTTTGGAATTTAACAATTATTTGTATGTTATTTATTTATTTGTGTTTAGACACTTGAAAGTTTAGTGTTACAATTTCAGGGGACATGACACTCCTCCTATCTCTCACCCTCCTTAGTCACCTCTAGGATAGCATCCAATGCTGCTTTGGCCACACATTGTCGCACCCTCCTGCCCTACCTTTGGCCATCTCTCCTCTGTCTTTTATCGTCCCCTCTGTCATCCCAATCATCTCCATCATCTCCACCCTAACCGTCATCCCTACCCCATCTCCCCCTCCACCCCAACTTCCATCCTTGCCCCCATCTCGCCCTCCACCCCTACCTCTGTCTCTAAAAGATAAGAAGATAGAATAGCAGTATGTAATATTTTTGTATGCAGGCTACAAATAGAAAACAGGGGAGTTGGTGTTTTATTTTCTTATGAAGATATCAAGAGCTCAAGCTCTGTGAATCTGTTATATCTTTATGATTTCTTGAATGAATGAACAAGCACAATCTTTAATCTATTTTTGGTATTTTATTTCTGTTAAGATTGCATCTGCATTCCTTGTTCATCTCTTGTCTCTGCCTCTAATCCAGCATGTGGTATCAGAGCCAAAGGTTGCTCAAAGAAAGTTTTAAGAAAAATTGAAGGTATCATCTTCAAGAAAAGCTTTTAGAGTAGGTTTTCAATGAGCTAAGGTATACACAGTGAACAATGGCAGCAAGCACAAGCTTGGAAAATCCACAGATTCTAATATTTAATGGCAAGAACTATGATTATTGGGCAATCACCATGAGGGAACTATTTTCCTCACAAGATTTATGGGAGTAAGTAGAGAATGGTTTTCCAGAACTAGCTGATGCGCCATCATATAATGTATTGACTCAAGCAGAGAAGGATTTATTGAAAGAGAATAGGAAGAAGGATTCAAAAGCCTGCTTCTTCATTCTCCAAGGAGTGCATGAGAGCATTTTCCCAAGGATTTCAAGAGAAAAAAGTTCCAAACAAGCATGGGATATACTTCAAATAGCATATCAAGGTATGGAAAAAGTTAGGACAACTAAATTACAAATACTGAGAAGGGAGTTTGAAACAATGTACATGAAGGATAATGAAACAATAGATTCATTATTCACCCAAATCATTGGACTGGTAAATCAAATTAGATCGCATGGTGAGACACTTGAAGATAGGAGGGTTGTTGAAAATATTTTAAGGAGTTTACCCACAAGGTTTGAAACCATTGCTGTGACTATAGAGGAAAAAATGACCTCTCAGTTTTTAGTTGATGACCTCCATGCATCTCTTATTTGACATGAACATAGGAAAATCAGGTCAACAAGTACATATATGGAGCATGCATTCAATTCACAAGTTACAATCAACCATGGTAGATGCAGAGGAAGAACAAATTTCAGAGGTAGAGGAAAAAGTTCTCATAGAGGTGGAAGAAGCAGCCCATCAAGCTCAAATGGAAGAGGTAGCAACTATAACCTGACTCAAAATCAGCCTCAAGGCCAAAGGTATGTAAATCTCAAGTCCAATGTCACTATTACAAAAAGTATGGACATTATTTGAGTGAATGTAGAAAGAAACAATATGACTCTAGACAGCAAAATGCAAATTTCACAAAAGAAAACCAAAATAAAAAACTAGAACAAAGCACTATGTTTTTGGCTTGCAATGTTGCACAAGCAAATGATAAAGATGTATGGTTTTTAGACTCGGGTTGTAGCAATCATATGACAAGGAATTTGGAAATTTTTTCTAGTTTTGATGAGAGTGTAAAATCAGATGTAACATTGGGAAATGACAACAAAGTAGAAGTCAAAGAAAAAGGGAACATCAATATTCTAACCAAGAAGGGGGAGAAGAAATATATAACTGATGTTTATTTTGTTCTCGATTTAAGACACAATTTAATGAGCATTGGACAGCTTGTTCAAAAAGGGTATAGAGTATTTTTCAAAAATGTAGAGTGCACAATTTTAGACAAACTTCCTAGCAATCAGCTCATTTCCAAGGTTCAAATAACCAATAATAGGATGTTTCCCCTAAGGATAAAATCAGATTTGAGTGTAGATTATGCTCAAGCACATCACTCAATGTCTCCACAAGTGGGTAAAGAGAAAACTACAATAGTCACTCAAGTGATTTTTCAAGCAGAAATTAAAGATGAAAACTGGCTTTGGCATCTAAGATTTGGGCAGTTAAACTTTGCAGCACTAAATTTGCTTCATAGGAAAAGCATGGTCAAGGGATTGCCTCTAATAGAGAAACCGGAAAATTTTTGTGAATGGTGCATTTTAGGAAAGCAACATAGAGAATATTTTCCAATAGGTATGTCAATAAGAGCCAAGGCACCTTTGGAGATCATTCATTCAGATTTGTGAGGGCCAATGCAAACACCTTCAATAGGTGGTAGTTTCTATTTTTTGACATTCATTGATGATTACTAAAGAAAAACATGGGTTTACTTTCTTAAGCATAAGAGTGAGGTGTTTCAATATTTTTGTCAATTCAAAGCTCTTGTTGAAAAACAAAGTGGTCATTACATCAAAGCATTGAGAACAGATCGAGGTGGCGAATACATCTCAAATAATCTTCTAAGATTTTGCAAGCAACATGGAATTCACAAGAAATTCACAACTAGATACACACCTCAACAAAATGGGGTAGCTGAAAGGAAAAATAGGACAATCATGGAAATGGCTAGAAGCATATTGAAAGCCAAACATTTGTCAAATGAATATTGGGTTGAAGCTATATCATGTGCAACCTATATAATGAATAGATGTCCAATAAGAAGTGTCAAGAATATGATTCTAGAAGAAGCATGGAGTGGAAGAAAACACAATGTTGCTCATATGAGAGTGTTTGGACGTGTTGCATACGCACATGTACTGGATGAATTGAGGAGAAAATTAGACAACAAAGGAGAAAAATGTATATTTGTGGGATATAGTGATGAATCAAAGGCTTACAAGTTGTATAACCCAATCAGAAAAAAACTATAATTAGCAGAGATGTGCCATTTATAGAAGAGGAAGCATGGGATGGAAGTATAGAGAAAACAATCAACATATTACCAAGCATACCACAAGAAGATAATGAAGTTTTCGTACCAACTAATGCTCCATCAAATGTGACTCCTTCCACACCCATTCAAGTTCAACCATGTGGTCCACAAGTGACGCCATCATCAAATGTAAGAGCAGCAATAAGAGGACAGCAAACACCATCTACAATAGGGATTTCAAGTGCAGGACTAGCAAGTCCACATTCAACAAGTTCAAATGGCATGTCAAACCCCACACTAGCAAGCTTAAGGAGACATAAAATTAGAAGTTTAAGAGACAGTTATGAGTATAATGAAGGTGAAAATAATGCAAGTCAGCCCTCTCTTTTTGCTTTATATTTACTTGTTGAAGATCCAGTTCATTTTGAAGATGCTATTAAAGAAGAAAAATGGGTGCATGCAATGGATGAAGAAATAGATGCTATTGAAAAGAATCAAACAATGGAGTTACTGAATCTTCCACAAGGAAAAGAAGGGATAGGAGTGAAGTGGGTTTACAAGACAAAATTGAATGCAAATTGTGATGTTCAAAGACACAAGGTAAGGCTTGTAGCAAAAGGTTATTCACAACAACCCGGGATAGACTACAATGAGACATTTGCACTGGTAGCCCGTCTAGACAATGTGAGAACAATACTAGCCATAGCAGCTCAAAACAAGTGGGCAGTATATCAAATGAATGTGAAATCAACTTTTTAAAATGGCATATTAGAAGAAGAGGTCTATGTGGAGTAGCCACTTGGGTATGAGATTTTGGGACATGAAAACAAGGTTTACAAACTCAAGAAGGCACTCTATGGACTTAAACAAGTTCCGAGGGCATGGTATAGTAGAATTGATTCTTACCTTTTGAAAAAAGGCTTCAATAGGTGCAGCAGTGAGCCTACATTGTATACCAACATGAATGAGCAAGGTGAGATCATAATTGTATGCTTATATGTTGATGACTTGATATTTACTTGTGATTTATCAATTGACATGTTCAAATCAGCTATGAAGAAAGAATTTGAGATGACTGATTTGGGTTTAATGAAGTATTTTCTTGGCATTGAAGTAAGTCAAACTGAGAAAGGTATATTCATCTCACAATCTAAGTATGCAAATGATATCTTGAAGAGGTTTAATATGATGAATTGCAAATCAGCCCCAACACCAATAGTGACAGGTTTGAAATTGAGAAAAGATGACAAAGGAGCAAATGTAAATCCAACCTTGTACAAAAAACTTGTTGGTAGTCTTATGTATTTAACAGCCACAAGACTGGATATAATGTTTGGAGTTAGTCTCATTTCAAGGTTCATGGAATCTCCAAAATTTTCTCATTGGCAAGCTGGAAAAAGAATTTTGAAATATATTAGTGGAACAAGGAACTATGGAATTATTTACTCAAAGACAAGTGATTTAAAGTTGATAGGATACACTGACAATGATTGTGTAGGAAGTATAGATGATAGGAAGAGCACTTCCGGTTATGTTTTTCACTTTGGATCAGGTGTAGTATCTTGGGCATCAAAGAAACAACCAATAGTCACTCTTTCATCAGCTGAAGCAAAGTATGTAGCAGCTACAGGGGCAGCGTGTCAAGCGGTATGGATGAGAAGAATGCTAAAAGAATTGAGGTATGGACAAGAAGAGGCAACAAAGATATATTGTGACAACAACTCAGCCATAGCACTATCTAAGAACCCGATCTTTCATAAAAGGAGCAAGCATATAGATACAAGGTATCATTTCATCAGGGAGTTGATCAACAATGGAGAAATCATTTTGGAACATTGCAGGTCAAAGGATCAATTTGCAGACATCTTCACCAAGGCATTGGGAAAAGAAAGTTTTGTGCATCAACGAATCAATTTGAGCATAGTAGATGGTAGTTGTGATTAAGGGGGAGTGTTGGAAACTAATCCCAACTGCTGCATTTACTCTTCCTCCGTATATTTTTTCCAACAATCATTTCTCTTTTCTTGTGTATAGGATTGCTTTTGATTTGAATTAATGACAAATCTAAACCTACAGATTTTTGCTTGCTAGCTATTAAATCAACATTTATTTTTTGTAATCAATGTTTTTGTTTTCCCTCCAATTTTGGCTGGGCTCTTACATAGCTTCTAGAAGAAGCTTTGTATTGTTTTTTTTTGTATGGGTAAGAAAAAGTAAAAGACAAGAAGATAGAACAACAATATGTAATATTTCTGTATGAAGGCTATGAATAGAAAACAGGGGAGTTGGTGTTTTAGTTTCTAATGAACATATCAAGAGCTCAAGCTCTATGAATCTATTATATCTTTATGATTTCTTGAATGAATGACCAAGCACAAGCTTTAATCTATTTTGGGTATTTTATCTCTGTTAAGATTGCATCTGCATTCCCCTGTTTATCTCTTGTCTCTGCCTCTAATCCAGCACGCAATGGGATCACTACAGTCAAGTCCAAATTAAATAATTGAATGGTGGATCTGATTTTCATTGTCTTGAAATGAATACAATTCCTAAATTTTAGGAGTTATGTCGTGTTGAAAAGAAGTCAAGAGACATGTGGAAAAGTTTTGGTCCATAATTAGAAAAAAAAACTATGGTGACCAAGGCCGGAAAATAGAGGAATGAAGCTCACTGTGTAGGATATGCCATCTCTTTGGCTTCACTCATTCCATGTCAATTTTCCAACCACCTACATACCTATCCAAATGCTTGTCTTCTCTGTCGTATTGCTTTTCTTTCATAAAAGTTGTATCCAAAGAGTTACGTAGTGGTTGTCTATTCGGATCCGAAGACAAAAAAAAGGGAAATTACATGTCGGAGTTTCATAAAGTAGCTGTAAAAAAGATGAAACGAGTATGAAAATTAACTTCGAAATTGACATACGAAAAATTCACTATGGACCAAAATTTATCACCAATAATTTACCATGGAAAAATTCACTGCCATGACAAATTCACCAAGTATGGTGAATTTGTCATGGTGGTGAATTTTTCTGCGATAAATTGTTAACTGTCAATTTTCTTAGATATTGATATGTTCACATTACACTTTTCATACTCCTTTTAGCATTTTTACTAGTAATCTTTGGGGATCTTTTCTAGGCCATTATGTTTCAGTCATAAAACATTGGTTCTTATTTATAGTAATTTATTTTCACACCTGACTATAGATCTAGATAAGAGTAAAGAACTTGATTGGATTAGGCATTTCAAAATCATATGTGGAGTAGCTCATGGGATTTTATATTTGCATGAAGATTCTCAACTGCAGATCATTCATCGAGACATCAAAGAAAACAATATATTGCCCGATGAAAAATTTGAACCAAAGATATTAGGTTTTGGCTTAGTAAGACTGGTTCATCAAGATGAGGCCTATGTTAATATAAGGGTAGGAGGAACATAGTAAATATCTAAGCACTACATTTATTAGTTGAAGCAATGATGATGATTTCCCTTCTCAACCCCTCAATTAGTACTAAACAACTAGCATAAACCATCTTAACCGTATACAAGCAATTTTTCTAGGAAAGACAATTAGAATTAATGATGTATGAAACTTATATTATTTGGCTGCGGTAAGTTTTCTACTTTCATTATTTTCTCTTTTGAATTTTTATTTATTTATTTATTTATTTGTTATCTTGAACTTTCAAATAATAGTTTTTTTGCAAGATAGTTTCTTAAGTTGTTTTATGAGTTAATAATTCTTATGGCACCAGAATATGTTATGATAGGTCAATTATTTGGTAAATCTAATGTCTATAGTTTTGGTATTGTCATTTTAAAAATTAGATGTAAAAAAAGGAACATTGATATTATATTATTCTCTCAATTTCAAAGTCTATTAGATTAGGTAAGAGAAATCTATTTTAATCTATTTTTTCTAAGTTATAATATCTTTATTATGAACATGCTTAGCTCTTATGTAGGTATGGGGACCTTATAAAGGAGGAAATATTGTTGATATAATTGACAAAGCAATAATTAGTTGTGTTTTACTACTAAGCAATAATTGAGAAGGGGGTGTTGATAAAAATGGAAGAAGAGGAAGTGTGCAAAAATGTGTTAAGAAGAATTGTTGATAGGTTACATCATTTATGAATGTTGTGTAGGGTGATGGTTTTCTTTGTATATAATTGATGTTTTGTAGATAAATAATGTTATTTCATTCTATAATGTTTTATAGAATGAAATATTTTTTAATTGTTTTCTTAAATTTTTATGTAAAGTTTTTGCTTAAGTGTTTTATAAATTTAATAATTTTTTAATTTAAATTATTTTAATTTTTTTTTTAATTTAAATTAAAATAATATTAGTTTATAGAATGAAAAATTCTTTCTAAAAGATAATGTTTATTTTGTACTTGGTTATGTAAGGTTTTTGTTCAAAATTTTCATAAAATTAACAATTTTTTAGTCTTTGTATAATTCTTCTAAGGATGAGCCATCTTCGACAATGCATTGCATGAGAAATCTCTTGAGAAAAAATCGCTTGGGAAAAACAAAGGTCAAAAATAGTTTGACTCTTTGAAATAGGAGGAAACATGAAATTTATCTCTTAGATATGGTAACAAGGCAATGAAAAAAAAATGATCAAATTATTAAACTTAAAGCATTAAGCTTCCTTTAGATTCTTGTTCTATATGAGAATCTATGAAAAGATTTGACCAATTTTGATACAAAGATTTCTAGGCTTTCTTTCCAATGGAGTGGTTTTCACTCTTTTTTCTTTTTGTGATAATTTTTTTTTTATTTTAAGAAAATAATATAATATTTTTAATTTTTTTGGTTAAATTTATAAACTTCAAATATCATAAATTTTGAAAAATAATAAACTAATAGAACTAAGAAAAATATGAATAGATATAGAATATGAATTAAAAAATCAAATAAAAAATATAATAAAATAAAAAACTAATAAAATTATAAAACTAATAATCTAATAAATTTATGCAATTAATAAAATCATAATATTATCAATTATAATTGTATAAATTATAAAATAAAAAATTAGAAGATTATTTTTTTGTAAAGTTAAACTAATTATAAAAATATAAAATAAATAGAAAATATAAATGATAAATTTAATTATAAATTCTAAAGGTAATATGAATAATAATTAGGACACTAATTATAAATTTATAAAATGGTTTGATAATGGGAAAGCATTTAAAGATGGTAGTGTCAGTGGAAGTTGAGGATACAAAAATATATTTGATGTGATCTCTCTTTGTGATATCATTGCTTTCAAGAATGGAAGCATTTCATAAGTGGTAATTTCAATATAAATTAGATAATGAATAAACTAGAAATCACACCTTGGTGTGCAACGGGTATGCTAAAGAGGTGTGAATAGTCAATTTGGTTTATTTTTTCACATACATTTGAGCAAGGTCAATCGGTATTGTGCAATCATTCTCACTATGAATCTTATCAAGCTATGAAGGAAATTAGGAATCATGTATTTGAAAACGTAATGAAGATGGTCTAGAAATTATTTCAAAGCACATAGCAAATGATAAAAATATCTCATGCAGTGACTTCATCTGGATCCCTAAGTAGTCGAGGAGAGAGTAGTCGAGGAGAGATAGATAAGGAAAATTTAGATGGATATTTCCAGAAATCATAAATGAATTTTGGAGGTAAATTGATTACTTCATTTTTCCCAAGATATTCCAGTACACTTTAAATGCATTCCTTCATTTTTCCCAAGATGTTTCAATACACTTGTATTGCAGTAACATTATAAAAAAGAATTGACAATTCTAATGCCTTAGGGTGTTTTGAAAAAACTTAGTTCAACTCTAGTATGCTTCTATTATATGAATATGATGACTACCTTTTATACGAATAATTGATTTTTTAATTTTTTGATCACTATTTTTCAAGTTGTTGTCCCCTCTAAAAAGGGCCTCCCATTCTTATAATCCTGGAAACACATCCCACAATCCCTGTTGCAAAACTCTTTTTGAGCATAGGTTTTATCAACCTATTCTATCAACTTTAACAATTTTAATCAAGTTGAATTAGTGCTTTGTGCTTTTGTTGTATTTAATTTAGTTGCTTTTTTATTCCTATTGTGTACAAGCATGCATTTATGATTTATTGTAACCTAGTGGACCCATGGAGGGGCATTCTACAATTTTCATGGTAGGCATTGTGGAAACTTGCAGATTCAAACCAATAAACTAACAAGGAGCTTTAAGTGTTGCATCCAAAAACTTATGTGAAGATTCTTCTACTATGGATTATATCAAGGGAAGGAAAGGCATTGCAATATGAAAGAATATCAGTTTGAAGACTCACCTGATAAAATAAAGAAAAGGAACTTTAGCAATTTCAATGGTTTTATAAACTAGAGTAAATGTTTAGAGGATCAAAACAATTAATTTATTTGAATCACCACAAGAGTGAAAATGATTAGTATACTTATAAATCCATCCTCTAAAAAATAAATTAATTGATAATCAGTATGAGTCACTTTATGAACTGCATAACAATATAGTGGTAACCAAAATCTTTGTTACGTTAAAAAATTCTGAAATGGATTTCAAATACCAGTGTTTTAAATAAGAAATTAGTATAACCAATAGTGACACTCACATCATAGTTGAGGGAGGAAGGAATTGTATTCTTGAGTTTCTTTCCATTGAATATATAAATTCCTATAAAGTGACACTTGGCATGGCCATGCTTTCTTGTTTTAGAGGTTGAAAATTTAACCACCTATTAAATCAAGATTGCAAAACATTACTTCCATACAAAATGATGTAAACATTCATAATGTAAATTAAATAGTAAAAAAAATAGAAGAGTACAATGATCATGCAAAGACTTTCTAAAACAAAAGTATTTGAGCTAACATGTAGTTTGAAAAAAATGAAAGAAATGGGGAAACGATAATGCCGAGGTTTCAAAAATATGTGCTCATTTTTTTCTTCGATAAATGTCCATGCCCTTTTCCAAATCTCTCAGTTTTGAAAAAAAATAAAATAAAAATTATTTTGTGGTTTTTTGATGTGTTGATCAAGTCATGCCTTGAGCCTCTTCAACACAATGACTTCATAATTTCTACACAATTTTCCTTGCTATGTCATGAAAAGGTCTAGTTTGGATAATTTTTTGTCCAATTTAGGATTTATGAAACTTTTGTCTTTATGAAAGAACCCAAAAAGGATGTGGATGGATTTTTGTGGACAAATTTTATGTCAATATGAATATGATTAGTCTGTACAAACTCACCATGGACTAGTAAATATTAAGTGAAAAATTTGAGCAAGGGGACTCTCAACTCAAGAGTGCTTTGGATATGGATTTGAAGGACATTATTTTTTATCATGAGGGGGTTGGGTATAAATCTAACAAAGAAAATGTCAAGGTTTTGGTGAAACAATTTCAAGGAGATGTGAAGGATGCAAAATTGTATGAGGGTCTGGAGATTTGTAAGGCTATTGCGATGTATGAAGATGTGAGGGAATTTAAATTTTTTTAATGTATGGCCATTGTTTCCTATTCCAAAACCAATCCTTCTTTTAATTTTTCCTTAATATATACTTCTCACTAATGCGGTATTTGCCTAGTGTTTGGCTAGTATTGATTGTGTTGAAGTTTAACCTTTCCTTTAATAATTGTTGGATAGAGGAAAAGTAAAACAAAAACAAAACACAGAGAAGAGCGAGGAATGAACTATAAACAACTCTTTATATTAGCAAAAAATTCATACAAAAGATTGCTTGTCTGATGGCAGAGCTACTACTCTTCTATGCCCAAAAAAAATTAATGTAAAGTCCCTTGTTCTGTGATTGTTTAGGCTATTTGTACAAAAATATTCTTCCTGTTCTTTTTCTCCACCACACAAAAAACAATACAAAGCTTCTCACATAAGCTACGAAAGAGCCCAACCAAGGAGGGAAAGCCAAAAAAATTATTTACAATTAAATACTGATTTAACAGCCAACAAAGAAAATCTAAAGGTGAATATTTTGCATTAAATTCAAATCTAAAGCAATCCTATATGTATGCATAAAGGATGGAGAGCAGATATAGTGTAGAAAATAAAATACAGTAGAAATTAATGCACTATGTAGTTGGGATTAATTTCCAACACTCCCCTTAGTCACAACTAGCTAACATTCTTCTCAAAAATTTATGGCACATCTATCTTTACTTTTAGCTCTAAAACTTTTGACACATTTTTCTTCACTTTTAGATCTGAAATTTCTGGCACATCTATCTTCACTTTCAACTCTAAAATTTCTAGCACATTTGTCTTCACTTTTGGCTCCAAAAATTTTTGTGCATCCATCTTTATTTTTGGCTTTGAAATTTTTGGTGCATCTGTCTTCACTTTCAGCTCTAAAATTTCTGAAACATCTATCTTTAGCATAAACACCCAAACAACTTCTCAAATATTCAAATGAATCTTTTCCCAATGGTTTAGTGAAAATATCAACAAATTGATCTTGAGATTTGAAAAATTCTAGAAAGATCTCTGCATTGTTAATCAACTCTCTAATGAAATGATATCTAGTGCCAATATGTTTGCTTCTCTTATGAAAGACTAGATTTTTGGACAGTGTTATGGCTTATTTGTTGTCACAATACATCTTTTTTGTGTCTTCTTTTCCATGCTTCAACTCTTTCAAGACTCTTCTCATCCAAATTATTTGGCATGCTACCCCTATGTTTGCTACACACTTTGCTTCTGTTGAAGAAAGAGTAACAATGGGCTATTTCTTTGAGGCCCATGATACATCCCCTATTCCAAAATGAAAAACATAATCAGATGTGCTTTATCTATCATCAATGTAACCAACACAATCACTATCTTTGTATCCTATCAGCTTGGACTCATTTGAACATGAATATTGAATGCCATAATTTCTTGTTCCACTCACATATCTTAGAATTATTTTCCCTGCTTTCCAATGTGAGTCTTTTGGGGACTCCATGAACCTTGAAATCAAACTTACACCATAAATTATGTTCAACCTTATGGCTGTTAGGTACATGAGACTACCAATAAGTTTCTTATATAAAGTTGGATCTACATTGGATCCTTTGTCATCTTTTCTTAGCTTCAAACCTATGACAATTGGTGTTTGTGTTGGTTTGTATTTCAACATATTAAACCTTTTCAAAATATCATTAGCATACTTTGTTTGAGAGATGAATATTATAGTAGAAGTTGGTAATCCAATCTTACAGATTCTAATAATTACAAAGAGATAAATCCTTAAGAAAGGAGATCAACCCTAAATTGAAAACCCTAGGAATAGGATTAAATTAGCATGTGACAAGTGTCAAGATCATAATGAACAAGACAACATGACTAATTTAATAATGCATAACTAAAGATTCCTAAGTTTAGCTTAAGTGAAATAAAGTAAAGGTGACTTAATTAATTAATCAACATGATTAAATTAATTAAGTAAACAACCTATTACTCTAACACCCCCCTTAAGATGAACTTAGGGAGAAGCTAAAAAGCTAAGGACAAATGCATGGAAGGAAAGGGGGGTCCTGACAACTAGGCTAGATGAGGTACCCATGTACAAATGTAAAAGATCTCTCACAACAGGAGAAAAAGAGAAAACCTCATGGGAAAAACTCCTCTCCAAAAGGGAGAAACACAAGTGAAGGACTAAGAAGCCTCCAAACAAGAGAACTTGTCCCAAAAGATAGGAACAAAGGATGAACATGGAAAACACCACTGAAGCATGAAGAAGCTACAAACACTATCATAGAATGGTTGTTGAAATGTTGAAAGAGGGAATGGAAGAGTGTCCATATGGTAAGTGCTCCATCTCACCGAAATGCATGGGTAACTAGTTGTTGCATCCACCTAGTACATAGGAACAAATATTGTATACATAGCTCACTCCGACAAAAAACCAAGGAAGCATTAACACTAATAGTAGAAACCCACCCATAATGCTGACAAGGGAGAGGTAGATAGGTACATTGAAATTGAATGCCTGAAAGTAGTTCATGAAGAGGAACAAAGAACATCTAAAGGTTCAATCATGAAAGTACAAGCAGATAGAAAGGATGTGAAAACAAAAGTCACATACGCATAAGAAAGGTATGAAAGCAAACAAAGGAAACCATCAACCTCCATGGCACTTTATATCATAGTGTGAGTACAACAAGGCATAAAGTGATGTGCAAGAATCCCAATACTACAAATAAAAAGCTGAGGAATTTTATTTCAATGCGTTTACAGATGATAAAAATATGCAAGGTGAGCCCATAAGGTCCAAAAAGGACTACAACTGAGAAGAATGATTTTTGGAAAAAACAAAAAACAAAATCTAGAAACCACCTGCAACACTACAAATAGCTCGAAACAAGCTTTCTGACCATATCTTGTTTTCCCATTTTCGACATCGTATGCAAAATTTATGCCTTAATTTTCTTCCCAATTCATTCAGTACATGTGCACATGCCACACATCCAAATACTTTCATGTGAGCAACACTGTGTTTTCTTCCACTCCAAGCTTCTTTCAGTATCATATTCTTGACACTTTTTGTTGTACATCTATTCATTATATATGTTGCACATGATATATCTTCAACCCAATATTCATTTGGAAAGTGTTTGTCTTTCAACATGCTTCTAGCCATTTCCATGATAGTTCTATTTTTCCTTTCAACTACCTCATTTTGTTGAGGTGTATATCTAGTTGTGAATTTCTTATGAATTCCATATTCCTTACAAAATCTCAGAAGGTCATTTGAGATGTGATCACCACCTCTATCCATTCTCAATTGATGCTTTGATGTAATGACCACTTTGTTTTACAACAAAATCCTTTGAATTGACAAAAATATTCAAACACCTCACTCTTATGCTTTAGAAAGTAAACCCATGTTTTCCTTGAGTAATCATCAATTAATTTCAAAAAATAGAATCTACCACCAATTGAAGGTGTTTGCATTGGTCCACACAAATGTGAATGGATGATCTCTAAAGGTGCCTTAGCTCTCATTGACATACCTGGTGAAAATGATTCTCTATGTTGCTTTCCTAAGATACACCCTTCACATACTCTTTCCAGTTTCTCTATTAGAGGAAATCCCTTGACCATGCTTTTATTACGAAGAAAATTTAGGGCTCCAAAGTTTAAATGACCAAATATTAGATGCCAAAGCCAATTTTCATCTTTTATTTCTACTTGAAAAATTGTTTGCATGATTGTTGCATTTTCTTCTTTACCCACTTGTGGAGACATTGAGTGATGTGCTTGAGCATAATCTACACTCAAATTTGGTTTTAACCTTAGGGGAAAAATCCTATTGTTGGTCATTTGAACCTTGGAAATGAGCTGATTGCTTAAATGTTTTTCTAAAAGTGTGCACTCTCCATTTTTGAAAGATACTCTATAACCTTTTTGAACAAGCTGCCCAATGCTCATTGAATTTTGTTTTAAATTGGGAACAAAATAAACATCAATTATATGTTTATTCTCCCCCTTCTTGGTTAGAATGTTAATGTTCCCTTTTCCTTTGACTTATACTTTATTTTCATTGCCCAATGTTACATTAGATTTTACACTCTCATCCAAACTAGAAAGCATTTCTAAATTCCCTGTCATATGATTGTTGCAACCTGAGTCTAAAAACCATACATATTTTTCATTTGTTTGTGCAACATTGCATGCCAAAAACATAGTGCTTTGTTCTAGTTTTTGGTTTTGGTTTTCTTTTGTGAAATTTTTATTTTGTTGTCTAGAATCATATTGTTTCTTTGTACATTCATTCAAATAATGCCTAGATTTTTGGAAATAGTGACATTGGACTTGAGATTTATCATACGTTTGGCCTTGAGGGTGATTTTGAGATGCATTTTGAGTTGGGTTATGGCTGCTACCTCTTCCACTTGAGCTTGATGGGTTGCTTCTTCCACCTCTATGAGAATTTATCCCTCTACCTCTGAAATTTGTTCTTCCTCTACCTCTAACAGGGCTAATTGTAACTTGTGACTTGAATGCATTCTCCAATGATGTAT
Organism: Sequoia sempervirens; assembly: GCA_007258455.2. NCBI lineage: Eukaryota > Viridiplantae > Streptophyta > Pinopsida > Cupressales > Cupressaceae > Sequoia > Sequoia sempervirens. Next base: position 214,297,110 of record VDFB02000002.1, on the reverse strand, counting down.
TTGCTAACCTGCTTGGCCTATGTTCACATGAAATAAGAGATACATGGAGCTCATCAAATGAATACTATTTGAGGTTATTTTTTTCCTCTATGGCTATAACAATTGACTCAAATTTTGTGGGAAAACTTCTTAGAATATTTTCAACCACTCTTATCTTCATGTGTGTCCCCATGAGATCTAATTTGATTTACCAGTCTAATAATTTGAGTGAAGAATGAGTCTACTAATTCATTATCCTTCATGTAAATTTTTTCAAAGTCTATTCTCAACATTTTTAATTTTGTTGTTTTAACCTTTTCCATACCTTGATAGGTTGTTTGAAGTATATCCCAAGCTTCTTTGGACCTTGTTGCTACTATAATCCTTGAGAAAATTCTCTCATGCACTCCTTGGAGGATAAAGAAAAGGGATTTTGAATCCTTCTTCCTATTATCTTTCAATAAATCCTTCTCTTATTGAGTTAATGGATTATATGTTGTTGCATCAACTAGTTCTGGAAAACCATTCTCTACTAGCTCCTGTAAAGCTTGTGAGCAAAATAATGCCCTCATGGTGATTTCCCAGTAGTCATAGTTCTAGAAATTAAATTGTGGAATTTGTGGGTTTGTCAAGCTTGTGACTGTTTCCATTGTTGACTGTGAGAATACCTTGGCTCCTTGAAGACCTACTCTAAAAACCTTTCTTGAAGATGATACCTTGTTTCAGAAAATTGGTTTTGATACCACATTTTGGACAAAGGTGGAGTAAAAAAGAAACAATAACAAAAACAAAACAAAGAAATGAGTAGGGGATGAATTGCAAATAACTCTTTATATTAGTAACAAAATTCATACAAAAGATTGCTTGTGCAATGGCAGAGCTACTGCTCTTCTATGCCTAGAAAAAACTAATGTAAAGTCCCCTGTTCTATGATTGTTCAAGCTATTTGCACAATAATTTTCTTCCTGTTCTTTTTCTCCACCACACAAAGAAACAAAACAATGTTTCTCACATAAGCTATGGAACAGCTCAGCGAAGGAGGGAAAACAAAAAACATTAATTACAATTAAATGTGATTTAACAACTAGTAAAGAAAATATGAAGGTGAATATTTTGCATTAAATTCAAATCTAAAGAAATCCTATACGTACACATAAGGGATGGAGAGAAGATATAGTGCATAAAACAAAATATGGTAGAAATTAATGCAATATGTAGTTGGGATTAAATTCCAACAATGATTTAATCTCTAATTGTTTGAACCATTAATGCTTTATTTAGGTGTTTTGGGCCAATATTACATGTTTTGAAGTTCAACATCATTTGGTTTTTCATAAATGTACATATGTTTTCAAGAAGATATTCTCCAGTAGAGGGCACACCACATATTGTGAGACTAGGGCATCATGATGACCTAAATATTGAAGGAATTTCCTAGACTACATGCCAAAGCATAAAGTTAAACTAAATAGTTTAGTCATGTTACAAATTATGCCCTATTATCTTGTTATTAGGATTTTTATTTTGTTTCATATGCTACTTATCCTAGTGTGATTTCTAGCATGGTATACTAATTTACTTCTACTTGAATAATTTATGGTGCCAAAGACATGTTACAAAAGTCTAGATTGTAGGTGACACGAACTACACTTAAAGATGTTTCAGTCTATGGTCAAATTCTTAGTTGAAGACCTCAATGCCAAATACAATCATAAAAAAATTCTACAACACTCATTCAATTGATAAGAAAAGCTATGTGTTGATTCACATTAAATGACTCGAAGATAGCACAAAATCAACAAATCTTCAAAATAATGTAAATTTCCAAAAAAAAATTATTGGTTTACTATCTCATGCATTCTAGTGCAAGGGTATATTGAATCCAAAACACAAGGGCTTTTGCAATAATATTCTCCAAATTAAGTGGAACAACACAAAGGGGTATGATCTCTTGAATGATATTTTGAACCCTTACTATGAGCTCTATGGAAAATCAAGCCCATCATTCATTCCAATGGACTGTACAGGCTCACACCAAGAAGGCACCATGATATTTAATCAACACAAAATAAATCATATTGAAAAATTTACAAGGAAAGAAAGAATATGACATACTTATAAACAAGAGAAACACAACTGCTACAGAAAACTTTGGAACTAAGCTAAGAAAAATATGACTTTAAAACAATTGATTTGATTTCAAAGCTATTGAATTTTTCACAGAATAACCCTATCGAACGTATATTGTAGTTTATATCTTGTAGATAATATCTCATCATAAGTGGAAAGGAGTAGCTAAGGAGTTATTAATTGTAAAGGAGAGTGTGTATTGGAATACAATTATTGCAGCTTGTAGAGGATAGTGTATGATCACAATGCATGCATGACATAAAAATAGTGGAATGTATGTTGCTTCATTTATTTCAATCGGACGCAGCAATATTATCTTTATTTGATGCTATCGAGCATTATCAATCAGATGCAATAGTTAGAGTGATTTTCTATGAATAAGCTAGATTCATTACATCATCTTGCATACCTTCTATGTCGATTTGAATATTTCATTCAAGAGACTTCAAATAAATGAATTCCTTCAACATAAAAATATTACAAAACCTTAAGTGGACAGAAATAATGAAAAATCAACAATGAAAAATAATGATTAAACAACGAAAAGTGATGAACGAACAAGATTATTCAATAAATAAGGAATTTATTTCATAATTATTAATTATTTATAGATGTGCTAGGTAGTTTATAATATTAATTAAATCTATATTTTTTCTAATATTTGATAATATGATTAATTATATATTTATTTTTTTATAAATAAGTGTCAGTTGTATGATTTTGTATAAAAATAATAATTATTCACATTTTAATCTTATTTTTGATATTGATATTATTTTTGATAGGTTCTTAATTATAAATATTTAATAAGTTTATTTTTTAGTTTTCAATTAAATTATTACATTACTATCACATTTTAAAATTTTGTGGATTTACCATTTAAACATTAAAAAATATAATATATCATGAACTAATTACAATAAGAAATTTTTAATTAAATTAAAGTTGAAATCTATAGATTGTAGAAAATTTCATCCATAAAATTTATATTACTTTTGAATTTTTCTTTAATTTTTATTATAAATCAATAATTAAAGTTCTTATATTTTATAATGGGATGGAAAGAAACTACTAGAATATTTAGTAGCATGTGTTTCACCCATTGATAAATTCTAGTGGTGTGACCAAGAAATTCCATGTTAGAGTTGTATTAGTAAACATAATTTTTCACTATGTTGTCTAATTTTGGGACCTCTCTTTATAAACTAGCACCCCCATCTTAAATTTTGGCTATCTTTATTTGGGTGGTGTTAAATTTCTCTAACTCAGGGGGTGTTCTCATTTGTTTATCCAACCTCCCACTTCACTGCCACAATTCTTTCCTTCTCTTTTTTTCTAAGCTAGGTGGTGTTTCAGGATTTTGTTGTAGCTCACCACATGTTCTGAAGCCTTTCTTTTAAAGAGCTAGAAATCCATACCTAAGGTTTATGAACTTGTTAAAAATACCACTGATTACCTTTTTTTTCAAATTTTTCAAAGCCGAGCGAGAATCCATGTGGTTCCTCTAACTATATTGGTGATTTGTATAGCTTGACGAAGTCTCTGCATTACCGCTAGAGCATGTTTCCAAAAGAATTAAGTGACCATAATATAGATTATAATTTTAAAGTGAAAACAAAAGCTATTTGTGCAAATTTAAATAAATAAAATACCATCCACATGTATTAGAATTAAACTATAATCAAGACATAATTACTCATGATACAAAAAATCAACACCAAAAGTACCAAAATGTGAAAATTTATATATATATATATATATATATAGTAGACACATAAGGCTCTAGGCTTATTTGATGCATGTGTAGATGCTACCAAAAGCATTTTTATAAAGGCTTATGATGATGAAGAACGCTCCTCTTGGGGTATTATCACACTTCCCATCCAAGTTGGACTGGTCATTATAGATACAACATGCCAAGTCCTAGATCTTGAGCTACCATATAACATCTTGCTCATTCGGCCTTGGATCCATGCCTTAAAAGTTGTTCCATCCACTTACCATCAATACTTGAAGTTTCCCTTTGATGACACCAAAATCACCATATATGGAGACCCCGATCCTTTCTAGTATTGCACTAATCTAAGGGGTATTTTAGAACATCAAGTGCCAATCAACTGAGAAACTTCGACATCCTCTTCATCCAAATACATTGATTCATCCACACTTGCCAAACCATGATCCTCATCCACTCCTTTGTCTTCACCACACTAGCTCCCTCCGCCCCAAAGGTTGATCCTAATATCAAGATCTAGGACCAAGGTTTCAGAGAATATAAATTGAACACAACCTACTAGATCACTAAAATACCCAAGTCTCCAAAGGCTTACGGTTGACCTTGTTTCAGAATGGAGCCTAAAGAGATTTTCAAAGTTCCTCTAACATAGATTTTTACAAAATGGCCTAGAGAAATGAGCAAATAAGATATCGAGGACATAACAACTTTGATTTATAAAGACCCAGAAGATCCATCCCCATTACTAGTCTAGATATATGGAAAATGCTATGATGGAATTAGTGGCCTTGGTAAAAACAAAACTAGAATGTGACAACCTATAATGCCTTCTCGAAGACTAAAGCTTCTTGGATTAGGGTTTGGGCTACCTAAATTTGATGATCAATGTACCAATGTACTTTTAGGTGAGAGAGTGAATTTTTATGAAAGTTTCAAGACTATCGAAAATTCCCAAGTACTAAAAATGACACACGAATGGAAATTTGGCTCCCAAAAATCCTTGAGTGATTGTTGTCTTGATGGAATGTTTTTGGAACCTGGTGAACTTTCTTTTGATGAAAGATTCAATAGATGTTCAAAGTTGATCATCCTAAAGACACTCCCAAAGTCCCATTGAAGAGAGAAGAATGGGTCAGACTATTTTGGCCTCATGACGATGCTAATCCTACACCATCATCTGACCATCATTCTGACACACTTATCCAGCCATCTGAACCTAATGACCATCATCTGGATTCATCTAAATCACCACATGACACTATTGATTGTGATTCCAATCCATTTTTCCCCTATTTTGATAATGAGTTTGAGTCAACTGAAGAAGAGTACTGGATAAAATTTGAATGGGAGTTGGATGATGACGATTTCATCTTTACCATTTTTGCATCCTCCCCACCATTTTCCAATATTGATGATAGTATCTTCCTTTTTTACCCTTTAATAATGAAGTAAATAGTGCAGGTATCCATGAAGAGGCACATGAAGTTGAAGGGCCTAATGTAGATCAAGGGAGTTTTCCTGTTGAGTAATTTTTTGATAATGAATTTGATGTGTCAAGAGTGGAGGATAGGTGGGAGTTTTGGGATAAAAATAAATTCTTAGAACCTTTGACCGTTGGTGTTGGATATGTTTGTAATGGGAAAAATTTCAATCCAAGAGGTGAATCTCCTAATGTAGAAGTGCACATTTCTCTTGAGGAAGACCCAGTTGATCAAGCCTATTATACTCATGTGCCTAGTGAGGCTCGAAATATCTTAGAAAATGAAAAAGACATAGACAAAGACATGCAAGCCTTAAAAGAGAATGAACTTAGGCTTAAGAAAGAAGAAGAGAATATAATGAAGGAGTTGAAGGAGAAGGAAGATAAGATTATAGCTAAGCAACTTGGGAGAGATGCTTGGAAATAAAAAATAGAGAAAATGAGAGAAGATGTGTCTAGGTGTAAATCGTTTGCTAAAAATGTCTCCAAGTTGACTATTGTGATTACCCCTGAAATTCCTAAAGTAATAGTCTAGATGGGAACCTCTATTTCTAATACCTATACCACATCTATTGCAACTACTAGAGCCTCAGATCCTTCTACTACTGCTAAGAAATCATCATTTATATATCATGGGAAAAAGCCCATTGATCAGACAAAGAAGATTACCTTCAATACTTTCAATACTAACAACAATACAACTACCCATACTTCAACTATTAAAACCCCCACAAATAATGCTAAAATTGATCCTAATCTATCCACTACACCTCCAAATCTTGAGACCTTGAAATTGCAGTTGGAAAATGATAAATTGCAAGAAGATTTGAAGAAAGTTGAAATAGAAGCTACTAATGCACAAATAGATAGAAAGATTTATTTTCTTAAAATGTCCACACCAACTCCAGAGGCTTCAAGCTCTGGACATAATGATAGTGAGTCACAAAAGAAGAAGCTTTAAGGAAATAATACTAGTAGAGGTGGTGGTGGGGATCAAGGTGGTGGAGGTGGAGGAAATGATAAGAATAAGAATTATTATTTTGAAGATGATGAAGGAAAAGAGAAAGGTGGTGGTAACAATGGAGAGGGAAAAGGAAAGGATAGAAATAAATTTGACAACTGAAAGGATGATGAGCCTAGAAATTCTCACAGGGAAAAAAACACTAGAAGATCATTGCAAATAGATAGGTATCAACAATTGTGCTTCACTAGAATACCTAGCTATCCTAACCCATTCCATGAAGAATTCAGGCCTAATATAGTTGAAAATTCTTTGAAAATAATGCTATGAGTGGTGAAGATCATCTCAAATCCTTCACCAACATCATGGATGACTTTGAGGTAGAAGCAGAGGATGTCATGATGAAATTATTCATGCAATCTCTGACTAAGGATGCCAGGGAGTGGTATCAGGTTTTCCTACTGAAAGTATCGACTCTTGGGAACAATTTGAAAGGTTGTCTAGAGAGTAATATGGTAATGAGACAAATTCAATGTATTTGTTGAATCAATTCAATAACATTGCTAAAGGTTCCAATGAGTCTATCACTGATTTTAATACAAGGTTCCAAAAGGCTAGGAAAAGGTTGGCTCCCCATTTACAATTGAATGATATTTTGTTCTTGGTAAATTACTGCAATGCTTTTGATGTGAAGATGAGCTACCATTTACTTGATAAGAATCCTTAGTCATTGAGAGAAGCTTACAAGATGGTTGAGCATATTGATAACATAAATTGAGCATCTAGTAAAGTTGGAAGAATACATGATACAAAGATTCTCAGAAATCCAAAAAAGGAGGATAAAAATTCTGGTGCTAAAGGAGGCACTCTTGAAGATAAGATTGATAACTTCATGAAAAGTATGAATAATAGGATTTCAAGACAAGACAAGATTCAGTCAAAAAATTATCATAAGAATGAAAGATCTCCTCGACTGCAAGATCATCCCTATAATAAAAATTGGTATAATGGGAAGCCTATCCCTAATAACTAGATAAATGCTTAGAATAAAGTTCATTTGGATCATCTGCAGAAGAACTCAAGAAATTTTGCTGATGACACCCCTTGGTGCATGGTTTGAAAAATGCCTCATTCTCCTCATCAATGTGTAGTTGCACAAATGGTTGAAGTTGAAGAAGATGTTCCTGAGGAGTGTGACCAATCAAATGAGGAGGATATTGATATAAATATGATTATGGATGGTTCTAACTTGGCTGATAGTGAGTGCTCATCTGATATGGAGTCCCATGAAATGGATGTAGATGACCAAAGGAAAATTGCCAGTGCATCTCACCAGCAAGTTGTCTTAGATGAGGATGTTGACAATGATACTAAAGTATACAATTTGGAAGTAATTAAAGATGGTGTGTCTAAGAGAAGACCTTCTGATGAAGATATTACGAGATATATTGTGGGTTTGGCTTCCCAAGCTAGAAGCTCATATTAGCTAAGGAATATAATAGTCGGTGGTGAACAAGGTAGTCCTGCTGGTATTTTCAAAAGGAGTAGAATGCCAAAAGAAAAGAGCACAAGTCTGATGGAAAATTAGAAGCAGTCAAAGCTACGGAAAACATGGGAGATAATATTTAGGCTAAAAAGGTAGATAAACCAAAGAAATATGTAGAGCTCAAATCCCCTATTGTTAAGACAAAGATACAAAGGTAAAATCATGAAGTTGTAAGAAAATATGTCAAGTCTGGAGCTAAGACAACAAGAAATCAAAAAAAGGAGAGTACCATAGAACAAGGTATGCTCCCAATTGAATTACCTAAGTACACTCTGTAGTTAGGGAAAACCATCTAAGGGAAAATGCATAAAAAAATTATAATGAAAACCTAACAAGCACAATAGAGCATAAACTAATATGAAAATAAAAATAAGAAAGAAAAGCAAACCCATCTCCAAGTTAGATTTGATTTATCTCCATTGCTCTTCTCCACTTGCATGAGAATGTAAGATTTTAAAGGTTTGATTGTTGATTGCTCAATTTTGCAGCATAACATTGAGATGAAAGATGATAGAAGAAGATAAATAGATCGATGAGAAGATTAAAAGAATTTTGGTAGAGTAAAGATACTAGATGAAGATTCAATCCAAATGGCCTATGAAAGGCTAGATTTATAGGAGAAGGTTGATTTGATTTGATGGCCAAGATTAAAATTCAAATGGGTGATGTGTATGGCTAGTATTAAAATTTGATTTTATTGCCTATGGTGCACATTAAGTGGGTTATGACATGAGGCTAAAATTAGGATGTGAGGCTTGATAAGTGGGATTATTTTATTTATTTTGAAGGAAAAGATGCCTATGATGCACAAATAAATGAGGATAAAAATAGGATGTGAGTGGGAAACTCATAATTTAAATAATAAAATTATTTAAATAATGTGTGCATGTGAAGAGCTGTAGTCATGTGACACATGTTGCAATGTGGTAATAAGTGAGGGATTAATTCAAATGCTTAATTTAAATTATTTTGAGACATGTGAAGAGGAATTAATTAAATAAAAGAGATTTATTTAATTAATTGAGAAGGTGATTAAGTAGAATAAATGGGAGAAGTGGGATAATGTAATGACCTAGGGTAAAATATTACAAGATGTCTTACAAGGTCTTGTATCGACTAGGTAATGCTATGACATGGATAGTTTTGGGTGTCTACATTTTTGTTGGCAAGAGACACTGCAAACTTTTTTTGGTGTTGTCATTGATGGCAACCCCTTTTAGCTAGTAGATCCACATGTCATCATTTACTCATATTGACAAACAAATTATTAGTGATTATCTGTTATATTAGAACAAAGCATCTGATAGTTTTGTGTTCTTCAATTCATATGCAGATTTTCTGTTATTATTTTGTGCTATTGATTTCAGGGACTATTTTTTGATGCATAATATGCGTTATCTATAAATCTTGGTGGCTCATATCAATTTGGGTGGAAATTAGAAGGTCCGGTGAACTAATTTTATATTTATCAATGTATGAAGGCCGACTTGGTGAATATAATGAGTCATGGATATTTGAGGAGTTATTGTTTAAGTATTTTTGTGTTCGAACATTTTGATTTAGGTCCTCACTATGTTTTGCTCGACTCTTGTGGATGTGTACTGAATATTATGAATTATTTGAGCCAACAGTTTGTGAATATTTCTTATTTTATTGAGGCCGACTTGAAGTGATTGAATTCTTGGTGGTAGATATATATAAGTGATTGATTATGTCATTTTGAAGGTCCTAAATTCAATTGTTGAGCCTAACCAGAACTATAATAAGGCATTTGTATATTCTACTCTATCAACTCAAATACTTGGAAGTATTCCAAACTTTTCTAAGGAAGTGAGCCTTTCTATTTTTGAGCAGTGAGCTCTAGAAAGTGCACTTGAATGTAAGTGCATTCCCATTTTGTAATCTTTTCTTTTGAGTATACTCAGAACAATATTGTGGATTAGCCTCCACCGTGTTTTTTCCCCTAATAGGATGTCCACATAAAAAATATTTGTGTTATGGTGTTGTGATTATTTGTCTTATGTGCATGCATCTTTATTTTGGTTGAATGTTATCTACACTTTAAGGATCAAATTAATAAAGTTAAAATTTGCACAACACTGATTCACCCCCCCTCTTAGTGTTGCTTGATTCCAACAATTGGTATAAGAGCTTAGTTCCTCGAAAGAAGCTTAGAAAATTGTGGAAGATCTTGGAAAGTGTTTCAATGGATTCAAGCAGTCTTCAGCAACAACTTTTGGTGGCTCTAGATGATCTTAATCAGGCAAAATCTGAAGTCCATGAATTACAAGAAAATCTCATGAATGCAAAGAGATTCATTGAGTCATTTAAAGATAAAATCAACAAGTCTAGGGAGAAGAGAAGGGAAATTTGTGACCAGATCAAGCAGGAAGACAATAAATGCATTATAGATGAGCAACTGAGTCAAACCCTAAAGGAAAAGGTAGAAGAATGTGAAAAGATTTCCAGGGATAATGTAGTACAAAAGCATGAGATGAAATTTATCATGATGAGGATGACTAAGGAAATTGAAGACAAAAAGATGAATGAAGAAAAGCTTGCCCAATCCTTGAAAGAGAAATTTGAAGAATGCAATCAAATTACTAATGGACTCATTCAGTTGGAACTTGAGTTTGAACAAACCAAACACAATGAGGAAGATTTGTAAAAGCACATTGTTAATCTAAGAGATGAACTTGCTACAACAAATGAATTCAAGGAGAAGTTAAAGCTTAGCTCAACCAAGCTTGATGAACTGATTAAAAGTTAGAGGACTGATGGTGACAAGCGAGGTCTTGGATATGAAGAAGGAGAAAGTTCTAGATTTGGAAAAAGGAGATTTGGACAAAGGGAATCTGAACAAAGGAGATTTAGATAAGGAAATCAAATGAACGTTGGAAGGTATCTGGTAAGTTTAATGGTATTTGTTATGTTTGTAGTAAATTTTGCCATATGGTAGCTCAATGTAGAAGTAGAATCAATTCAAGTGGTCCATCATTCTCCGGTCAATGCTTTAATTGTAACAAGTATGTTCATAAGGAAAATGAATGCAAAAATGTGATGAAATTTTTTTATAGAGATGTTAGATCTGTTATACATGTAATAGATTTGGCCATATTGTTAACCAGTGGAAATCAAGAGAATTAGTGTAACAACTAGTCTAGACAAAGAAATGTGATGTGCTACAATTTTAACACAACTAGTCATATTACTAGATTCTACAGAATAGGTCTGATAAATCAGAGAAAGAAACATGAAAAATGATGAAAAAGGAAAAGGGAAAGTCACTATAGTTCAAATCAAGAAGGAGATGAAGAAGACATGTGTGAAGAAGAGTCCCTCTATTATAGGAAATGAGTCAACACTAGAATCAGCTTCTGGTAATTCCTCTAGGAACTAAATAAGACCTCTGGCCTAGGGGGAACTATCAAGAAAATATTTCAAATCCCCTGCCAGTAATCGAAACCAAAATGTGGATGAGTTTAGCAATTGCATTGATTATCTACAAATGTTGTTGAATAGTTGGAGAGAGTATTTATGCAAAATTGAAGGTCCATAGAAGAGTTATCTTTTACAATCTATGGAAATAGAGTATCTAGATGAGTTATGGAAAAAAAATTTATTACATCTAAAAGGTTATGTGTGCAAGTGATAAAAGGTCATTTCTACCTTTCATTTGTCACTTTGAGAAGAAGTTTGAAGAGCACAAAAGTGATCTTTGGCAAAATCTAGTGAGAATTCAAGTGTGAAGGTGATTGGAAGATTAAACCCTAATCCAACAAAAAGGTATTTATCGGGAAATCTTGTAAACTTATGAATTTGTCATAATGGCTACTCCATTGGTAGTTGAAGTCAAGGATAGACCCCATCCAAAGTTCAAATGGCATCCTTTCAAGTTTGTTGAGACTACCCCTCTAGGTGCATTTTCATCTGTTATATACGGTGTTTTGCACATTGAAGATATTAGGGCATATATTCATGCTAATATTGAGGAATTAGGAAGCTCACAGTTACTAAATTTGTATTCCAAAAACATTTTTGGAGAGGATTTCTATGTCAAGATTGAATTCAAAACCCTAGAAGAGAAGAAATTCATGCAGATTATGAAATTCCTTGTATTGATGAAAGCAAATTGGTCTAGTACATATTGGATCAAGTTCATGACAAATTCATGTAGTTGAGTCAACCCTTCAAAATTACAAAAGAAGCTATAAGTGTTGTTGTAGGATTTAATTCCTTTGGTGGATTGCCAATTTTGAAGTCTATGAAGAATCAAACAGTAATTGATGCAACTAGTTATGTATTTGATAGAATAGTGATGACAATTGATAACATCATTGATGTGGGTGTGAATTTTTCTTCGATGATTATTGGATATAAGATATATCACTCTAGCTAAGAAAGTTTTGTATTCGGTGCAACCATATATGCAGCCTATCAAATGGTAAAGGAGAATGCAAAATATGATTTGTGTGAATTGCTTCGAAGTTAGCTTATGGAAAATCTTGGCAAGATAAAGAAAGACAAGAAGAATTCCTCTAAATACGGTAATCTATTGATGTGTTTATTCTTTTATTTCATGAATGAAGTTCCAAGAGTTGGGAAAGTGCATTAGAAGAGTGAAAAGCCTGTTGTTGTTTAGATTAGAGACATGTTATTCGGCCTTGGTGATATGCAAGGCAGGAAAACTGCAATTTGTGGATACTTCAAGAACTTTTAGAATGTAATGCAAGCCAGGGAAATAATTCCTACCTCTATTGTGGAAAATTATAAGGATACAATTTTTTTTATGGTGGATATTGATTAGTGCTTGATGGAAGAGGTAGAACCTAGAACCGTTTGGATTATTCCTATGGGTTATCAGGTTGATGAGAGAATCTTGAAGTTATATGCACAACATTTGTTAAGTAAGCATGTGGATCCATCTGAAGAAAGGTTTAGAACATATGCAGAGAAGCGTATGGAATTCCATGAGAAATTGAAGAAACCAATGATTGTTCGAAAAGTGAGGAAAGAAGTGGAAGTCTTTGTTGAGAGCATGGGCATACCTACAAAAGCTATAAGAGAAGACAAAAGGAAAAGATAACAAGCTGAAAGTGAAAAAGGAAAAGAGCTTGCTAAAACTGAATCTACTAGTTTGATAGCATCCTCTACTCAAACTAGATCAACACAAATGTTAGATCCCCTATTTGGTCATGCAAAGAAGTCTGCCCCTGCAAAAGCTCAAGTTAAGGCATCTAAAAATAGGAAGAAGGATAAGAGCACAAGAGTGTATGAAGTTGTTTCAAAAGATGAAGAGACAAATTATGATGAAGTTAGAGAAATAAAAGTTTCAACAAAAGTCAAGCCCTCCAGTGGAGAGGAGAAAGCAAAGAAGACGATGAAGCCTGAAAAAATTGGTATGTCAGTAGAGGAAGTTGAAAGAGGTATAATTAAGAATGGAAATCTCAAGCCCCTATGTGAAGTGTATGGTTCCTTTGACATTTTTGGTCAAAGAGTCCTTGAAGAGGCTACAATACAATATTTGAACAATTTCAATATGACACTTGTTGAGATAATGACACAGTTGTCTAAGGAATTGTATGAAATTTTGGATTTGAGGAGAGTTAGTGCCAAAACAAAAGAAGAATAGTTGAGAGAATGGGTTGTTGAAAATCTATGTCTAGTAATGTCTATTGAGGAGATGAAAGAAATTCTAAAAGAAGCAAAGAAAGAGGTCAAAAGAAAAACAAGAATAAACAAGCTTATGTTGGGAAATATTGAAGAAGTAGAAAAGGAAACTGAAGGCATTCTTAAGAAAGTTCTATTAAAGAACATAATTGATCATGTTGTTGCTGAAGAAGAATATGTGGAAGACATCTCATTTGGTTCGGTAAATGAAGAGATTACTATTGAGGACACTCATATTCCTCCGGAAGTGCATGATACTAAAGAACCTATGGAGACCAAAGCTCCTAAAGTTGTGTCTATTGAAGATAAGGAGATACTAGTTGAAGAAGTTGAAGCTCAAAATGACAAGAAAAAATTTGTGGCAAAAGATACAGTGCTCGAGGAAAAGAAGGTTGAATTTAAAGAAATCCCAATAGAAGCAAGAGACACTACAGAGGCAGTGATGAAGTTTCTAGAAGAGCAAATGGAATAATTTTATTTTGAGTTGGGAGATGCCCCTATTCATTTGTCTACTTTGTCCCCAATCTAGAAAATAAAAGTCACATCATTTTCACAAGCTAAGGCTAGAAAAGAAATTTTGAAGTCTCACATTAAGGACATTTAGTTATTGAATCTTGCATCTAGAATTTTGAAGAAGATCATGCCTACAAATGTTAAAGATCCTTCTGGTTCTTCCTCTAGTGAGCTGCGAAAGCTTATAAATTTGGTAAGTACTCATTTTTCGTCACTTCAGAAGTCAACCTTGTTTAAAGTGCAAAAGGAGTTTGATAACAAAAGGTTCAGTAGATTGAAAGTATTGATAACAAATGAAAAATATTTGTTAGCTACTTGTGTGAAAAATGTTCAAAGTGCATTGTCAGAAGGTGGAAGGATTCATAAATCGTGTTTGTCTTTGTCCAAACTTACTAACGAAAATGACAAGAAGGTTAAGAATTATGAAAAAGAGTTAGTTGCTATTTCTGATTCTTTTAGTCTGTTGACCATTTCTACTGGAGAGCAAGAAGGCCAAGTTATATCCTTGAAAAATTAGAGGACTAATTAGCCCAAAGATGGAGACCATGTTGAATGCTTTGAAAGAAGCACAAGATGCTATGGTGGTCAATGATTTAGTAAACCTTAAATATGCAGAAGTGCAATCCTATTTACTCTCTGGTCACATAAATATTTTGGAAAGTCTCAAGAAGTGTTGGGACACAAGCTTGAACCTCTTAATGAAATTTTTTTTAGATATCTTCAAGTTTGTGTAAGATGTTTGAAACAAGTTTGTACATATGCAGTTTTGAAGTTTTTGTCTGAGTTTTGTATGCGGATTCCCCATCTTTTCCATTGATGTCAAAGGGGGAGAATAGATCAGTGAAAAATGTATATTCATCTAAGGGGGAGTTGTAGTTTTTAGATGTGGATGAAGATCTTTTTGAAATTTTGGTTGGTAGTGTATTTTTTTTGGTATTGATCCGACAATTAGTCATTTTTCACTAAGTGTTGCCATCAATGCCAAAGGGGGAGATTGTTGGCAAGAGACACTACAATTTTTTTCTGGTGTTGTTATTGATGGCAACCCTTATCAGCTAGTAAGTCCATACATCATCATTTACTCATACCGGTAGACAAATTATCGGTGATTATTTGTTATGTTAGAATAGAGCATTTGATAGTTTCATGTTCTTTGATTCATATGCAGATTTTTTGTTATTATTTTGTCTTGTAGATCTCAGGAAGTATTGTTCAATGCATAATATGTGTTATCTGTAAATATTGGCACCTCATATCAATTTGTGTGGAAGTTAGAAGGTTCGGTGAACTAATTTTCTATTTATTAGTGTATGAAGGCTGACTTGGTGAATATAATGAGTTATGGATATTTGAGGAGTTATTGTTTGAGTTTTTTTTTGTTCAAAACTTTTGATTTAGGCCCCCACTATGTTTTGGTAGACTCTTGTGGATGCGCATTGAATATTATGAATGATTTGAGCTGATAGTTTGTGAATATTTCTTATTTTGTTGAGGTCAAGTTCAAGTGATTGAATTCTTGGTGGTAGATATATATAAGTGATTGATTATGTCATTTTGGTGTGTGTTCAATGTGAGTTGATGTATGTTATGAATGTCCGGAGGTCAGTAGAGTGATTATGCATAGTTTCACTTGTGCATTAAGGATTTTTGGTACGAATTGAAGCAGAACAAAGAAAAAGAGCATAATCAATTAGAAGGTCCTAAATTCGATTATTTAGCCTAACCGAAACTGTAATCATGAATTTGTAGATGCTACTCTATCAATTCAAATCCTTGGGAGTATTCCAAACTTTTGTAAGGCAGTGAGCCTTTCTATTTTTGAGCAGTGAGCTCTAGGAAGTGTGCTTGAGTGCGAGTGCATTCCCATTTTGTAATATTTTATTTTGAGTATACTTAGAACAAAATTATGGATTAACCTCCACCATGGCTTCCCCCCTAACAAGGTTTCCACATAAAAAATCTTTGTGTTATGGTGTTGTGGTTATTCGTCTTATGTGTGTGTATCTTTATTTTGGTTGAATTTTATCTACACTTTAAGGATCAAATTAATAAAGTTAAAATTTGCACAACATTGATTCACCCCCCCTCTCAGTGTTACTTGATTCCAACAATTTTACCCCTCTTTGAGATGATGAGATTTATGTCGAGTAACATCATTTCAAAGAAAGTAAGGTATGGATAGAGGATAAAAATATGATTCCCTAGCCACTTAACGAAGTAAGGAGTAAGATGAATGAAGGAAATGGATGATAGAAGAATATGGTGATGCAAAATATATGAAGGAATAGGATGGCGATGCAGGATATGATAATGATGATGATGCTCCATCGAGAGGAAAGGCAGGTTGGAAAAACATGGGTATGCTCTCGAAATGGATAAATGAAATGATAAAGGAGGGATAAGATGAATGAAAGAAGATAAGAAGTAGATGAAAAATAAAAATGACACAGTATGCTGCAATAAAGTGAGCAATCATATGTTTGATATAGCACTAGACATTATGAACCAAGGTATAAGGACCAAGATGATAATGTGTCTTGTGCCTCAACATAAGAAGATTTGAATATTAGGTGGGAGTGATTCAAATTGGATGCAAATACAAGATAAAAATGATAACATATACTAGAAAGCAAGCAAGCATGCACAAATGATACAAAAACAAGGTATTTCCCCTATCAAGCTATAAACCAATGATTAATTGATTGATTGATGATGATGATAGTGTTGTCATTACAATGAATGATATATCCCTAGATCAACACAAGGATTATTGATTAATTGATTGGGTTTACAACAAAGCTAGAATCCAAACCATTGATATGATTGGATAATTTGACATGATTGATTGACTTGGTTGGTATGGATTGAGGATTGACTTGAATTTGGATTATTTCATGGAATGATTGAAGATGTTTGATTTGAAGATTTGGATGATGATTGATGAATTCATTTTCTTGGAATGATTTAAGTTGGAGTGATTTGATTAGAGGATTAAGTGATTGATAATTTGAAGATTGATTTGAAGGAATTGAATTGATGCATTGAATTGATTGGAAGAAGTGATTTGTCTTAATTTTATTGCTTGGATTTTTGTTGGCTATTTTATTTTTTTGTCTTTTTTTTAGGGTCTTTTTCTTCTTTTTTTGTACTTGGGGATATTTTGATTTTTTTGTATTTTGGAATTTTTTTTTTTTTTTTAGATTTTTGGGAATATTGATTTTTTTGAATTTTGGGATGTTTTGATTTTTTGGAATTTTTTAATGTTTTGAATTTTTGGAATTTTTAATGTTTTGAATTTTTTAGGACCTTTTTTCAATTTTTTTGTATTTTTTTAGGACTTTTTTGAATTTTTTTGGGATGTCAATGGATGAAAATTTGGGTAGCCTTTGTGCTAGATACCAATGACAAGAGAAAACCAAGTCTAGGTGCAAGGAGATAGATGGATGAAAGGGTTGGTGATAGGAAAAGGGATAAAAGGCTCATGATAGATGGATGGATAAAATGGATAGGTCATAGTGAATGGAATGGATGTATACATCATAAGAGAGGGAGGATGTGAGCTCCAAAGACTATGTCACATAGGAATAACATGCCCCATTCTAGGTACAATACTTAGAATTTTTATGACAATGCTTATGACAATAGGATAATGATAGGCTTGTTTGGAAGGATGAGGTATATCAAAAGATATCCAAAGCATGTTTCAACATTTTTCCCCTATGTATTCATCAAGATCAAAAGGAGAAGGGTGGATAAGTGGACTCAATTTATGATAGGTATGTATGATGGCTAAAGATGGTAGGTAGGATGGAAATGATATGATAGGAAGTGACATGATAGGATAGATAGTGCATATGAGACAAAGTGCCCCCAAGTGTAAGTGACATAGAAGATCAACCTACACATGACCCCTACTTGCCAGGTTTTAATCATGGTACTTATTCAAGACGCATGTTTACTAGATTTTAACTATTGGAAAAAGGGATTTCTCTTTACTTTTTTTTTATTTTTTTAACTTTTTTTTAATTCTTTTCCTTTTTTTGATTTTGGGATAGGAGAAGGGGAATATGGATAGGACGGACTCAAGTGTCTAGTTCCATGAAAGGTGATAGTCCTACTAGAGGTGGATGTCATCACATGGACCATGTCAAATGTCATTATGCTTATAGATGTTTGTAAGGGATTCAACATGAAAGGGAGATTGAATAGGTAGATGATGGATTATGATGTGGATTATGGAGGGAAATAGTGGATTATGATGTGGGTTATGTAGGGAAGATGAATGGGGGGCTTAGCCAAAAGTATGGACCATAGGAAGGTGATGGGAGAGATATGTAGGATAATGAGTGAAGGATGAGGAGATGGAGGTATGTGGAATTATTGTGAAATGGAAGGGAACCATGACCAATGGTTACATATACTATGGTAAACATTGAAGCTTTTGATGTGGAGGGGGTGTAGGCAGAAATGATGTTTTCTTAGGAGATGGGCGATGAAGTGCTTTAGGTACCCACATAGGCTTAGTATTTTTGTGACTTTTATTTTACTCATGGGATGGAATATGAGATTTTTGAATAGAGTGGGAATGTGAGGTGGAATTGGATGGTTGGGATTTTGGGTTGTAGATTCCTCACTTGACTTGCTTTCTTTTTTCTTAGGTGCTCAAACCATTTTTTTCTTTACACTTTTGTTTTGAAGGTATGGGATTATATTGATTTTTGGATGTACTTGGCTTTTACTTTTTGCAATTGTATGATAAGGAATTAGGACCTTTAGGATTTTTGACTTTATGTGTAGAGGCATCCAAATTTTTTATTTTGGAATCCCTTGGGTTGATGGAATGAGTGGAAGCTTTATGTCTAGACAATGTGTGCATTGATTGGTCATGATTAGGATTTTTAGAGGATTTATGGATGGATGGATAAGGGGATTGTATAATGGCGATATTAGGTGTTGGTAGCAACAGAGGTAGATTAGATGGAGGTATATTAGGGGTTGGAAGAAATGGTGGAAACGTTGATGGTGGAAGGTGTATGGCCACATGCTTTTGACATTTATAAGATGATGGAGGTGGAATTGAAACATATGTTTTAGGTGTTTGATAGGATTTATGGTGGAAAGGGGACTTAAGATGGGTGGAGGAAGTACCAAAATCTTTAGCTTGTTTTCCTTGGGGTGTATATCCAAGGCCATATGAACATGGGGAGACTTTGAAATGGATTGGCTCCAAAATACCTTGTTCATGAAGGCCTAAGCCTTTACCTTTGCAGTTCATGTTTTGGAGTATGTGATGGACAATGGGACTAGATATAGGTGGAACACTAGACACAAGTTCATTATTCAATGGAGAAGGTGAAGTGGATCTATCTACCACAAAAAAGATTGAATCATTTCCCCTTTGTATATGAGAAAAACCCAATAAAAAATCTATACTCACTAAGTCCCAAGGCCTAGTTGGAATTGGTAATGGCTGATAAAGCCCAACATTTTGACTTCTTCCTTTAGCATTTTGACAAATTCTACACTTTTCCACATACCTCTTCGCATCTGCTTGAATGTTAGGCCAATAATGATGAGTTCTTAATTGTAGACAAGTCTTATCCTATCCAAATTGACCAATAAGACTACCACAATGATTTTCTTGCAGCAAATTATCTCTCATGGAGCCTCTAGAGATACACAACTAGTTTCCCTTGATAGTCTCCAATATAGGTGCCACTACATGACTGAAATTTTTCTTATAATTTTTTTATAAAAACTAGAAAGACCATGAAAGCTCCTTACCTCCATTACACTTCTTGATGTTGGCCAATCAAGTATGGCTTGAACCTTCTCCTTATGCATCTTTATCCCATCTTTGGACACCGCAAAGCCTACGTAAATCAATTCAGTCTGTATAAACACACACTTTTTTAGATTGATATGTAATTTCTCTTCTTGTAGCCTACTCAAAACCTGCCTCAAATGTTCTATATGTTCCTCTTTGGACGCGATAAACACCAAAATGTCATCCAAATATACAATCATAAATTTACAAAGGAATGGTTTTAAGACCTCATTCATTAGTCTCATAAAAGTACTAGGGGCATTGGATAGTCAAAAAGGCATAACTAGCCATTCATACAACCCATCACTAGTATATTAAAGGTTTTCTTCCATTCATCCCCTGGTCTGATTCTTATTTGATGATAGCCACTTTTCATTTATCTATTTTAGAAAAATACATAGACCCACTCAAACAATTCATTAGATCATCTATTCTAGGTATAGGAAATCTATATATTATAGTAATCTTATTAATAGCCCTTGAATCAGTACACAATGCCATTCCCCTCCTTTCTTTGGCACATATACTGTGGGAAAAACAAAATGACTTAGGCTTTCCCTTATTGAACCCTTCTTCAAGATGTCGTCCACTTGCTTCCTTATCTCTTCATTTTCCATAGGTGTTAACCTATAGTAAGCCTTGTTTTGAGGGATAGCTCCTACAATCAAATCCATATGATGGCTAAAGCTTCTCATAGGAGGTAATTCATTAGGAAAATAGGATGCAACAATATCCATATTCTCATTCAAAATGTATTGTACTTCAATAGGAAATTCATCAAATCTTGTAGAGGTCATTACACATCTAGGTTTAAGAACGAAAGAAAACTCTACTTCCTCTTCTTTCAAATCATGAAGAAATTCCTTACCACTTACCACCATTACCTTACTACTATTGTTTTCCTCTTATTTCTCTCTTATAGGTAGCAAGATATGCTTATCTCTGGACATCCTTTTCAATGGTATATGTATTCTCCTATCCATCATGCACCACTCTCCTATCAAATTGCCAAAATGATGGAACTGATATGATGAGACAAGATAGATCTAGTGGATTGGATAGGATGATGTAAATTGCACAAAGCTCAGGGATTGGATAGTTATCCAAATCATCAAAATATGAAATGGGAGAATGTCATGATGGAGAGATAAGTGATGATAAGTGATAGGAGATTTGAAAGATTTGTGAAAAAGGTAGGAGTGATGATAGTGAAATAGATGGCATTGGGTTTCATGGGGGGAAGCCTATAGCCAGATACTAATGACAAGGGATTTTGAGATGGCATGAGGATATAGGTGAATGGATGGATAGATAAAGATAAGGAGATGTAAGGATGCTAGGAAGAATGGATAAAGGGATACAGATTTGGATGGGGAAAAAGGTTACTAGATGGATAGATAGAAAGGTAAGGATTTGGAAGATGGAAGGGATTGTTACGATGGATGGATAAAGGGATAAGGATGAAGAGATGGAAGGGATTATTTTGATGGATAGGAAGATAAGGATAGGGAGATGTAAGAGATTTTTTGGATTGATAGGAAGATAAGGATGGGGATATGGAAGGGATTTCCATGATGGATGGATAAAGGGATAAGGATTTGGATGAAGAAAATGTCACTAGATGGATAAATAGAAAGGTAAGGATTTGGAAGATGGAAGGGATTGTTATGATGGATAGGAAGATTAGGATGATGAGATATAAGGGATTGTTTGGATGGATGAAGGATGTCTCCAAGGACTAGGTCACAAAGGAAGTAGAGGCCCCCACTTTAGATATGTTATGAGTGAAGAGGCGAGAGGGATGGAAGGTGAGTGGATGGGGATAAAGGAGATAAATGGAGGAGGATATGATGGGTGGATGAGGGAGGGAGATGGATATAGATTGGATTCTTGGACAAGGAAGGAAGACTGATGGTAGCATGACGAGTGGACAAAGCAGGTAGATGGATGTGGATAAGGAATAGAATAGTGTATGGATGAAGGGAATGTATACAAAGAGGTGTCCAAAGCATGTATATATGTTTTCCCCTATCTATATTAAGATCACAAGGAGGATGGAGGGATTGGGATAAATGTGATATGATAGAAAAGATGTGTAAGACAAGTGGGATGGAGGAGATGGGTGAAGGGAATGCAGTTGCCCCCAAGTGCAAAAGTATGCTAGATGGGGGAGTTATACATGATGCCTGTTTCCCAGGTTTTCATCACGGTACTTATATAAGGTTATTTTTTACCAAGTTTTTACCATTGGATGAATTATTTCACTTTAATTTTTTTTATATTTTTATATTTTATTTGTTTGACTCTTTTGGATTTTTTTGATTTTTGGATTTTTTTAAATTTTGGATAGAATGTGGATGGAGATGGATAAGGATAGGGATTTGGATAAGTGGATTTATAGGATATGTGATAAGATGATATATGGACTCAAGCATCAAGTTCCATATGTGGTAATAAGAGCCCACATGTTAAATGACTGTTGGATGTTGGTACAACCGTATTAGGATAAATGGATTATGCAAGAGAAGGGATTAAAGGGATTTGATGTGGGAGATATGTGGGATAATGGATGGGATGTTGGAAAGTGTGTGGATGAAATGCTGGGGTAGGTATGTGATGGGGTAATGAGTTCAGGACCAACATTGGCACATATGGTGGTGGATGTGAAATGATAGGAGGATTAATGGATATATGATGTGGGGATAATTGAGATGGGATAGTGAATTTTGGGATATAAGGACCAAAAATAGATTTAGGAGATGGAGGAGACATATGACTAGCTTTGGAATTAGAAACTTTGGATGTTGTTACATATTTTTTCATTTGAAGGCATTGCATCTTTTTTCTTTGGGATCCACATGGTTTTGATCTTTGCTTTGGTGGGCTTTTGTGGCCTGTGGGTTTGATTTTTCTTTTCTTCAACATGTATTTTTAAGGGGACATGAGGAGCTTTAGATTCATGTGGATGTTTAGATTTATGAATTTTTACTTTGGTATCCAAAGTTCTTTTCATAGCAATGGGATGGGTGTGAGGAGATGGATGATGTGGAGTGATGGAGGTTGGATTTTGGGGATGATATGTGGACAGAGGATGTGTAGGTACATGTCTTTGTTGATCCTGATTAGGGAATATGAGAGTGGGATGTTTATAATGGGTGATGTGGATGGGTGATGGATGGATAGAAGGACCAATAGGACAAGATGGAGGAGGTGATTTTGGGATATAAGGGCCCAAAATGGACTTAGTAGTTGGAGGATGTGTGATGGTGGATGGAGGGACATAAGGACCCAAAATAAAGGGAGTAGATGAAGGATGGGAGATGGTGGATGGAGGGACATAAGGAACCAAAATGGATTTTGAAGATGGAGGAATATGGATGGTTGTTTTGAGGTGATATGATGGAGGGGGAATGGTGGAAAATGGTTTTGCGGAGTGACGGGAAGACCCTATTATGATTTTGGATTATGCTCATTGAGAAGGTATAGAGGTTGCACCAACATTTTTGGATTGCAAGTCTTGAGAGAGATATCCAAGACCTTGTGTACACAGATTTTCTTTGACATGGATAGGCTCCAGAATACCTTGTTCATGAAGGCCTAAACCTTTTCCTTGATAGTTCATGCTCTTGAGCATTTGATCTATGGTAGGATACTTGTAATTTTGGAAGAATTATGTGAGTCCATTATTAGGTGGAGGAGGGTGGGTGGTGTATATGCTCAGTTCCTCATCTGCAAGGAAACCACCACAGATGAATGTGAGAGTACCGAGGGAATATAAGGGTGGTGTGGGGATAGTGGGGTTAGACAATGATGGAGGATCATGGGATGGAGATTGTGGGATAGCAACATCTTGATCAAGAGGAGTGAGTGGTAAGGGATCAGGAGAGGGATTAGGTGATATGATAGGATATAGAGTTGTGGCTATGGGTCATAGGGTCCCATGCAATGGAGTAATTGGATCTTGAGTGACAAGGGGATCAAGGGATGGAATGGATGGGGGACTATGATCTTGAGGTGGAGAAGGGAATATGTTGGTATGCTTTGGATCTAACTCTTGGCATGAAACATTTTGTGTGGGTGGCATGATGATGGAGTGTTGAAGGGACTCCTTAATTGGGGGAGATGGAAGGATGGAGAATTAATGAAGTTCATGGGAATGGATTTCAGTGATACTAGGGGTGGGAGGAGTGGATTGAACTTGAGTGTCTTCACCAGATTGGGTAGATCTAGGAGTAGAATATGGTGATTGGGTTTGGTTATCTTTGATGGGCTCGACAGATCTTGGAGTAGGAGATTCGGGTTCAATGGATTTGGTGGGTTTGATTGTTTCAATGGTTTGGGTGGTGTTAGGGGTGGTAACAATAACAATAGGTGTGGTATGGAGAAGGGCCTCATCACTAGTGACTATACATAGGGGAGTGGGGTAGCATGGTTCCATGACTTCAAGATTTGGAATTGGGGATGTGTTCTTTGTCATGAGTCCTTGGAGGACCTCTGGAGTGAGAATTATGCATATTCTAGGCTTATTTGGGGTGGTGGGAATAGATGAAGGATTATGGATTGGTGGAGGACTAGGATTATGGATTGGTGGACTAGGATTAGATAGAGGAATGTGATTGGATGGAAGAATAAGATTAAGTGGAGGATTAGTTGGGGGGTCAAGATTAGATGGAGGGTTAAGGTAGGGATATTGGGATGGTGAATTAGGATAGGAGGACATGGATGGTGGATTAGGATTAGAGGATATGGGTGGTGGATTGTAATAAGGGTATCAGGATACCACATTAGGATGGGAAGATTGAGATGGTGGATTAGGATAGGAGGATGTAGATGGTGGATTAGGACAAGAGGATATAGGTGGTGGATTATAATTAGGGTATTGGGATAGCACATTAGGATGGGAAGATTGAAATGGTGGATTGAGATAGGAGGAAATGGATGGTAGATTAGGATAGGAAGATGTGGATGTTGGATTAAGATAGGTTGATGGGGGTGTAGGATTAAGATAAAAAGGTGTGGATGTAGGATTAGGATGGGAAGACTGGTAAGGATGATTAGGATAGGGGGACATGGATGGGGGATTGTAATAGGAATATTGGGATGGTAGATTACGATGGGAAGATTGGGATGGTAGATTGGGATAAGAGGATGTCGGTGTTCGATAAGAGAAAGATGTAGATGAAGGATATAATGAATATGAAGACGAGGAAGATAATGTATATCCTTTTTTAGAGGTAGCATAAGGATTGTTATTAGGCATGGATGAAGGCATGATGGGATAGCTTGGATGAGTGATCAGATTCTGGATGGCACTCAGGAAAGCTTACTAGAAATGATAGCATCAAGGGGATCTATATCATATACCTATTGATTAACAAGGCTCTCATTATCATCGTCAACATAATTAGTATTCCCCTTAACTACCATTTTTGGTTGCATTAGTGAGGGATAAGGATTCATGATGTTGGATGGGATGGATATGGATTGAAGGTATGGGAATAGATGATTAAAAGGAAAGAAAATATGATGAAAAGAAAGTAGGGTAGATTGGAAGAACTTGGAAGAAGGTAACTTAAGGTTTGTTATATATCATAAGATCTTGGATGTAGGTGGACTAAAGCTCAAATAGGGATTTAGGTTAAGCTCGGATTAGGACTGGATTAAATCTTAGATTAGGATTGGATTGAATCTTAGATTAGGATGATTAGAGGATGCGATGAGATTTATTTTAAACCAAGTTTAGGGGTTTAACTAGATGACGTACGGTGCTAAGAATTAAATTTTTCCCAAATTTTGTAGTTTTCAAAAATTGTCAAATTTGCCATTTTAGGTAACTGTACAAGCATATCTTTGAGAGTCCATTTTTTTCCCAAAAACTTCCTAAAACTAAGGTAGGATGAATTTCCAACTAACATCCTAAGTTTGAAACATGAATTTTGAGTTATTAAAAAAATTAACTTTTTAAAAACTAGAAAAAAACACAAAATTGCAATTTTTTAGGGTCAAGAAGAAAGTTTCAAGCCCCAAAAATGTGCCAAAATAGGGGCCAACCGACTCTCAGTTCATAGTAGACTAACTCTACCAGTCCAGTTAACATATCGGTGAACATAACTTTCATGCACCATCAAAAACTTAGAAGATATCACCACAAGATTACCATCGTTAATCTTCCAAATCCACACAAGCATAGTATCAACACAAGAGAAATGTGAAACACATAACAGAGCATATTCTAAACATTTTCATCATTTTGGCTACTCTTCTTTATGAATTTTCTCAAAATCACTTGGAAACTCATCAAACCAACACATCTGCAACATCATAAAGATAGCTCCATGTACTCACAACATCTCAACAACATCTCAGTTATACATGTACAATCTGCAACATACTGAATTGTGTTGAAATCAATGAAAAAATTAATGAAAAAAACACCAAACTAGCTCATAATTTCAAAAATATCCCCCTTTGTCATTAATGGAAACACATGATGTGAAAAAACCATCAAAGACAAGCATTTGCACAATATCTCGGGAGAACACCTTCTCTTCTTCTGCAATAGATTTTCACATGAATTTCTCTCCCCCTTTGACATCAATGGAAAATATCAACAAATATAATTACTCCCCCTTAGGAGTACACTCATGCTGCAACAATGAAAACCTTTTCTACTCCCCCTGCGGAGTAGACCCATCTATCAGTCCAGATGAATGAAGAAATTGTGAATCCACTGGACTGATGTACCTTCATGTGCACTTAGTTAGGAGGGCCAATGACCCCCAACCTCTCCCTAATATGCTCAAAAGTATCCTTCAGAAGACCCTTAGTGAATATATTTGCAATTTGTTCCTTTGTTGTCACATACTCTAGTCTAACTTCATTTTCCAACACTTTTCCCTAGAAAATGATACTTGATATATATGTGTTTTGTTATTGAATGTATAACTAGGTTCTTTGAAATGTTTATTACACTTGTGTTGTCACATAAAATAGAAATAGGCTCATCACATATCACTCCAATGTCTTTCAGTGCTTGTTTCATCCATAAAACTTGTGTGTACAGCAAGATGTTGCAACAATATATTTTTCCTCTGCAGTGGATAAAGAAACTGAGTCTCGCTTTTTACTCAACCAATAAAATAACCTTCCACCAAGGAAGAATGCACCACCACTAGTACTCTTTCGATCATCTCACATCTAACCCAATCAACATCTATATAATCACTTAGGGTGAAATCATCACTTTTAGGGTACCACAGTCCATAATCTAGTGTGCCTTTAAGATATCTAAACATCCTCTTTAGAACTATAACATGTGCCTCTCTAGGATCTTCATGGAATATGACAACTAAACATACTGCATGCATAATATCTGGTCTGGTTTGAGTAAGATACAATAGTCTTCCAATCATAGATCTATATTTTATTTGAACAGTCTTAGCAGATTCATCATCCTTGCTCAGTTTACATTTGGTTACCATAGGAGTACAAACTAGTTTGGAATCATCCATCCCAAACTTCTTCAAAGTTATTGCACTTTGAAGTAGAGATTGTTGACAACATAACCTTTGTTGAATCTTTGGTTTGTTAGGTATCTGTCTAGTCTTGCATACCAAGCTCTAGGAGATTGCTTCAATCCATACAATTCTTTCAACTTACAAACTATGTCTAGTTTTTCAAATAAATAAAACCATTCAGGTTGCTCCATGTACACCTCTTCCTCTAATTCACCATTCAAAAATGTTGACTTAACATCCATCTGATACACTTTGAAGTCCTTGTGGGAAGAGAATGCCAAAAACATTTTGATAGTTTCCATTCTTGCCATAGGGGAAAATTATTCTTAAAAATCTATCCCTTCAACTTATGAATATCCTTTGCATACCATTTTTACCTTATTCCTTACAACTTCCCCATTTTCATTCAGCTTATTTTGGAACACCCATTTTGAGCCAATCACATTTTTATTCACACGCCTAGGGAATAGTTCCCATGTCTTATTTTGTTCTATTTTAGTAGTGCTCTCATCCAATTATCATCTTCACATGCTTCACTTATAGATTTGGGTTCAATTTTAGAAAGTAGACACAAATTTACTTTAGCTGCAACTCTGCTTCTAGTCCTCACACCTTCATTTTTATCTCCAATTATATGATCTTCTCAATGATTATTTTGTACATATTTAGGAATCCTAATAGTAGGTTTTGATTCATTTTATTCTTCTTCTTCTTCCACATGTTCTTCTTTCTCTTCTTCTTCCTTCTCCTTGCTTTCTTCAGGTACATGTCCATAGATAGGATCATCAGGTTCAACTTCACTTATCTCAATAGGTTTGTGTATGTCTTCATCAACTTTCACATTATCACTTTCAATAATCTTTCTCAATATTTTATTGAAGCATCTATATGCTTTACTAGTAGTGGAGTATCTAAGAAATATTCCTTCATCACATCTAGCATCAAACTTACCAAGATTTTCATGATCACTTTAATTTAGCATCTTCTTCCAAATACCTTAAAAGATTTCATAATAGGAATCTTACCAGTCCATAACTCAAAAGGAGTCTTTGTGTTGTTGTATCTAATTTTAACTCTATTAAGAATATAAACAATAGTATGTATCACTTCTCTCCTTGGTACACATTCGGTACATTTGATTCTTTCATCATGGTTCTAGCAACTTCCTATATAGTCTTGTTTTTCCTTTCAACTACTCCATTCTTCTAAGGAGTCCTCAAAGAATAAAACTATCTTATTCCATGTTGTTCACATAATGCATTAAATTCACTAGAAGTGAATTAACCACCTCTATCAAATCTCAAACACTTGATTTTCAAATTTACTTCATTCTCCACTCTTGCTTTGAATACCTTAAACCTATCTAGAGCCTAAGTCTTTTCTCTGAGAAAAGAAACCCATGTCATTTGAGTGTAATCGTCAATAAGCAACATGAAATATCTATCACCATTCAGGCTTCCAGTTCTAGTCAGACCATAGAGATTAGTATGTACTAACTCCAACATTCCAGTAGTAGAATGCTCTTTCCCCTTAAAGATACATCTTGTTTTTTTCCCCAGTTGACAACTATGAAAATAGTATTAGCAAGTCTTGTGATTCTAGGAAACCCTCAAACAATCTCCTTTGCACTGATCTTGACCCTATCATAAAAATTTACATGTCCCATTCTTCGGTTCCATAGCCAACTTTCATTGATTTGAGATACAAGACAATGACCATCAACTCCCTTTAGCTGATATATATTTCCATGAGTTCTTCTAGCAACAATTATATCTCCATTTCTAGATCCTTTTTTTATTTCATAGGTATTGTTTTGAAACACAAGTTTAAAACCATTGCTACACATCTGACCAACACTCAAAAGGTTATGCCTCAAACCCTTCACATAATATACATCATCAGTACTATGCACTCCATCAAAACTAACTGAACCTTTCCCACATATGTTAGCTCTTGAATCATCACCAAACATAACTAAACCACCATCATATTTTTCAAGTTTAGTGAAATCACTCTTATCTCCAATCATGTGATTAGAACATCCACTATCAATTAAATAGTAATCCTCATCCTATCTTGCAAAATCAGTAACCAAAGTATCTTCCATCCTATTTCTCTTATTCTTAGGAGCCTTCTTGCTTACACACTTTCTAGGGTTAGTGGATAAAAAATTACTTTCCAAAGCCAAAAGTAAGCATTCACTATGATGAACCTTATTCTCAAATTCATCATTAGAAATTCCTGCTTCTTTAACATAGTACAACTTATATTTCTTATCATTCCCATCCTTATCTATATAATCCTTGTTATTCTTATGTGCATCCCTATTCAGACATCTTGAAGCATAATGGCGAATATTACAAGTAAAACATTTAAAGGGAAACATACCTTTATACTTTCCAGTGCCTTTCTTCAACTTCCGAGTGAATTTTTCTTCCAACTCATCAACACCATTGCTATCTGGTTCATCTTCAATATTCATTGCCTTAAACATTGTTTCTATATTTTCTTCCATCTTGTCTTCTTTCTATAACTTTCTCATCTTGAATACTTGCAAGGTGTTGAACAACTTCTCCAATGTGCACTTCTTAGGATCATACATTTCTTCAATCACCAAGATCTTATCATTGTAACATTCAGGTAGGGTGATTAGGATATTCTCAATTATGTCTTCATCCAATAGTTTTCCTCCTTGATTTCTAACTTCATTTGTAGCCAGTTCAACCCTCTAAAAGAAACTTGTAAAATATTCACCTTCTCCCATTTTTAGATTTACAAATCTGCGCTTTGTCACCAACTTCTTTGTCAGTTTCACTCTTTAATTTTGTTTATACATATCTTCCAACTTCTTCTAGACTTCATATTTAGTATCCAAAGAAATAACTTTAGCTCGTTCATTTTTTGACAGTCCACTACAAATAACAAACTTTTCCCTCTCATTTTGTTCATAAGCAGAAATCTCATTTGTAGTAGTAAGACCACCAGAAAGGGGTGAATACTTTGTCTCAATTGCTTTCCAAGTTCTGAAACCAAGAGAGATAATATATCCTTTCATCTATTCCTTCCAATTATTTTAGTCAGTTCCATCAAACATAGGGATTGCCAACTTATGTGGCATCAGATCTACCTTAAGCAGTTAAGCTCTACACCAAGGAACTAAAGCTCGGATACCAATTGTTAAATAGGTGCAAGACAACTAAGAGGGGGGGGTGAATCAATTGTCACAAAAATTCAAACTTAAAACTCAACACCTATTAATTCCACAACCACACTATTTTGTTAGTAAGTAAGAGCATGAAACATAAATAATAGAAAGTAAATCAACACAATGAACACCACATTTTTACATGGAAACCTAATGAGGGAAAAACCATGGTGAGGGTTAAACCACAATATAAAATATTCTAAAAATGAATACAAAGGCTCACTACCCAAAAAAAAGGCTCACTTCCTACATAAAGGACTCACTATCCAACAAGGAGGCTCATTTCCTACAAATACAAGAGAAAACAAAAGATCTTCCACAACAATTAACACACATCTGCAACATTGGATAAACCTTTAGATCACTTCCTTCAACACAACTCACTCACACACACAGACTTCTTCTCTTATGATTTGTGGCTCACTTCTTTCACTTTGCATTACACTGTCATACAACTCTTCACAACTCAACTTGCTTTTATACTATCCTCATTCTTAGAAACTTTCTACAAGGTCTGCCACAAAAAAACTCATTGCATAAATTCAAAATAGGTTGGTGACTTAACATTCCCGTGGTGGAAAGGAATGAGAGTGGACTAATAAAACATTTAACCAATACCAAAAATAATGTCTTGGATCAACCACATGCTTCCTCAATTAAATTTTATTCTTCAAATGAAGTGTAAACACTAGGTCAGCCAAACCTAATGTAAACACAAAAGAAGATTGATGTACACGCTTACCAACAAGAATATGACACACAGATGGCACAACAAACTTCTTTATGCATGAGAAAACATCTTAGAATCTTCTAGATACATCTGTATAAAACAAAAAACTTCAATCTCTGAACATCTTTCACTAGTCCATCTGGACTGTACAAACTCATTATGAAATGCAAAGACATGACTTTTAGATCACCAATCTTCAAACCTCTTCACTAGAGCACATAAAATATTTTCAAAAGATGTATCTCGGATCCGCAAGATCTGAAAAGAAATAGCGTAGGGTTGTGGAGCACAGATATTTCTCCTAGTCCACAAAAGACCAGCTTTACCAGAACAGTTCATGCATTGGTGAACATAACTTTCATGTACCATCAAAATAGAAGCTAAAACTTAGGATATATCACCACAAGATTACCATCATCAATCTTCCAGATTTTCACAAGCATAGGATCAACACATGAGAAATATGAAGCACATACCGAAGCACATTTTGATCACTTTCATCACTTTCACTTCTCTTCTTTATTAATTTTCTCAAAAGCACTTGGAAACTCATAAAACTAACACATTTGCAACATCATAAAGATAGCTCCATGTACTCACAACATCTCAGCATCATCTCAACTATACATGTACAGTCTACAACATACTAAATTCTGTTGACATCAATGACAACATTAATGACAACACCACCAAACTAGCTCATACTTGCAACAACCCCTACATTATAAATAAGTGAATTTGAATTAGAAGAAAATACTATAGACTATTGAGGACACTACTAAAGCTACAAATAAGGTGTTATTTTTAGATAGGGGTCCTAACTAATTCATTGGATTCCATGATGATTAGAACCAATGCACATGTAATATTACCCCCCATTAGTGATGAAATTAAATGATGGACTACATGCTTTTATGGTGGGTGCTCTCAAGATGGATCAAGTGGTGATGTTGTGTAGACCTTTCCTAAAGGAAAAATGTTTAAATTTTCCATCAATATTTCTTTCTACTAAACTAATAGCATTGTACAATATGGAGCTCCCATGTTAGGTTTGAATATTTCTCATAGTTTTAAAGCTACATGTTTAAATATACTGTGTCTTGGAATTGGTTATCTCTGAAGTGAGAGGGAAATATATAGTGAAAGAAAAGAGTCCTTAGACCTACTATAATGCAATATGAGACACTTTTTAGTTATTTTTTATGGTTGGAATTTATTATGTTTATAAATCAAAAGATGTTACAACCAACTCTTAGGTTATTTTGGCATTATTATTTATGTATGGATGTATTTTTCTCATTATATTTATAGAATAGAGGTGCTCAATAGACCCACTATACTATATATTATTTATAATTAGCAAGTCTTTGATGACGATCAATAAATGTTCAAGTTTTAAAACAACATACCTAATTTTGAGGATCAATTAATTGATTGGTAACCTATGGTAGAAAGAGATGGGAAAGAGATATTATTTAAGAATCAGATAATAAAGTTAAAGACTAGTACCATCCAAAGAGTTATAGTTTCTTTGTGAAGGATTTTCAATGGTGTGTATTATTGTAAAGAAAGAAGTAAACTAGTTTAGAAAGAAGATATAGGAGATGTTAATATGGGAGCTGAAGTTTTAATCAAAATATTTTAATTGGTAAAAGGTTGAGCTTGTGGGAAGAAATTATTGATTACAATACTAAAATATTACCTAATTATTTGTTTGTTCATATGATAAGCTTAAAGCATATATGGAGTATTTGTAGATGGGAAATGAAAATTTAGATACGATATTAGAGAACTACAAAAAAATCTAAAATATACCTACAAGGATAGTGGCACTCTCAAAGGAAACATCCTCAGAAATGAAGCTCAAATTTATACCACAAGTGCATAATTTCCTTCTCAGTCTATTATTGTAGTTCAATTTTTCTTGTGACATTTCAAATTTGCTATTACTGTGTTAAAGTGGTTATTTGCATCATTAGGTCAATTGAATAATTTCATTTTACGTTTAATACATTTTTGGATTTGGCCAAGGGTTGGTTGAATCACCTATCAAGTTGTAATCCAATGACATACCTTGTCCAAATTTATCAAACCCCTACCACCATCAAACCCCTGCCACCATCAAATCTCTAATGAACCATTTGAAAAAGTTCCAAATCCTAGTGTTTCACTTTTTATACGCTTTGTTTTGGTGAACCTGACATGTTAACATTATATACCTTCTGAAATATGAAGCATTGCATTCTAGATCTAGATTTAGTATTGCATTGTTTTGCATTTTTCATTTCAACATCCATTTTAGCATCATAGAAGGCATAAAAATTCAAAATATTGCATATCATATTGCATCAATGTTGCAATAAGTCATTATAGCTCAAATCTACATTCAAATTGCATTCATAAATCTGCATTAAGTCAGTTAAATCATAAAAAGTGCCATTTGCATACATTTAGGCATCTTGCATATAGTTACAAAGTGAAAAATTGCATTATTTTATTTCAAAAAGAATTCATGTCATCATTTTTTATGGAACTCTCAAATTTTGCATATTTGAGATACTTATACAAAAAAAATTGCCACTGCACTTTCAAAAGTGCACTTGATGAACTTTCCTGAATGACCTACTTTGGAGGGTCATATTTTGAAGCCCATTGATTTCTAAGCAAAATCCCTTTGTAGACACACTCATGTGTCCTATGTGAGTATACATGTCAATTTTCAGCTTCCCACGATAATTTTTTTCATGGTTTCAAAAAGTGAAGCTAGAGGGTTTTG
Source organism: Sequoia sempervirens (assembly GCA_007258455.2). Taxonomy (NCBI): domain Eukaryota; kingdom Viridiplantae; phylum Streptophyta; class Pinopsida; order Cupressales; family Cupressaceae; genus Sequoia; species Sequoia sempervirens. The sequence goes on along the minus strand of VDFB02000002.1, from coordinate 214,263,041 downwards.
GCACCTTTTTGTTGTTTGCAAATTTTCAGTTTTGCAAAGTAGCCTCCCATTCGAGTTTGGATTTTGCAACCTGTTGACTGTCAAGTTAAAAGGAATGTCATTCTACATTCTCCATATCATGATGAGCTCACATGTCAGTTTTTAGAGCCTCAGAAGTTGATTTGCTATTTTTAGCAAATCAAAACTGAATGGAATTTCTTCAGTTTTGCACTGAAACCTTTCTGAGAAGCCAACTTCGAGCAGCAATAACTTTTTATGGATGATGTATCAAGACAATCCCTTTTTTACATGTTCTCATTGTGCCAAAATAAGCTATTTTGTCTGGTGGTAACTCGCCAGGAGCTGATTTGATATTTTTGCAACGAGGTGACCTCTTGAGTTTTAACTAGTTCTGAACAACTACATTTGTAGAAAAGTCCAAGAGGGCAACTTTGCCAGTTAATAACCTTTTCCTAAATATAGATTTCTCTGAGTCATCTTTTGCATTGCATTCTCTGGACCAATGGCCACATGCTTGCAAGTTTTCATTGCTTAATAAGGTCGTTTGCCTAATCTTTAGAGGTGATTCTAGAGCCCACTTGGACAATTTTGCATAGTTTGCAAATATATAAAAAAGTGAGTTTTAATGCAAACCCATTTCATCTTTTCACCATTGAAGCACTCAAAAGCTACCAAAGAGTTAAATTGGGCCTGAAAGTTATATGAAAATGATTTTTTTTTACCCGGGCCCACATGGGACCCAACATGCTTTACACATATGAAGGTAAGATGTTGCATTTTGCACAAGGAAAATAGCTATTGAATTGAGGTTTCTTTTTCTTGGGTTATGGAAGTATGATGGTGTGGAAAGAAAACAAATATGAAGGTATTATGTTGTTTGGGTTGCCATGGAGCAAAGTCATAATTCCACTCAATCTTGATTGGTTATTTGAATATCAACATGATACTAAAAGGGCCAATCTTTCATCATGTTAATATATCCATGGTCGATGTGTTTATGTTTCTAAAATTATGTGGGAGCACATTTAGGTGTGCAATTTTTTTTTTTTCAAGAAGATAAGCCATTTCATGAAATGTTATGATTGTTGGAACTATATAAAACATGGGTTGCTCAAATGTGATCAAGAAGATTGGTTATACTTTATCGCCATGGAGATTATTCTCTTTCCACAAAAAGTATTATAGAACAACCTCATTTCTATTGATTACTTAATGGAATCATTAGATTGGTTTGGCACAAAAATACTAAAACAAATGTGGATTATAGGGAACACCAAATTTGAAACCTAAGGCTACAGACAAAACAATAAACAAAATTAATATGTTGAAAAGGCTAGAAATTAACTCTAAAGCCCGTGCCATGAGGGTAGCATATGTACAAAATATATGTTGCTCTGAATCTTCTAAAAACCTCCAATTAGATGAAAACTCATGGAATACCATGGAATGCCATTAATTGAAAAACAAGAAAATTGCATTTGGAGAGGGTTAGTGCTAAAGCAAAGTATGCATAGAAGATTTGTTGAAATGGACAGAGGATGCGTGCCATGATCTTATTGAAAGGGATTTTAAAAAACTTGCATACAAATGTAACTGGCTATGAATGACTATGCTTGTAGCTAAAAACAAGGAAGCCACCAATGAGGTCTATTGTAGGTGCAAAGTATGGAAACCCATAAAAAGCACACACCTGGCAGGTATAAAGCCACACTTTATAGCTTCTTATTATTTCTTGCTCGCACCAGAGGAGAATGAAAGGGGAGGCCATGTGACTGAAAGCACAAAATGATTGTTGAAAAGGTTTTGGAAACTTTCAAAGGCAACATGGACAAGAGTTGGAGTATTTAATATGGTATAGATACCTATCAAAGTATGAGGAACGTAGCACATACACAAAGAAAACTTAGTGAAAGTATTTAAATAATTTTAAGAGTGGAAATGGGGAGATGAAAATATCAACGTACAAAATGATGGTGTATTAAGAAGGATTTGAAACTTCAAAGCGCAAAACAGAAGAGGACACAATAGTCTCAAGTACAGCCTACGCATCGGGTCATCAAGGAAAAGGTCACAACTCTATTAAATTTATTGAGTTTTTTGAGCAGCAACACATACTGAAAAGGGCTATGGATACTAGCCATTAGGGCAGAGTGCAACTTGGAGATGAATGGAGGATGCACCAAAGGAAACATCATCATACTGGTTACAAAGTGTAAATGTTAAAGAATCCACAAAAACTCAAAAAGGACTCAAACTAGCTTAGACGATGTGTTACATAAGCACATAATGGATGTGTTACAAAGACTTTAGAAGTTCTCTAACAAATGTAAGTTCAAAGCTCGCATCAAATAGAGGAATAATGTGTGAATTTTTGGTGTGGTTTGAAGCTAGATATGGACACCCATCAAATCACAAAGAAGAACACCTCCATCAAATTCTATAGCCAGAGCTTGAGCAAACGCCAAATAGAGAAATTAGGGCAACAAAACAAATCAAAGAAGACCAATGGTGGAGATTAGATGCCGACTCCAGCCAAATCTCAGCCACTGCCTACCAAATCACAATCAAAAGCTGCTCACTCTTTAAAACTCACGAGATTGCGAGTTCTTGCCACATGGCTTGTGGTGGGCTCGGGAGGAAAATGAAAGCATGGGTATATCTCCAAAATGCCTAATGATAATTTTAAAGGAATATGTCGAGAGGTGAAAGAGTGTCCCATGAAATTAAAAGCAAATGCCTGCTAATTTTATTTTTAATGTGCCTCATATTTTTTAAAATAATTCATTTTAAGGAGTGAGGTGGGCTAAGGGAATTTAAAAGGAAAATATATCAGACAGGGTAATGTACCTTGCCCATGAGGAGTTAAAATTCAAACATTGGTAAATGGAAAATTTTATCTCGGAATGTTGTATAGGGTGAATGAATATTCACTGTGTTGAATATTTTATTGGCTCAAATATAATATAATAGCACAAGGACTGAAAATAAGGTCAAAGCTCAAATATTAAAGTAATACAATTATAGCAACTGAATTAAATATTCACTATGATAAAGTGAATTTATTTGTTGTGCAGTCAAATATTTTATTGTTGGATGTAAATGGAAAGACAAGTAAAAGTGAATTTTATATTCACTATACATATGGAAATAATATATTTTGCATTGCATAAAGTTAGAAGGAAAAATATAAAGTGCAAAAAATACAAAACAAAATTTTCATAGGCAGAGAGGCAATTTTTATGCAGCGGGTAGAATGGAGTGAATTTCTCCACATGGGCATATTTTCTGTTGAGGAACAACTAATAGCAAAGGAAGATTGCAAGAAAAATTCAGTTGGAGAAGAGATGAGAGATGCTTTGAGCATCTTGTTGATCGATGGTGGATTCAGTTTTTGGATGGCATCTATAGATCAAATTGATCTTAGGGCTATTTTTGTTTCTCTTTTATCCTCTTCTTCTCTCATTGTAAAAAAAGAAGGTTGGGATTCTAATTTCTAAAATCTCTACAAGTCAGGAAAAAGCTCTGGGTAGAATTGTATAGCTGGGAGAAATGTAATTGAGTCATTAAATCTGAAAGTTTCTATTTTGAATTGTGCTCTCATGTTTATATTTTTGCTGATAATTGTCTCCATTTCTAAAATATATTACTCTTTTGGATTCAATAATAAAATTATCTGAGTCTTTTCATGCACATTTGTTGCATTAGAGTGATATATGTTGTTGCCTTATATTATGAAAATAATGCAATTGCTTTAATGAAGCACAAGTTGCATTTATTATTGCCTTTTGTTCAAAGGATAGTGTAATTGCTTCAGTACATGTGACAGGAATACTATATTTTAGGTGGATTTATAAGAAGAGTTATTAGATAAAACTTCAGTGGTCTAATTGTCATAATGTAATAAAATTTGCAAGGATCTTCATAACATGTTCAACACTGTAGGATGAATGTTGGTTATATGACTCCATAGCCCATTTTTTGGAACTAGTCAAGTGTTATACTTCTGTTGTTTTCAGCTTGGTCCCAAATCTTCAAAATTAAAAATCATTTTAAATCCTCAGGTGTTGTAGTTATCTCATGCTCCAAATAGTTGATATTAATAATAAACAACCAATTTTATTCAGTATTCTCCTATTATGTTGAGCTATTAAATGAGATTATATTTTGTTGTGAATGCTATTTATGATAATGGTGCAAAGATTGTAAAAGCATTAAGGGATCACCCTCTCGGGTCTTGCAGAGCCTGAAGTGTAGGAGGATTTTTAAAGTCCTCATCAATTCGTCTAGGTCCTTCGAGATTCCCTTGATTGAAATTGGCAATTCCATAGGTAGATTACAAGACAAACCTGGTTGTAGTAAAAAAACAAACCAACAATTTTCAGATTTGGCATATTAGAATCAATTAATTTTTGCATCTTAGATCTTAAAATTTCATTTACAATTGTTATTTATTGTTCAAGAACTTTCAACATTCTTGAACACTTGTAAAAATCCCACAATAGTGGTTTACAATTTTTGGCCAAACTGGACACTGAAATATTTTTTTTAACTAAATCTTCACTTTCGGGCAACTATAGCAGCTAAACCATGATGATTTTGAAGATGATGCAAACTAGAGTTTCGTGAAATTTTTTCTATAGATTCTAAATATATTTTTTTCAAAATTTTTGGAATTAGATTGCACTTCTTTTTCCATCTCCCTCAAAAACTAGTTTTTTTTAGAAAACAACATTTTTAAAAAGTGACGCTCACCATATAACACATAACTTTTTTTCCATGAAGGATAAAATTCTAATTCTTTCGAATTTAGATTTGCAACTCTGATATCTAGTGCTTCCACTTGGTTAGATAGTTTTGTATTGAATATTTTTTCTTTAATCAAGTTTTGAATTCAAACCAATTATAATTCAAACATAGCGCGACCGTATAACACATAACCTTTTTTGTATGTATCGAAATTCAATTGTTTTTTCTTTGTTGTATCAAGGACTTCAATATCTGGTGCACTAATATTTTTAATTTTTTTTTAATAATCTTCTATTTTTCCACATGTGCAGAACAAAGAGCTTGATTTTCGGTGAAAAACCTACATTCACGAGAAATAAAAAATAAATATAAAAATGAAATTAAATTTATTTAAAATTATGCTTTTTGGGAAGCTTATAATAAGGACTACGTACTTGCAAAAAATAAATTTTGAATGAATTCATTTGATCCCCCAAAAGGTAAATCAAAAGTGATTTTTTATCAGCATTTTGATAGGTGTAAAGGAGACTCTGTTATAGGTATGGTTTAAAACTAGCGGGGTTCTATCCAAGGGGGTTTGATTTAAGGTAGTTTGATCAAACCCTCTTCAATTGGAATTCTTTAAATGGAACTTTTCAAGGCTTAAATCATTATATTTTCTAAAAATATGTGATTTCAGCAAAAAATAGTTCCTCCCAAAAATTGTAAACCACTATTGTAAATCATTATAATCATAGATTGGCTAAATTCTAGAAAAATATTCACTATCTAACATATATGCAAACTAACCTCAGATCCCTAAATAGTTTAGTACATTGTGAAATTTTAATTTTTTCAAAAGCCTATATGTAGGAAATAGGTACCCTTGTCCAACTTATTTGAGCTCAAAATTACTATTTAAAACCTTCTCTATGATCTCTTCTAATCTCTAGTATCACTTTTTACATATCAATTCTATAATTGTAGTGTGGGAAATTGTATACCCTTTATAATTTCACACTTTCTTTGGGTAAATTAATTTATTGGAATTAATTAAGCTTCTAATTACCTAAATTATGCATTCCAAATCCTTATTTATCTCATTTTATGAAAGGGAAACCAATATTTAATTAGTGCAAATAGATAATTAAATCACATTGCAGAATGAGATTCCCAGAGTTTTAGGCCAAGACCCATTCACCCAAGGGTGAATGGGTCCCCCTTAAGACCTAGGAACCATTTTAAAATATGATATTAGTGGTATTTTAATGATCCAAGTTCAAATTTCAATTGTCAGCTTTTGAAATCTAATTTTCTGGAAATTATATAAACAATTATAAATATATAGTTTTTTATCATTTGAAATATATCCAACAAGAAGAATAATTTATAAGAACAATAGTATGATAAAATATTTTTATCAAGAGCATTCAAGAGAAGATTTACAAGTCATTTGTTGCAGCAATCAAGATCCTAATCATCATGTACTAAAACTTTTGATATATAGATATACATACATATATTAAAATGGTTTAATTAGATCACATAAAGCATTAAATCATAGAGACATTTATTAGATATTCTTATGAAGGATATTTGATAAAGTGCATTTAAATTTAATTCAACACATCATAAAAACACAAACACAAGTGCTTATCTATATATATATGTATGTATGTATGTATGTATGTATGTATGTATGTATGCATATACATATATATGTATATATATGTATATATATGTATATATATTTGTATATGTATTAGGGAAAATTTTAGTGGCAAATCTTCACCAATTGGCGAAATCTAGGAATTGGTAAACTTGAAATTGCGAATTTCTCGCACCCATAGGGTATCCAAATCACCTGGAATTTACGAAACATAGGTCCAATGCATGTCAATTTTCCAATAATTTTTTTTATGAGACATGTTTAAGTAACAAATTTTTCATTTTCAAACTATGTGTTTCAAATGGATCGACTAATATTTTCACCTAAATCCCAAAAGGATTTAATAAAAAACACCTTTATATTTGCCAATAATATTAAAACAACATTGCATCGGGACCCATTTCGCCAATTAAAATTTACAAATAGTTTCTTGTGAAGACTTATTTTGCCAATTAAAATTTATAATAGTTGCTTATGAGGACCTATTTTCCCAATAACATTAAAAAATAATTAAATTTGAGGACACAATTCGCCTTGAAAATTACAACGTATTCGCCAAATTTTTAATATACCATTTAAAAATCCTACAAAATTTACCAAATATGGAATCATGGATTGATATAAATACAATCAAAAGTGTCATTTATTCTTACACATTTTGTTTGGTTCTAAGGTTCTATTTCTCGATTCAGAAGTTAGCGAAAGCCGAAAACGTAGACTTAAAGGTGAGTGACCACTGATCATTTCTTCATAGTGTTATTAGTTATAATAAGTTTTCTTTATCTCTTTTCCATTCTTTCTTTAGTCTAAAAGATGATATTGAGTAGGGAATGGGATCTATATTATTATTCTCTATCCTTAAACAAGAAGACATTTTTTTCCATTTTTTATTCAAAGTGAGAGATCAATATGTCAATAGAATATGAGATTAATATGTTGAGTGACTCGAGCAGCAATGGTAAGGCTCCTGCCACTCCTCAGGGTGGTGAAACTACTCCTGTCACTCCTCAGGGTGTTGAAAACACTTTTGCCACTCCTTAGGGTCAAGGTGGTGAAAATACTCCTACTGCTCCTAAGGGTTAGGGTGGTGAAAATACTCTTGTCGCTCCTCAGGGTGTTGAAAGTACTCCTACCACTCCTCAGGGTGGTGAATCTACTCCTTCCGCTCCTCAAAGTTAGGGTGGTGAAAATACTCCTGCCATCAAGAGACTCAGAGGCTATCAAAATTCCTAAAACTTAAATGTACCACATAGTATTACTTTGGAATTTCCAAAGCCTCTGATTGATCGGATCAAGATGGAGCTACATCATCAACTCTTCCACCGAATATTGGTAGCATTCAAAATACCTCAGCACCAGCGGAAGGTCAAGTTGAGATTGTCATTGATTTAAATCAAAATGTATCAAATTCAAATGGGGATGCAATACCGTAGAAGATGCTCCAAGGGATACCCTGGTTAGCCAGAATGAGATAATTGAATTGGATGAGGATGATGTTGGTAGCAAAAAAAGGAAAAACAAACCAAAAAGGGGGCATGAGTGGGAAATGACAAGGAATTTTCAACTTGGTTGGTTGTCAAAGTACCCATTCATTGTAGCAGTGGGGGAATCAAACAATATTGAAAAAGAAACATATTCCAAATGTACAATTTGTACTTGGAAATTGGGAAAACCCAAGACATTGTAGCTAAAGATTGACACTATAGAAAAGCATATCAGTAAAGTTTATGAAAAAAAAATCATAGACAGAAAGGAACAATCAATCTTACGATGGAAATCAAAGGAATAATGTCTTCATGTTAGGTATGTCATGGATTATGAAGAGCATCAAAAAAGCATGTGAAAGCTTGTTGCATGTAAAGGTACACTTGAGCATCAATTTGAAAAAGCAATGGAAGGAGCAAATATGTCAAAAACTATTCAGATGAGTGTTGTTTTTCATATTTTGTCTAGAGGGCTTCCTATGATAGACTACCCAAAATATTATGGTTTATTATCTTTTTTTAATGTTCCTTACTATCCCTACACACATTGGTCAGTAAAAATTGGATGGGAATGGGAAAAGTGTCTTGCTGCAGTGGAAAATGAAGATTTAAAGGAGAAATTAAAAGAGTCAAACTTCATTGCATTACCTTTAGATGAAGTTATTGTGGTAGACAATACTTCTTGGGTTTGTATGCATTTGTATACTATACAAAAACATGTTTTCCAAGCTCATCTTCTTTGTGTTCATAAAATGAAGGGTAATTAAACATCACATAATATATTTGAACTAGTCAAGAAATATTTGAATGAAATTGCAGGTATGGATGAGTTGACAATTGCAAAAAAATTGATGTGTATAGGAGTTGATGGAGCTACAGTGATGCAAGGTCAAAGGACCGGTGTTTGCACAAAGTTACAAACTAATTATGCACCATACATGATTGGCATTCACTGCATGGACCATAGAATAAATTTGGCATTCAAAATTGTAAGCAAGTTTCCTACAGTATCAAAGTTGAAAATCTAGTTTCTCAAGATGTACGCATACTTCTACTAAAGTCCCAAACGTTTCATAGAATTTCATAATTTTGTTGAGGAAATAACACAAGGAAATAAGATTCTCAAGGATGTTGATACCAGATGGATCTCCCTGCATGGACCAGCACAATGAGTTCTTTCAAAATATCAATCCTTAATTGGAGTGATGTATGAAAACCATAGCATGGTAGACAAAGCTGTTGACCTCTTACATAGGTTAAGCGATATAGACACACTCTTGACTTTAGCTAGTCTTCTCCCCATGCTAGATAAAAAGAATAGTCTTGTGAAGAAATCCCAAGACAGTGCTATGTATATTAATGAATATTCCAATCTATGTAAACATACATGCTTGGCCCTCAATCATCTATATCTAGATTTAACACAAGATGGCATAGATTATAACTTGTGGTGGAAAATTATTAATTTGAATGATCCTGATAATTATTTACAATTTAATGGAAGTAGGCACTTATGTATCTGTGCATGTGGACATGAGATACAAATGTACCGATGTAAGACTACCAGGTTCTCTAGCAGAGAAGTACATGTTAATGAGGAAGATTTTAAAGACATTATTAAATCTGTTGGTGATAATTTGAAGGAAATTGCAAAATATCTTTCCTCAGAGATTCGTGAAAGATTCCCTCTAGATGAAATACTTGAAGCCATGAGTATTGTGTATCTTCAATTTTTGGATAACCGAGATAACCCAAGATTTTTTCATGATCAAGTAAAAATCTTGAACGAACAATTTTCAAAAACTGTAACAATCAATGAGAAAAAAATAGAAGGAATTTTAAATGAAGATAAGCTAAGAAAGAAATGTAAGGATTTTGTAGTAGCTATTAAGAACCAATATAAATCCATGGGCAAGGACAAGGCCTTTGAACTGGGATCAATAAAAAGCATTTGGACAAACTTAGGTCAAAGTGAAATATTGGGTGATAAGATATCAAAATATTTCAAAATTGCCTATTTATGTCAAACAATGATATTGGAGTCAGTGGAGGATGAGAGAGTTTTCAGTACATTAGGTTTTTTGAAATCAAAGTTAAGAAACAAACTAGACAAGAATTTGGAAAATTGCTTGAGGATGAAAGGAACTACGTATAATATCAAAAAATTTCTTTTTGATAGGGCACTCACAATTTGGAGGTCCACATGTGAAAGAAGAGGGACCAGTCTATGCAACACTCCAATTCCAAAGGCTGGTACTAGTGGCACTGCCATGGGCAGTGAGACTGGGACAAATGACATTGATGAAAATGACATAGTGGACGTTGAAATTGAGATACAAGCCAAAGAAGGTGAAGAGAAAACTCAGAATCAAGAACTTCAAGAAAAATCTTTTACTCTATTTGATGTTGAACTTCAATTTTAGGACCCTAACTCCATTTGGGAAATGGAAAAGAATTAGCAGCTTTTAGGTATTTATACTGCACTGCAAGATTCATTTATTATTTTCCATTGTTCTAAACTATAGTTGATGATATTTTATATTGTATTGAATGAAAATTGAAATTGTGAATCATTGCACTTCATGATATTTTATTTTATATTACACTTCCTGAATCATATTCCAAAATTTAGTTGATGATCTTTTATATTGTATTCCATGAAATTGTGATATTTTATATTTTATATTGTATTCCATGGTATTGAATTTGATATGTGTTTCTACATCATTTTTAAAGAACAACACTTATCACTCGACTCATAAATTCCTATTGCATTTCCATTCACAAAATCTTTGATAAATAACTCAAAGAATATTAATCTGTTCCTTGAACATAAGTTAACAGTTTAAAATCCACAACTTATAAGCTGATAAAAGCTAACAGTTCAACATAAATAACTTATAAAGACATCAACACAACTTAAACAATAAAATCTTAAACTACCAAATCACCTAAATTATTTAGAGAACTCCTTATGCATCCATCACCATAAAATATTTATTCATAGATAAACATTCCACAACAATGAAATTAACCATTGAAAATTTATCATTCCAATAATAGACAATCCATTGGAAAACTACTCCACAAAAGCACAATAAATCCGCATAGTACACACCATAACTCAAAGATTTTGCATGCATGAACTTCGCCAGTGTCTTTCTATATTGAAATAATAGAAAAGCAATTCCATGAAACAAGTACTATTGGAAATGCATGATAAGGAAAAGGCAATATTAGATCTATGTGCAAAAAAAGAGAATCAATTGGGTGGAGACATGAAAGTCTTATCCGAAAAGGCAGACAAGTTCCCTAATGAGTTTATGAAAAGAAATATCTACATACTCTAATCATAAACACATTGCAAAAATAATAGCTACAAATGCTCAAAGTGGAGCAAAACAACCAAACACTAAAATTAACCACTTAGAAAAGGAATTAAAACACAAAAGAAGAGGAGCTTAATGTTGTTCGGAGAGAGCTATAATCTACAAGACAATAATTTCATAAAACAAATACAACAATGGAAGGTGTTGTCACACAACTGATAGGTCAAAAGTGAAAGGTCTTGTTGCACAATTGATCAATGTCTCAAGTCACAGGTGTTGTTGCACAATTGATAGATCAAAAGTGAAAGGTGTTGTTGCACAACTGATAAAAGTTTAAGATGCCACAACAATAGTTGCATTGGAGGTTGGTGGAGGAGGGAATTTGTGTAATGCGGTAGTGGATACAAAACAAATAGGAAATCTTCCACTTGAAATAGGATATCTACATACAGGAGTAATAATTATCCCTTTAAACAAAATCCAAGCCCATACCATTTCCTCCACAACTCAACAATCACCAACTGAATTGTTCAGCACTGGAAACGCAAGGATGCCCCTATCTCTTGTTGCATATGAAGATGAAATTGAACTACCTATGCCATTTTTATTTCCTAGTGCATGAGTTTGCAGCAATTCAGATGCTACAAAGGTGACGTTTTTTAGCCAAGTACTCTTCCTATTGGTTGAAGTGAATGGCAAGGAGGTGAATTGTATGGGATTTGATTTCGTTTAAAGGGATAATCAACTTGTTTCCCATCAAAAGGAAATGCAAGATTCTTAGAAGCATCTATTGAAATCCCCCACTATGTTTTCCAACCTGCAATTATTCAATGCATTTTGATTTACCATCATATAATGATTTTGAAACCCAAATTTTAGTCCACCAAAGAGTTGTAATAAATTTTATAGGTGAGTTTCATGAAATTATTAAGGTCTAAAAAACACAAGAGTTTCATGAGAACCATATTTTCTATGTACAATTGCAAGTTGGGAAACACTGCATGATATACAAACTACAACCCATTATGTTTTCCAACCTGCAATATGAAGGTCGACTTAAATACATTGTTATAGTGCACATAATAGAAAGTGCTCATTACAACAAGCCATTTTACTATCATACAGATTATTTATGTTTGTGCATTTATCAAACATCCAATGATACATTTGAAGACCATAGTAATATGCTTGGAGGTGTTTATGATCTTCCATAGTGGGATGGGGTATTCAAGATCTAAATCTTGATCAAGCGAGAAAAACCATAAACCTACCATTGAAACTTATACCCAACTCATGTCATCGTCCATATCATCCTTTTTGTCCATTGACAAGGGAAACCAAAATGTCTTCCATGTTGAACCAACAACTATCCATCCTCTTTCACTAAAGGAACACCAAAAGTCACCCTATAAGGAATACAATAACCGATGCAAAATTATATTTCACAAAATGGTAGTCGTAGTCTTCTAGTTCCACCTACTTTCACCTCATCCATTTCATGTTTTTCCACCTTCATAGCACCTATAGGCACTCAACCATGTACACACTTGACCTCATTGATCGAAAGTATGACATCATACATCCCCCTTTTATGTGAAGATCAAAATACTCCCTCTCATGATCCTAGTTTATCTCATCATTCCATTCCATGTCATGATGCTATACCATCTCATGATCGAAGCATGTCAACTCCATACCATAATCATAATGTATAAATTCAATAAAAAAAGCTTTCCATCCATTCAATAAGTCAAGACCCCCAAGGTATAAGCATTTCCCTCACATCTCATGATAATCCTAAACTTTCATAAGATCCCATTCATGAACCACAAACATATAAGTTTGGTTCATCCAACTTTATAAAAGTTAGTTTTCTCATATAATACCACACACCTTCATGAGTTCCATTTACCTGCACACCCTAATACTAAAACACATCTCAATTCTTATGGCCTTAGCTTCATACTTCCTTAAGATGTTGGTAGCTATTTCAAACACAAGAGGCCTCCCTTTAGATCAATACATCCACCTCCTCCATCATCTTTTCCATCTATTGTTGGACCGTATCCACAAACCCTTCCATCCATCATGGACCCATATGTTCCTAATCATATCCTTAGGTTCCCTTTCAAGAACAACAAAAGGCACATACCCTTGAATTCATTCCAACACCTTCCACTTCAAAATCCTCTCATTTCATAAAATCCCTCTATGGCCTATCCAAGCAATTGGGATACCAAAGAAGAAATACATAAGTCGAAGAATCCACAAAAAATTAAATATCATCATGTCTCACTAAAAAGACATGCCAAAATAAAGAAAAATATGCTCCAAAATCAAAAGAAAAACACTTCCAAGAAAATGGAAGGTTCCTATTAAGAAAAATGAAAAGGCTATAAAGAAAAATGAAAAGTGAAAACAATGTGGGTTCCAAAAAAAGAAAAAAAATCCATGCATTCAGATAAAAAATAAAAATTGGTATCCCTATTTGATAATCAAAAAAGACTCCATTATTCCACCATCATCCATTCCTCCATTATTCATCCTCCAAATCTGTTTTTCATCCTTATATGCCCAACTTTATTATCCCAACCCACTCTTAATCCTTCAATTTTCACCACCCTTCAAGGTGTGTGCCAATGTTGTTCTTGCCCAAATTCCATCATAATAACTCCATTCCACACTTCCATCCAAGCTTCATCACTCATTCCTTAGCTTTAATCCAATACTTTGCATGAATCCTTAACCCCCTTCTCCCTACCCCTATCCATTCCATTATCTTTACCAATTTTCCAACCAATTTCTTTAAGTGGGAACATGTTAGCCATGGTCTATAAGAAAAATTTATTCAATGGGGTACTATCTTCTGCAAAGAGACAATTGATCCCTTCATTCATATCCATAAACCTTCAGCAATATCCATTTCCATGGCCATTCATATTCATTCATATCCACTAGCTTTCACATCCATACACATACCCTTGCTTGTACACTTGGGGGCAAGACTTTTTCCATTCATATGATACATTATTGATTATCCTGTTTCCACTTAGCCATCATATTCCTTCATTTATATTCCATGCTATCTACTTTATCCATCCACCTTACTTTGATCTTGCATAAAGTATTGGGGCAAAACACCAAGAAATTGAATCTAATACATGCTTTATGCCATGTTTGTCTTCCATCCTCCATATCACTTGTCGTCCATGTATTTTTTCCTTTCATGTCCATTTATCTTCCATATCCATGTCATGTCATTATAACTTGTCATACCTCTTACCATGGGGCCATGTTATGACTTTTACATGCCATCTTTGGAGTCCTCCATAGGTTCTCTATTTCTCCTTTGTATAAGAGTAAACATTTTGGGTTACCTTTTCATTGGATGCCTCCACCCATAGAATTCCATACTTTGATCCATCTATCTTCATCCTCCATATAAGGTGTATCCTTACATATCCTATCATTTACCCATATCATTGATCCCTATCCACCCATATGTCCTTTGGTTTTTAGCTTGACTAAGGAATAAGATCTTGTTTATCATTATCATTTAAATTCTTATTTATCATTGTGTTATCATTATGATGACTAAAACATTTAAACAAACCATAAAATCTTCAACATACTAAAACATTGAGATTTACTGAGTCACAACCCACTGTGTTTTCCATCCTACAACTGTTTTGTGCACTGGTCTATTGTGCAGTTTTTGCACACACGCCCCGTTGAAAGCAGGGACCCTCTTTTGATTTTGCTTTTGTGTTTTTGGACCTTTGATTTTGAGGATTTGCATTGCCTTGGCATTAGCTTAAGTGTTTATCTTTCTTGCCTTAGTGATTCCCCTAAGTTGCATATTGAAAATCTTAAGTTTTGGGCCAAGTTCAGGTTTTTGTACTATTTCAGGATTTTTCACCCCGTCCAGATTTTCCTGGATTTCATCCAAACTTCGGAAAAAGGGTTTCAATGCTGCTATTCAGAATTTCTGGTCATCGCGGAAATTTTCCTGGGCTGGATTTTTTCAAAATTCCATCGTTTGGTTGGGTTTCTGGATTTTGTCCAGCTGTCTTGTTAGCTTCATTAGTGATCCTTGTATGAATTGTGTTTAGTTGATCTTTGGAGATTTTCCTGCCATTTTTCTTTACCATTTGCATTCTATTGAGTTGGGGTATTCAATCTTGTGGTGCTTTGGCATTTTAGACTTGCTTGGAGTTTGAATTCCTGTGTGTTTGGGCATTTCGTCAGTTGTTATGTGCGTTCATGGTCAAAATTTAGGGTTTGATGCCTAGGGCATCCCAATTGCATCTTAATTTTCTTTCAAATGAATCTAGAATTCAAGGATGATTTGTAGGAGGTTCAAGTTAAACTGGTTCCATGCCCAACTCCTCAAATTTGTGATCATTCGATCAATTTGAGCGAAATAGTGAGAGGATGCCGATATTTGGGTTTTCTTCCAGCCTCAGGGTTTTCCTACCCCTCTCCATTTTCTCAGAATGTGTTGAAACTCTAGAACTTTTCCCTTTTCGTGGAATTTCAGCCCAGTTGGATTTTCCCAGATTCTTTGTGACACTTGGTGAAACTTCAAAATCGGGTGAATTGGATGAGTTTAATGATAAATGTTTATCATTCCATGCTTTTAACTGATAAATTACATAATTTTTATGCATCCTTTATTCATTTTTAATGATCAATTGTGGATTTTGTGCCTTCTTTGGGAAAATATGCTTGGCTTGGATTTCCCCGAAATTCCTTTCTGGCCTGGATTTTGTAGAGGGTTTGAAATCCTGAACTGTGTAGAAGACGATTTAACGATATTTCTAGGTTGATTTCGATCTTTGCTCGGATTTGTTTGGATGATGAATACATTACTGATGAAAGACTAATCTTGATCTTCATGTTATAATAGATATTGATGCTAGTTTTTGCTGAGTGCAGGCTGAGTCTAGCATGGTGGCAGCTGGAAGGAGAAGGTTCTGATGAAGATATATAAATAGAGTCGGAGCAGTTGAAGGAATGGTGGTGTGAGATATACTTTCCAGTTGATGAAGACCCTGTTGCTGAACACCAGTTTGATGATGCGGTTACTTATATTGTCATTATGGATTAATATTAGGCCCTTAGGATTGATTGGGAAGAGGTTGTTGAGCACTCAGGAGATGAAGTTAAATTTGTGAAAGAAATTCAAGTATTGGTTACTTCACCATTGGCCGACTTGAAGAGGTGCGCTCAGGATAAGGAGGGAGGCAGTTAATGCAAGGCTACATTGAATTTTGTGCTTCCCTATTATTTTCCATGCCTTGGTCCGAATTGCATTGAAGATCCCAGGCCGACCTGGATTGAGTTCAAGCATTTAATGCTAATTCATTTTATTTTGAATTCTCCTTGGGCCGACCTGTTTTATGTCCATTTATTATTGTAAACATTAGTTGGGCCGACTTTTTTTTGGCTATTTTATGATTGTAAACCCCAGCTAGGCCGACATGCTTTGGGGATTCCTATAAATTGGGAATTTCACCTCATTTGTAAGATATATACACAGATAGAGATAGTTTTGATACAAGAACGAATTAGGTAGTAAATCAAAGTTGGAAGTTAGTCAATTTCTAAGCAAGTGTTGTAACACAACATTGTAATTGTTGCTCTAATTCGGTGATTCAATACAATTGAAGACATTTTGATTTTTTGGTGATCTCTTTTGTGTTGACCTATCTTGCATGGTTCTTATGATTCTATCTTTTAAATTTCTCAAGGTTATTAGATGCATGTTAGATCTGATTCAATGGTGTTTATGATTTGATGCTTGAAGTGTTTGCAGCAATCCCTGGTCCATACTTTTTGCAGCTAGCTGATTGTTAGTTGCTTTGCAAAGTTATCCTGGACCTTTATATTCATTGTGCTTAGTTCAATTGTGGAGATTTATTCATTTCAATTGCAATTGGGTTGTCTTGGATGAATGTTCATGATCTAAAAATCTTAATACCTTAGAAGATTGCACTATTTCTGTGAGATTGCAGGTTCATCTGGGTTAAGTAGGAATTAGTTTATGATGGATTGGTCCATTTCGAGTATTTCATCATTTGCATTGTTAATCTTAGGATTAGTTAAATTTAGGAATCTCTCTAAAACCCTTATCTTTTGTTATTTCTTCGTCATTTGAGTTAGATTTAGGATTGAAATATCATCATATTGCCAGATCTGATAAGTTAAAGATTCAATATTTTCTTGTAGTAAGGTCCCTTTGTGATTACCAACATTTTTACATTTATCACTGAGTTGTGTATGCATTGTCAAGACCTAACATTAGAGACCTTGGGGTTATCTCTTGATGCTTGTTGATAGAGATTTACCTTTCAAGAGAGATAGGATTTCATATTCTGTCTGAGTTGTTGCTGTGTAGAAAACATCATCAACAGATTGGTGCTAGAAGGAGGGTCTGAATAAGCAAGATGGATCGATTTTTGTTTGCTATCTCTCCTAAAAGTTTCAGAAGAAGAACTAGATCTACTCTAGGAGAGGAGGAATTTCAAGAATTATAGCCCCTACTAGGTCAAGAAGGATCAATAGAAGGGGAGAATCATCATCCACCCAACCATCTCCATCATCTCCATCATTCTCATCTTCATCTGAGTATGAGGACATTCCCATCCAACAACCTCAACCAGCCATAAATCAACCATTACCACCCCCACCCCCACCTCCACCAATGGATTTCCTAGCTAATAACCCATCTCCATTGACTTTCTCCAATTACAATGTCATGCCCAAGAACCCTGAGCACTTTTGTTCAAAGTTCCATGTCAACTATCCCAATAGAACTACTGAAGAACACATCAGGATCTTTCAGACTAGCCTTAAGGATAAGGGAATCAATCATTAGGATGTAGCATGTAGGCTCTTTCCTTATTCCTTAAGAGAAGATGCATTCTATTGGTATAATCACTTACCTTCCAGGTCTATCCAGGATTGGACTGAACTAGAGATTGTATTCCTATAGAAGTTTGGGATTCCCATTAGTCCCAATGAGCTCTATCTTCAGTTCACTAATGTTAAAAGAGAAGTCCATGAGCCTATAGGGTCCTTTAACAATAGGTTTCATCATGCCTATACCCGATTGCAGGCCCCCTATGTTGTTGATGAAGCCACTACTTTAGAAGTCTATTATGAAGGTCTTGACAGCCTAACAACTACCTTCATGAAATGGAGAAACAATCCTCCTAATACCCTACTTGATGCATACGCAGAGGTTGTGAAGGTTAGCATTTCCTTAAGACAACATTTTTTTGGACCTTTACCATCATTAGGACCCACTACTCACCTTGGACAAGTCTCAGCTCTCAATCAGGCTCTCACCAGTCATACTCCCATCATGAATCTGATTCCTCATTTGCCTCTTGTCCCTCACCCAGGGCCTCCAGTGAGTCAAGTGCCACCTACAGTCAGCTATCCCTAGAAAAGTGTGAATCAACCTTTGCATCCACAATCTCATGCTAGCTATCCCCCATATCTGCAGAATTCTAAAGTCTTGAACCATTCATTAAATACCAACACTGCAGTAGGATATTCCCAAAATAATGTGAGCTAGCCTCCATTTAGAAATCCTGACCACGAGAGATTGGATGAATTGTCTGAACAAGTGAAGAAGCTGAATATGGAGGTAACTTGAGGAACCAGAATAGTCAGTTGCAAGCTACTCAGAGAAATATCCAGTCCAATCATAGTAGAGAAAGTCAAGAAAATCAATGACAACACTTTGATAGAGGGCAACATCCTGAAAGAGGATATAACCATGACAGAGGATACAACAACGACAGAGGATATAGTAATGACAGGGGATATAACAATGACAGGGCATAATTATGACAAAGGACAATCCTCAAGCCAAAAATTTTATAGAGGGAAAGTTGGTGGATAAGGGTTCAACAAGAGATAGCCACCCAGATAGAACGGGACTTGGAATATGAGGCCTAACAATGGAGGAGTCCCTACCCCATTGGATCAACTAGTTAATTAGCCAATCAACTAAGAGAATCCTCCTAGTGGTGTATATTTAGTTGAGGCTGCTTTATCAGGATGGTGTAGGCTCCATAAAACAAGTCAGCATTCTGAGTTAGATTGTCTAGAGTTCCAGAGAACAACTTCAATCTTCCAATATGAAGTGGACAATAATGCAGGTAGTCAGAAGATGGTTCCATCTACTCCCTATGATTCATCAGTGTTAGTACTGAATCATGCTCCTTTTCCACAGAGCAAAGAGAATGTACCTGAAGAAGAATCGGACCAGCTCAAGGAAGAGGAAGATCTAGTGTGCAATGGGGATGAGATTTCACAGTTGTTTGAGGAAAATCTGGTGAATGAAAATGGCCCCCTGGATGAAGAAGAAGCTTATGTTGAAGAGGTGCAGACCTTCTAGAGGCCTGTTAAGAAGTATGATTTGAGGGACATGCCACATAGACATTGATAGGATGAAGGTCCCTTCACCACCTCCATTCCACTGAACAACTTCACAACACCTCCAGATCCTAATGCTAGCAATAATCTGCCATATCCTTTGATGTCAAGGAAATATTTCTCTAAAGATCAAGCACAAATGGATCCATCAAAAGGAAGAGGTGTTGATGCAAGCAAAGACAAGGTGGTGGAATACCAAAAAGAGACCCCTGCTGATCTGAGTGAGGAACAACTCGCTATATATGTTGCAGAAGAACTCAAGAAGCTAAAGGTAAGTATCTCTGCATTTGAGTTATTGAGAGTTCCAACCATTAGGAATGCAATTCTAGGAGCTTATAATGAAAATTCGATATCACAAGATAGATCATTTAGTGAAAGTATCAATAAGGTATCTAGCTCTCAAACAGTAGGAAGGAAAAATCAGACTCATAATCAAGTTCATATGCCTCTTAGAGATAAGGGAAAAGAGAAAGATATGACTCAGGTTGCTAAGTAGATACTCCCTTAACTTTGTTTCAAGGGAAAATTGATATTCCTCCATTCTTGATCTCTATTCGCATATTTGGTAAGCACTTGCACAACTGTTTGATGGATTCAGGTGCTTCCACCAATGTAATGCCCTTTGGTGTCTATGGAGCTTTGGGTATTACTCCTGCTAATTCCCAAAATAAAGTTACACAATTGGATAGAACTAAAGTTAATGTTGTATGGGAATTAAACATGATTCATATGTAGGTTGCATCTAACCCTAGGATTCAACAAGTCATTAATATACAAGTGGCTGATATACCTGATGCTTATGGCTTGATTCTGGGAAGAGACTTTACCAGGGCCTTGAATAGATATGTATCGACTGATAACTCTCATATGTGGCTTCCCTAGAAGGGAGTGCCAAATCATACTAGAATTGAAAGAGAACCTAGAATGAAGTATATGATCACAGAATATCAAAATACCTCCAATGAAATTCTAATATCTGAGGTAAGTATGGGTAACTATGTGCTTGCAGCCCCTTTTGAGGAGCCAGATGTAGAGGAAGTCCTTATGTTCCACACAACGCCTGTAGACCTTACAACAAAATCCAGTAGTATTGAAGCCTTGGTGGAACCAGTTGAAAATGAAGATGATCTTGAAGATAGTCAGCTCAGTTTACTGGATAATTTCCAGGAATTCATTCAGAAGTGCATTGAGGATCAGATTTAGTTGGGTAGAGAAATGAATTTTGGAGATTTTCTCTTGCCAAATTGGTGTAGGGTCCATAATGCCTTCCATTATGAACTAGATTGTTGCTTATGCCAGATTGTAGTAGAACAAGTGCAAAAATGTATCAACCCCACTCCAACAGTCAAAATTAATATACAGAATGTCCATGAAGACCCTAAGGAGAATAAAGTGATGCTTTCTGAAGAACCATCCAGCAGCAACAGTGCAAGAGATACAACAAGGAATTATGCATTTGCGGGCTCTTGGACTTTAAGGTTTGATGGGTCCAAATCAAAGCTAGGAGCTGGGGTAGGATTTGAGCTAATCAACCCAAGAGGTAAGACATTCTTTGCTGCTCATAGACTTCAATTTCATTGTATGAATAATGTAGCAGAATATGAGGCTTTGGTCCATGGGCTATTAATGGCATTAAAGGAAAAGGTTAAGATCTTGCAAGTTTTTAGGGCTTTTGAGTTAGTGGTTAAACAAGTTAGGAGATAGTACTCTTTTCATGATAGAAGAATGACCAATTATAGACACAGAGTATGGGACCTTATTGAAGGATTTTATGCCTTCAACATTCAGTTGATCCCACAAAGTAAAAACCAAATAGCTGACTCCCTTGCTCAGGCAACCAGTACGTTGCAACCTTTGTCCCTTTCTGGATTGAAGAAGTTTTCAGTGGAACTGACCCCAGTACCTTCAGTACCTAACAATGTCACCAACTTCCAGGTATTTGAAGATGATAAGCATATTTTATATTTTATGACAAGTACTGATGTTTTTGCTTCTCAAATTATAGATGAAACTGAACTCCAAGAAGCAGAGATGGATTTGGAAGGGGTAATCAATTTGAAGACTAATACAATTCCTAGAGGAATGGTGCAGTTAGAAAGGATTTTTGATCTAGATAAGGTTAGAGATCAGGAAAAAGATGCCAAGAAGGAGTCCATTAGTGGACAATGTGAAAAGTATAATATGGGAACTCAAGATGATGCCAAGAATGTCTTCATTGGAAAAGTATGCACTCCAAAAGAGAGGAAAGGAATGATTGACGCATTACATAGATATCCAGATGTGATATCTTAGAGTTATGAGGATTTGAAGACCTATGACACATCAATTATAACTCACACTATCCCTCTCAATACAAGAGTAAAACCTTTCAAACAGAGGCAAAGGCCAATTAATGCTTTACTAGAACCTATAATAGAGAAGGAAGTGCAGAAATTACTATCCGCAAGAATCATATTTCTAGTTAGACATTCAACTTGGGTTGTGAACCTGGTTCCAGTGCGAAAGAAGAATGGTGAAATCATCTTGTGTGTAGATTTTAGGAACCTCAACAGAGCGTCGGAAACGGATAATTATCCAGTACCTTCACTGGATGAAGTACTTCAGATTGTCAATGGATCTCAGATGATGTCTTTCTTAGATTTCTATTCAGGATACAACCAAGTCATGGTGCAGTATGAAGACAGGCATAAGACTACTTTCACCACCAAGTGGGGCGCTTTTTCCTACAGAAGAATGCCCTTCGGTTTGATTAATGCTGGAGCTACATTTCAGAGGGCCATGGACATTGCGTTTAAGGAAATAATTGGTAAATGCATAATCATTTATATGGATGATCTAACAATCTTTTCCAAGAAAAGAGGTGATCATATAGTAGATTTGTGTAAAGTTTTTCAGAAGTGCAAGGAATTTGGTATATCTCTCAATCCAAAGAAATGCATCTTTGGAGTTACAGAGGGAATTTTTTTGGGACATGTTATCTCTGAGAAAGGAATTTCCATTGATCCAGAATGAGTGGAAGCTATACTCAAGATCCCTCCACCTGCTAGCAAGAAAGAAATGAAATCATTCTTCGGAAAAAACAACTTTGTAAGGAAGTTCATCACTAGATTTGTAGAAATAGTCAATCTAATGAATGCAATGTTGAAGCAGGAAGCCAAAGTTAAATGGAATACAAAAGCTAAGGAAGCATTTGCAGAGATAAAGAGGGCTATTATTGAAGCTTCAGTTTTGGTGAGTCCAGACTATGCTAAGCCATTATATATATATATTCGTTTGCTTATTATCACTCCTGTGTTGCTATGTTGACTCAAAATTCTAATAAAGGAAATGAACATCCCATAGCATTCATGAGTGCACCATTGAAAGATGCAAAATTGAGGTACCCAAGTGTGGAAAAGCAAGCCTATGCCTTAGAGTTGTGAAGAAATTTAGACATTATATCCTCAGAAATAAGGTCTTTGCAATAGTTCCTGATCCTATAGTCAAGCTGTTGTTGATGCAAAATGAGCTAGAGGAATGTAGAGCCAAGTGGGTAACTATGTTACAAGAATATGATATTGAGATTCAACCTATGAAGCTGGTAAGAGGGCAAGGACTTACAAAGACAATGGTAGAAATGGGCCCTGATCTTGCAGCTCAGCATTACAATCTAGAAGATGTTTCTCCCATGGAATGGTATGATGATATCGTTCATTATCTCTTGACTCAAAGGTATCCCAACCATCTTAATGTAGTACATAGAAGGGGATTACATTTGAAGAGTGACAACTTCATGCTAAAAGGAGCTATTTTATATAAGAAAAATCATGAAAGTATCTACCTAAGGTGTTTAGGACGACAGGAGGCTGAAAAGGTTATGGTCAAATTTCATGATAGATATGGTAATGGCCATGGATCTGCACATGCCACTACAAATCAGATTTTGAGGGCTAGTTATTATTGGCCTACATTGTTCAAGGATACACATAGTCATGTCAGAGCTTGCCATGTGTGCCAGACCGCAGCAACCAGAGAAAAATATGCAGCTCTTCCACTTCAGCCGATCTTTGAGGTAAAATCTTTTGTACAGTGGGGGATGGACTTCATCAATCCACCTTCTTCTACAGGTCACAGGTATATTATTACTATCACTGATTACTTTACACGATGGACTGAAGCTCTTACATGCAAACAGTTTACTTTTGAGGTGGTAATCAATTTCATTGAATCAGGTATTATCAATCACTTTGGATGTCCTTTATCTTTATTTTGTGATAATGGTCCTGCATTTTCATCATTGAAATTTTCCAATTGGGCCTTTGATCATGGGATTATAATAAATTTTGCATCTGATTACTATCCACAGGATAATGGGTTGGCTGAGTCTTCCAATAAAAACCTCTTGACAGTCATTCGTAAGTTACTAGAGAAGAATCCCAAGGATTGGCACACTCAACTTAGGTTTGCTCTGTGGGAAGATCGTACCAGACAAAAGACTTCCTTAGGGACCTCCCCTTATCACCTTGTATATGGTATGGAACTTGTATTTCCAATTCAATTGAGGATCCCTACTTTATAGTTCATTAATGAATACTATGATGAAGAGAACAGGCGTGAAGCCCACCTACAGGAGTTGTTACACAATGAAGAAAGAAGAGATGAAGCCTTGGAGAACTTTGCTAAACACCAGGGTGTAGTCAAAAGGTGGTTTGATAAAAGAGCCAAGGTAAAAGCCTTTAGGATTTCTGCCTTGGTTCTCTACTGGAATAAAGCCCATGACCGTAAGGGAGAGCATGGTAAAGTTGACAAACTTTGGCTTGGCCCTTACTGGATTTCAGAAATCCTAGGAGATAATGCTTTCTGCTTGAAAACTCTCACTAGGGAGGATATCCCACTGCCTATTAATGGGAAGTATTTGAAGCATTATTTCTGGTCTTGAGCTATTTTCAGCTCTTTTCCTATACATAGGTAGAGTAGGTTTTCCTTTCTGCTTTTCTTTTGTTCTTTTTTGGTTAATATAGGTTTTCTTTCGGTTTGGAGTGTTTTTGCTCTACTTTTGCTTTGGAGGTCTTCTTGTTTTCTTCTGGATGTGTTGCACTTGTATGGAAAATATTCCTTTTTCTAGGACTGTTCTGAGTATTTCCTTGATGAACTTTAATCACGTGTCTTGAATGGATGGTTGAGGTCTTTGTTATTGTCATACAGTCTAAATGTCTGATTTAAAGAGGATGGGCCACTAGTCTAATTTGAACTTGAAGTATTATGAAATTTTATATCTTTTATAAATCTTAAAAATCCTAAAGTTGCAGTAGGATCCTTGTGAGGTCTTGTCAGGTGAAAAATCTTATTTCTGCTTTAGTGCCACTGTGGTTCTCAGCCCTACGTGTGAACTTAATTGTTCACAGGTTGAAATTAAAAAAATGAAAAGAAAAGAATATCAAAAGATGAAAAGAGAAAATATTGAAAATCAAATGAATTCAACTTATCTGGGGTGTTCGAATATATCTCTATCAAGCCTATGAATGCCTGGCTGGCAATAGAGCTATGTTTGAGAGAGTCACAACGATAACCTCATCGGGGCTATAGACGCCTAACTAGAAGCAAGGCTCTATCTAGGTTGCTTTTGGAGTTAGAATCTTTATGTAGCCTGACCTAATTGAACTCAGTTTCTACAGTAGCTCAAAGAAGGAAATGAACTCATGTGCACACACTTGGATTTTCAGTCTATGGAATGTTCAGTTTGCCTTTGGTTTTGATTCTTTGATCTTGCATTTCGATTTGTTTTTCTGATAGTGAGATCAAAACCAGAGATTTTGGGATCATGATACTTGTTCATCATCAAATGCTTTGGCGCATTTCCCTAGCAGAGTCGCCATTTGCTGTGCAGTCTTTGCACACACGCATTGCTGAAAGCAGGGACCCTCTTTCACTTTCGCTTTTGTGTTTTTGGCCCTTTTATTTTGAGGATTTGCATTGCCTTGGCATGAGCTTAACTGTTTATCTTGCTTTCCTAAGTGATTCCCCTAAGTTGCATATTGAAAATCTTAAGTTTTGGGCCAAGTTCAGGGTTTTGCACCGTTTCAGGATTTTTTGCCCCATCTGGATTTTCCCAGATTTCATCCAAACTCTAACAAAAGGGTTTCAATGTTGTTGTTCAAAATTTCTAGTCTTCATGGAAATCCGCTTGGGCCAGATTTTTCTGAAATTCCATCGTCTAGTCGAGTTTCTGGATTTTTTCCGGCTGTCTTTTCAGCTTCATTAGTGCTCCTTGTATGAATTGTATTTAGTCAATCTTTGGAGATTTTCGTACGTTCTGCTTTATCATTTTCATTCTATTGAGTTGGGGTATTCAATCTTGTGGTGCTTTGGTGTTTTAGACTTGCTTGGAGTTCGAATTCCTGTGTGTTTGGGCATTTCGTTGGTTGTTCTGTGCATTCGGGTCAAAATTTAGGGTTTCATGCTTAGGGTGTCCCCATTGCATCTTAATTTGATTTCAAATGAATCTAGAATTCAAGGAGGATCTGTAGGAGGTTTAAGTGAAACTGGTTCCATGCCCAACTCCTCAAATTTGTGATCATTCGATCAATTTGAACTAAATTGTGAGAGGATGCCGATATTTTGGTTTTCTTCTAGCCTCAGGGTTTTCCTGCACGGATGGATTTCCCTAGTTTTCCTCCCCTCTTCATTTTCTTGGAATGTGTTGAAACTTTAGAACTTTTCCCTTTTCGCTGAATTTTGGCCCAGTCAGATTTTCCCAGATTCTTTGTGACGCTTGGTGAAACTTGAAAATCGAGTGAATTGGATGAGTTTAATGATAAATGTTTATCATTCCATGCTTTTAACTAATAAATTACACAATTTTTATGCATCCTTTATTCATTTTTAATGATCAATTGTTGATTTTGTGCCTTCTTTAGGAAAATCCGCATGGCCTGGATTTCCCTGAAATTCCTTTCTAGCCTAGATTCTACGGAGGGCTTGAAATCCCAAATTGTGTAGAAGATGATTTAACGATGTTTCTAGGTTGATTTCGATCTTTGCTCAATTTTTTTTGGATGATGAATACATTACTGATGAAGGACTAATCTTGATCTTCATGTTATAATGAATATTGATGCTGGTTTTTGCTAAGTGCAGGATAAGCCTAGCATGGTGGCGACTGGAAGGAGAAGGTTTTGATGAAGATATATAAACAGAGTCAAATAAGTTGAAGGAATGGTGGCGAGAGATATACTTTCCAATCAATGAAGACCCTATTGTTGAACACCAGTTTGATGATGTGGTTACTTATATTGTCGTTATGGGTTAATATCAGGCCCTTAGGATTGATTGGGAAGAGGTCGTTGAGCACTCAAGAGATGAAGTTAAATCAGTGAAAGAAATTCAAGTATTGGTTGCTTCACCATTGGCTGACTTGAAGAGGTGTGCTCAGGATAAGGAGGGAGGCAGTTAATGCAAGGCTACATCAATTTTTTTGCTTCCCTATTATTTTCCATGCCTTGGTCTAAATTGCATTGAAGATCCCAGGCCGACTTGGATTGAGTTCAAGTATTTAATGCTAATTCATTTTATTTTGAATTCTCCTTGGGCTGACCTATTTTATGGCCATTTATTGTTATAAACATTAGTTCGGTTGACTTGTTTGTGGCTATTTCATGCATGTAAATGTCAGGTAGGCCGACATGCTTTGGGGATTCCTATAAATTGGGAATTTTGCCTGGTTTGTAAGATATATACACAGATAGAGATAGTTTTGATACAAGAGTGAATTAGGCAGTAGAGCAGAGTTAGAAGTTAGTCAATTTCTAAGCAAGTGTTGTAACAGAACATTGGAATTGTTGTTGTAATTCGGTGATTCAATACAATTGAAGACATTGTAATTTTCTGGTGGTCTCTTTTGTGTTGACTTATCTTGCATGGTTCTTATGATTCTATCTTTTAAATTGCTCAAGGTTATTAGATGCATGTTAGATCCGATTCAATGGTGTTTATGATTTGATGCTTGAATTGTTTGCAACAATCCTTGGTCCATACTTTTTACAGCTAGTTGATTGTTAGTTGCTTTGCAAAGTTAGCCTGGACCTTTATATTCATTGTGCTTAGTTCAATTGTGGAGATTTATTCATTTCAATTGCAATTGGGTTGTATTGGATGAATGTTCATGATCTAAAAATCTTAATACCTTAGAAGATTGCATTGTTTCTATGAGATTGTAGGTTCATCTGGGTTAAGCAGGAATTAGTTTATGAGGGATTGATCCATTTCGAGTATTTCATCATTTGCATTGTTAATCTTAGGAGTAGTTAAATTTAGGAATCTCTCTAAAACCCTTATCTTTTGTTGTTTCTTCATCATTTGAGTTAGATTTAGGATTGAAATATCATCATATTTTCAGATCTGCTAAGTTAAAGATTCAGTATTTGCTTGGAGTAAGGTCCCTTTGTGATTACCAACATTTTCACATTTCTCACTGAGTTGTTTATGCATTGTCAAGACCTGACATTAGAGACCTTGGGGTTATCTCTTGATTCTTTTTGATAGAGATTTAACTTTCAAGAGAGATAGGATTTCATATTTTTTCTAAGTTGTTGCTGTGCAGAAAACATCATCAACATGGTCCTTATCATATGCATTAGCATTAGCATTTTTTCATTATCATGATCTTGTATATTTATCATTTTCATACTGCATGCATAACAACTTGTGATTTATCTTAACTCTTGTCTCTTGTATCCATCAATATCATTATGTTTTTATATCTTTTCTTTTGTTGTCACATTTTGAGGAAGCTTGAGGATCTCTACACCTTGTTGTGTACAAAGGAGAATGAGGAATGGGGCATGAGTTTTTCTTATGTGTATGTATCAAGTTAGTCCACCTTATGATGATTACAAAAAGCATAACCAATAACAAAGGGGGAATCATTCCACTCTATGATGAAAGAAATGATCAATTCAGTCTTTCCATTCCATTCATTTCCATAACCAACCTTCCATATCCTTTCCTGCCATATCAAAAACATTTCACAAACTATTTATATGCTTTCCTTGCATCACATCAATGTATTACATTCCTTTCTTCTTTGGATCTACCCAGGTCATTCATATTTCTATATCTTGCATATCATTTTCTACATACAACTAAAAAATGATGAATTGATAACATTTCCATTCCATTCATTTGTATATCTAGCCTTTCATATCCTTTCCTCCCATGGATATTGAATACTTTTCATAAGCCATTTATATGCCTTGCTTGCATCTAATCAATGTGTCACATTCCTTTCTTTGTTGCACCCACCTAGGTCATTCATATTTGTAAATCTTGCATATCTTTATCTATCTATAGGTCAAACATACCTTCATGTACCATAACAAGATTCACATGATACCATACAAAGAACAATATGAAGGAAATATCAAGGTTATCAAAGACCAAGGGCTTGGAAGATATATATCATAACATAAAGTTGTATTCAAGGGTTTTTTTTTTAAAAGTCTTTTGTAAGACCTGTTTTATGGAGAGCCATAGGTGTCACCGGTTCCTCTCTCTTATTCTTAAGGAATTTTTTTCTTTCTTAAGTTTTTGAGTTTCCTTTTGTTTTAGTTGTCAGTTCTTGAGAAGAAAGTAAATATTGTTGTTATATTTCGTAATCTTTGTTATTCTTTGATGTAAATATGTGAAACCCTCTTTGGACCCTTCTTATGAGTTCTTGACTTGGCTGTGATTAGTTTCTTCTAATCTAGTTCTTTAAAAAAGTAATGATATAGCTTAAAGGTTTACATAATAGTTGCATCATGGGAAACACAATGGATTGTGGCTCACTTATTATTTTTTGTAGATTGTAACAAAATAATGTTTTGAAGTTCACCTTCTTGTTTTATGACAACTCTTTCTTTCAACAAAAGACTCCATTTGAATATCTGTTCATATGTTTCAAACACAAAATTTACATAATAGTAGCATCATGGAAAACATAGCGTGTTGTGGCTCACTTCTTATTTTTTTGCAAACTGTAACAAAAGAATGTTTTGAAGTTCACCTTCTTGTTTTATGACAACCATTACTTTCAGGAAAACACTCCATTTGAATATCTATTCATATGTTTCAAACACAAAATTTACATAACAGATGCATCATGGAAAACACAGTGGGTTGTGGCTCACTTATTATTTTTTTGTAGACTGTAACAAAAGAATGTTTTGAAGTTCACCTTATTGTTTTATGACAACCCTTTTTTTAGCAAAACACTCCATTTCAATATCTATTCATATGTTTCGAACACAAAATTTATATCTTAACAGTTGCATCATGGAAAACACAGTGGGTTGTGGCTCACTTCTTATTTTTTTGCAAACTGTAACAAAAGAATGTTTTG